>CP092879.1:53345048-53435286 GCA_030710605.1 Cordylochernes scorpioides
TTGAGAAGCAAGCTTTACTTGTTGCTATCTCTCTATATCCAGTTGTTGGGATGTTCAATGATTAACGCGGAATTCTATGTGCCGGCTCTGTTAATGGAAGTGTAGTTAAAAGCTTTCTCTATATTTGATATATTTAAGTAAATCTACATTTATGCGTCTTCATGTCGGCTGTGTCGACAGTAGATGGAAACATCGCTGTATTGTAAACAAGACCAGTACAGGGGTAGTCATAAAATAATTTATACAAAGCAATAACGCACCATCTATAGATATATAATGAAAGGATTTAAAAGCACGAATGTTTCTTTTATACATAATACAAACTTCTACTGTCCTTACAGCGATGAAAATGAATCAAGCCCTCCCAATATATTTTTTCATCGCAGTAAAGACATTTGAAGTTTGTATTATGTATAAAAGAAACATTCGCGTGCTTTTAAATCCTTTCATTTTATAAAAATAATTTATATTTATTTCTTAAAAGATAACAACTATATTACGATGTACTAGAGCGCCATCTGTTATCAAATTATAAAACTATTTTAGAGGCGTAATATTCTTTTTAAAATAAAACAATTTCTACTGTCCTTACTGCGATGGAAAAATTAAAGGGAGGGCCTGGCTCATCAGTGGTGAACCCTCCCAGCGGTTTCGCCAGTTTAATCTACCATACCGCTGTTTTATTGCATTTTTGGAACTTCCTTTTATAGGTGACTGTTGTAAGACTCTTGGAATGGGTATTTTAGAAGAACTATGGACATAAGCTTTTAGGACAGCAGATTTAAATATAATTATAAATATACAATATGCTTCGAGCAATCGCTCTTCCGCAAATATCAAATTGTGTCTTTTAAACTGGCGAAACCGCTGGGAGGGTTAACCACTGATGAGCCAGGCCCTCCCTTTAATTTTTCCATCGCAGTAAGGACAATAGAAATTGTTTTATTTTAAAAAGAATATTACGCCTCTAAAATAGTTTTATAATTTGATAACAACTATATACATTTCACTTTGCCCTAATCTCGAGAAATCTGCTCAATATTGTTTATTCGGTTAACCCAGGGAGGTTCTTGAAGTGTACTGTAGACATCCCTAAATATACGTTAGAAGGGAATGTAGTCAAGTCATGTGATTAATGCTGATCTACAGAGATTACTTCATTACAGATAAACCAATTAAAATAAATAAATTGGTAATCAACATAATCTGTCCTATATTAAATTAAGAGCTAATGTATAATAATTTGCAATATTTTATTCAAGTTCAATTATCACGGTTTTCAGATTTCGATAAAATACTAAAAGGGTACTAAGACACCTTAACTACTTTTATATAAAGCGTTTGCGGCGTTTTATACCTTTTTCGTAATACTTCTATATACAGTTACGTGCGTCATCCTCATCTCTGTCACGGTGTTGGCTTTTTTTTTTTTGGAAAGGCGCCCTCCTATTGGTAGGCTCGATCACGCCCACCTTTACCCCTCCCCCCCTCCCCACCCCCCCCACCCCCCCCCCCCCACCCCCCCCCCCCCCCCGCCCCCCCCCCCCCCCCCCCCCCCCCCCCCCCCCCCCCACCCCCCCCACCCCCCCCCCCCCCCCCCCCCCCCCCCCCCCCCCCCCCACTCGCTTTTTTTGGGAATGGCTCGCTCTCCTATTGGTTCGCTACGATGGCGCCGACAATGCGCGAGACACTTCTGTCACCGTTTGCTTTTGCGTGTCTAGTGGATAGAATGGCTCGCACTGCCACCGGCGCGGTCGCCCCGGGTTCGATTCCCCGACCCGACTGCATTTTTTTTTTTACAATTCTTAAAACTCATTTATATATTATACAAGAATGACATCCCACGGCGCCAATTTATAATTGTAACGAATAGGATTTTAATAAAAGCATTTAATCGGGTAAACCCCGGGCGTTGCCCGGGTCATTCGGCTAGTATATAAATAAAAGTCGGTGGACGAATGGGTAATACCCTCGATTCCCGACAGTCATGAACCGGGATTGAATCCCGCGTTAACATTTTGTTTAATATGTGAATAACCTTCACATATAATTCACTGTTTCAATTATCATAAACTAGGTTGCTCTTGTTGAGCGGTACCTAATAAAGTGATTTTGAACCGGTTGTAATAATATTCTGTAACAATATGTACGGCTTAGTCTCAGTAGATTGAAAGACAAGATTCTAGTAATTTATAAAAGATTTTCGTTTTTTAAAATTGTGAATTAGCTATGATTTCATCGCGAAAATATTTCTTTGAAAAAAAAAGGAAACTAATTATTGATCTAGGCACCATAGGTTGTTGTAAGATGTATAACAATCACGAAGTGATATCTTACAAGCATATATTAGTATTTTACAATTCAAGAAAATTCATATATGAATTAATAATAAGATTGAAAATAAAAATTATGTATATATAGGAGATATATAGTTTCGAATTTTCATAACAGATGGCGCCCTAATGCATCATAATATAGGAGTACACTTAAATTTAAAATGAAAAAAATGCCAAAGAATCTACAATTGAATTTAAAAAGTAGACTAAAAAATTATTGCTTATATCGAGGAAGATTTTTTACGACCACTGTGCATGCGTATCGTCTGTTTTCTCAGCGTTGCCAGATAAAATACACAGCATACTATTAAAAAGGCATATATTGACAAATAAATCTTTTATTCAATCCAATATATGCCTTTTTATCATTTAAATATTTAAAATATGGATTGTTCTATTTTCAGAACAGCATACTAAATATATGTTTAAATTCACTATTATAAGTAAATTTCGTGGAAATATGATAGGATAAACCTTTCTCTATATATATTTTGTACCCAGCATATGACGCGTAACTGCCGAAGCTTCCTCAGCTGAAGTTTTTCTTCACTATAATTTTAATTTAAATATTGTAACATGGTATTTATTAATTTTATTTATGTAACATAGTATTTCTTAATTTTATTTCATTTTTATTAACAGAGTGGTCATTTTTATGTTTATATCTTGCGACTCTGTAAATTTCCCTCGTGGCTTATCTTTTGTTTACCTTTGATAGTTTGTCCTTCCCTGAAATACATTTTGTTTCCTCCTGAAGTTTTTGTCTTTCCTAATTTTCCACGTGGCAATATAATTATCTATCAAAAGTATATCAAAAACAAATATTTTATGTTTTAACTTTGCTATACCTAATACTTTAATCTTAAATTTATCTTAATTGTTTATAAGTTCAATTGTCATCTATCGATAAAATTTGTAACAATTAAATTTTATCTTAATTGTATTATAAAATGCAGAATTAGTTTGCTTTTCTGTGACTCGATGTTCAATCTATATTTGATATTTAAAATCCTTGAGTAATAATATATTATATTTTTTGCATAAGTTCTCCTTAAATACATTCAAAACATGCTTCTTTTGCACATAAAACCAAACCCTACTGTTCTTACCGCGATGAATAAATATTGGGAGAGCTTGGCTCATCAGTGGTGAATCCTCCCAGCGATTTCACCAATTTATCCTACCAGACCGTTTCTCTTAGAGCTCTAATACTGTATTGGACGATTCTGCTTTTATATGCAACACTGAAAGGTAGAATCTCAGAAATAGTATTAAAGAAAACTATGGACATAAGCTTTTAGGACAGTAAAATTACATAAAAATATTTGCATCGAGCAAATTTTTTCCGCAAACAATAAAAACAAGTCCAGTTTGGTATACATTAAATTATAAGGCAATAATGCACCATCTGTATATGTGTAAAAGAAACATTCGTGCTTTATTATGGATGACTTTTCTTGATTTATCAAGAGATTGGGTTGGCCAAATATCAGGGAACAGGCTAAATCAATGATTAGTTGATTTCTGTTCCACTAGATGGCGCTCTGCCTTCTGTAAAGCACATGTGCTCCTGGTCAGGATATGCCATTAAGCAATGGGGGATTTTCCAGAGTAGCAAAATATACAATTAAACCTGTCTATAGCGCCCCTTCTTGGAACTCAACAAAATAGGGTGCTGTAGACAGGTCACTTTTAATGTAAATCGCTTCGTACTACGTATTTAAAATCGGGAGCTATAGAGAGGGAAGCGCTATTTAGAGGGGGCGTTAAAGACAGGTTTAACTGTAATATAAATATCAAAATTAACAATATATATATAAAATATAATGCATACTTTGCTACAATATCATTTACAGTAATCATAGAGTGAGAGAGATTTGTTATATTTGACCCGTGTATACATCGAGAGGATCTAAAAGTGCGATGGCAACCCGAGCATATTTGGGGCAAAAGTTGCTTAAAATGGTTACCAACAACAATCATACTTAGAGGTGGAAAAAAAGAAATAACAAATTCTCTATAGGATAATCAACGTAGCGTGTTATTCATTAATGAAATTCTACCAGAGACGTTCAATATTTGCCTTGGCTTGATTACTTAGTAATTAACTTACCTGCTTTATCAAATATTGTTTGCTAAAACACCCCTCGTATATATATATATATATATTATAAATAGGGCATATTCTCTATCTTAAAAGAAATTCTAAGCGTAAACACACAAATGCTATTTGTCTAACATTATTGTTCTATTATTTAATTGTATTTTATGGGAGTTTAATACTATTCCGTGTAGTTTGTAAAATATGTATAGAATTCATTAGATATAATTCCTTCTCACTTTGATGGAGAGAACGATGGATTTTGTTTGGCAAAACATTTTTTTTCGAAGGAATTCGAGCTTTCGAAATCTTGTGTGTCTCTCTCATCTGACCCTTTTACCAATATTTCAGTTGGCTGAACGCCAACCTTTATCAAGGTATTATAACATATTTAATGTGTGTCAACAACAAACTCAACGCCACATAACGTCAACAGAATTATGTTTTTAAAAATATTTTGTTATATTATTCATATTATATTTGTTGTTGACACACATTAAATATGTTATAATACCTTGATAAAAGTTGACGTTCACCCAACTGAAATATTGGTAAAATAAATGATTTTTTGATCCAATATATGTCTTTTTAATTAAAGATTTATTTATGGATTGCTCTATTTTCAAAACACATATATTTATGTGTGTGTGTGAGTCATCGTTAATTGATTTGCATTTTTTCTTTCCAAAAATGCCTCTATGTTGTGTTAAATAACATATTTCTGTTCTACTAACCATATCTGAATAATATTTGAAATACCTAATTATATCTAATTATAAAATTAAATACTCCAATAAAATATATTTTTCAAAATTCGAAACTATTATAGACGCGTATGATTCTTTTAAAAATAAAACAATTTCTACTGCTCTTACTGCAATGGAAAAAATTAATGGAAGGGCCTGGCTCATCAGTGGTTAACCCTCCCAGCGGTTTCGCCAGTTTAATCTACCATACCACTGTTATATTGAATTTTTGGAACTTCCATTTTTAATGCATCATAAAATATATTTTGTTTAGGAATTTTATTAAATTATTTTAAATTTCTAGCCTCTCCCTTGAGGACTTGTCGGTTCAAGTTTAGTGGTTTATAGGTTTAATTCTTTGACATATCTATTGTAAATTAAATTTTATTGCCATCTATCGTTAAGATTTTACACAAATAAATTTACTGGCAATGCGTTTCTTTTAAATATCATCAAATATTATCTCTACAGACCTTACTGCAATGATATCTCATTCTCATTCAATAACTCATATCATTACAGTAAGGTCTGTAGAGATAATATTTGATGATATTTAAAAGAAACGCATTGCCAGTAAATTTATTTGTGTAAAATCTTAACGATAGATGGCAATAAAATTTACTCATTCAATAACTCATATCATTGCAGTAAGGTCTGTAGAGATAATATTTGATGATATTTAAAAGAAACGCATTGCCAGTAAATTTATTTGTGTAAAATCTTAATATCTATTGTGTTAGAAGGTGATACAACGACATCAATATCAACGCTAGCGATGAAGAAAAGAAATAGAAAAAAAAGGAAGACGACAGTTGCTAGGGATTAAGGAACAAAAGAGAAAAAAAGGAAAAAAAGATTCTGAATGCTCACTACTATCCTTGTTTGGGAATAGCTAGATAATTGGAAGACAGGGTAACCGAACGATTCTTTGCTTCATTAATAAAATTCAATGATCTGTGAGACACCCAAAATATAAATTTCTTTAAAATAACTTTCTTTTTAATTCTGAGAAATAGGAAAAACTTTCTTTCACACACACACACCCCTTCAATATAAAATATCCCATATATATATAATTTTTTTACACATTTGTAAAAACAGAAAATAAAAAGAGGAAAATTATAATTTTTGAATTAATAATAATCATCAATAATTATTGAACAGAACTATATCGAACTCTTTAAAATATTATTCTATTAAGAAATAATAAAAAAGCATATTCTTAACGTGAAATTGAAAGTTTCTGATGGCTGACGCCATCTTTCGGAATAAATATCAACTATTCGTTGAGTTTTAAATATTCCAGAATTGGCCAAATACCCATTCTTGATTAATCAAGAAAAGCTAACCACGTACGCGTTTCGGAATGTTGGCCCTCGTCAGCGTGGTGCAAGCTGTACCTCAAAGTTCAGAAAAAAACTGATATTATTTACATAGGTCAATTTTACTCCGAATTAATAATATACATAGTTATATGATATATTAAAATAAACGAATAGTTGATATTTATTCCGAGAGATGGCGCCAGCCATCAGCAACTTTTAATTGCACGATAAGGAGATGCCTTTTTAAATATCTTAATTTGCTCACCTTATCCCAGTACAATATCACATTTGTACTATTTTTACATATTATTCTATATTTAAATAATGAATAAAAGTAGGGAATTATTGATGCTTATTTCTCTCTCTCTGAGCCCACAAATATTGGAGTTGCCGAGCCGTGCGACCCCTGCTCCGGGAGGTGTTCGCCTCCTGCGAAGTGCCCCTGGATTTGCAGGCCTGGCTCTTCGATGTCGGCCTCCATCCCGAAGCAGTGAAAATAACAAGTGTAGCGAAGGCTACCATCTACAAGTACCATCTTGGTCTTGAGGTGGGTAATGCCAGCCAACACCTCGACCTGCCCACTCTGTGGGAAAGAACTCTCGCAGTCCATCGGTGACGGAGTCTTTCCCGCGGTGGGCGCTACCAATGAAGATCTTGTATATATATATTTATATATGTATATTTATTAATTATTTTTATCTATTAATATCCATTTATGCATATATTTATCATTATATAATCATATTTATTTATAATTATTTTGTATTTAACCTTATATAATCTTATATGGACATTGAAATAAAGTAGATTCAATCTCAACCTCTCTCTCTCTAAATATATCAATTTTACCATATTTTATTCTCAAACAATGTTTAAATAATTTATCATAGAAATATTGCGTACATCGGTTATATATACTGAAATACATTAAAGGAAAAAAAAAAGTATTTTATAAAACAGTTTGAGTATATTTAATTTTTCAAAAGATATATATCTACAACAACTACACTTATTGTTATTTCATTAATTCTCAAATGATTTTTCCTTAAACCTTTAACTCATTGCATTAAAAATTTAAAATAAAATATTCGCCTTAACAAAATTTCTTGAAATAAATTCTAAAACTAGCGAGAAATAAGAAAAATATATATATACATACATTGAGTTGGTCTTTAGTCAAATTTATTTATACCTTTTATGTATATTCATTGAATAAATCTTATTCAAAATAAAAAAATGTTGACTCTTTGAGAATAGCAGAAATGTTTTTACTAACACATATTTTAAATAAATGTAAATGAAAATTCAGCGCAAAATGTAAATAAATAAATTTTAAAAAACTTGTCAGATCTTTAGAAAAAAAAAGGTAGAATACCTTTTTAGAAATTGTAAATGTATTTTTATAACATCGTTGAATTTAGATGACATATCAATTCATCAAAAAATAAACATTTCACCTTCAAATAAATCTATATAAAAAACATGTACATCTTTATATATTTAAATAAAAAGGTATATATTATATCAAAATATCATTTATTTTACCAATATTTCAGTTGGCTGAACGCCAACTTTTATAGTTCAGCAAACTGAAATATTGATAAAATTGAGAAAAGTGTTATAATACCTTGATAAAAGTTGGCGTTCAGCCAATTGAAATATTGGTAAAATAAATGATATTTTGATCCAATATATGCCTTTTTATTTAAAGATTTATTTATAGATTGCTCTATTTTCAAATCTTTATATATATAAATGGCTAAACTCTTTTAAAATCTTGAATTCGAAAATTTGAATTAAAATAATTCCTTTCATACACGTTTTTCAGGTAAATATAATTTATGCCAATATAGGAGACTATACAGAATTTAAAATGCAATTTTTTATCATTTAGTATATATTTTTTTGCTTATCCCTAGTACACGTGGTACAGGCCATGATAATCATGGTGGTTAGAAGAAGGCAACTGCTTTTTACTGTAAGTGCACCATATGTCTACACATGTGAAAAGCAGTTTGACTTTGCAATTACAAATGTGCCAGAGCCCTGTTTGGTTACCTGCACTCGTTGGTGGGGTTGGACTTTTGAAAGAATAGAGGGCCATTGGAGCATTTTTTTTATCAGAAAAAAAAGTGCCCAATGCGGGAATCGAACCCGGGTCGTAGCGGTCGAAAACCAACGGTTTAGACCATCCTTCCACCGACCACCTATTTAGTATTTTAATTAAACTATTACTAAACATTTTAGAGCCCCAGGTACTACTTTAAATTAATAGTTAAACGTAGCATTTTTACATAACTTTAAAATGCAGCTTATTATACTGCATAAAGTGTGTTTACTTTATATTTTAAAATTTGCGTTTTTGCCCTAAAAAGGGATTAAAATTAGATATTAATCTTTTAGGTTCTAAACTATAATAAGTATTTATATTCTGAATTCATTTTAAAATTTTAAAATATGTAATATAGTAAGCTTAAACACAAATTTAATATTTTACCCCAGAATTTAAAACGATACACAAAATTATTGATATTAATTTTTTTTTTTTGAAAATATATTGTCACGTTTGTGAATTTTATAATTAATTATCTCTTTTTTTTTCAATGAATTTTGTATATTAATTTTAAAAGTCATTTTTGTTATCATTATCACATACAATGTAATTTTTTTTATATAAACAAACGATAATAAATAACGACAACAATGTAATTTGAATTTTCATTATTATAATACAACAACAAATAAATTAACAATGTGAAAATATTTAAACATGGAAACTTTCTCCTTCGATTATAAATACTATAGAATAAAGCGTTAGGAGAAAATAAGATTAAAAATTATTTTCTCCTAACGCTTTATTCTATAATGTGAAAATATATTTTACCATTACAACATTTTAACATTTAAAACAAAAACGTTACAATATTTAAATCCCTTTTTTATACAATGATAACCTTTACTCTATAGATATTGCTGTAATGAAAATATAGTTTGTAGAGGCCTGGCTCATCAGTGATGAACCCTTCCAGCGTTTCTCTAGTTTATATAATAGTAGGGTTGGTTATTGTATCCGGCTGATTCTCTGATATAGTCTGTATTAACTGAGGTAAATATAGGTTAAATGTATTTATGGAAACTATGGACATAAGCTTCTCAAGGACTGTACAATAATATACACTCATAGACAAAACTTGAGTATGTTGTAACTTTCAGCATGTATATCGGGATTCAAACAATAACTCTGAAAGACATTTGATACACAGTGATCTTTATTGAAGACAAACGAGATATCCAAGTGTAATCAAAATTGCCTCCTCCTTCCGAAAAAAAAAACGACCGATGACATAAAAAAATGAAATTTCCTTAACTTTTGTCCATGAGTGTATAGATAGCACTAAAGATTTCTAAATAGTTAAAATAGATTCCTCAAGTTATGGCTTCTCATCGTTATCTTTGGTGTTTATTTTGTATTTTCATCGCCCCATGAAAACCTTGGTATATCCGTTGAAGTATATAATAAAAGATGCTATTTAGCGCTATTTTTTCCTTTTCAAACAACAAACTTCCCACTGTCATTACTTCAATGGAAAATATTTAGGAGGTCCTGGCTCATCAGTGATGAACCCTCCCAGCTGTTTCGCCACTATAATATAACGAGGTATCCTCCTGAGAGTTCACCACTGATGATCAAACTGGGATAATAAATTTATATATTTACTACATATTTTTTATTTTTTATAATCTTCTATAGGGGTCGGTCGAGCTCAATCACCGACAACAGCGCAGCTCTTGAGCCACCATCTCTTTTTAACCTCTCTCAGAAGAATTTTCTTTCCCATATTCTCCCATTACCTACCTCTCCTTCGATCTTCACACCTTTTGCCCATCTGACCTAATGCTACTTACAGAGCATCTTGGGATTGCTGAACCCTGAAAACAATACTTCGCTTCTAAGCTCGTATTGCAGGGCAGGACTCCTGAGATGTCCTTTGCAGAAACCGTTGGTTTTTGACTGTTACGACCCGGAATCGAATCCCGCAATGGTCATTTTTTTTTATCTAATTTAACAAAAATAAATAAATAAATAAAATGCTCCAATGGCTCCCAATTCTTGAAAAAGTCCAAACCCACCAGCTAATGCAAGTAACCTAACGAGGCTCTGGAATTCTTGTAAGTACAAAAGTGAACTGCTCTTCACATGCGTAGAAATGTGATGCGCTTACAGTAAAAGCAGTCGCCAAATTCTACTCACCATAATTATGTACTATGTGTACTTAGGGATAATGAAAAAATGGTTTAGATATTTGTTTTTTTTTTCTGAATATAACCTTATATAAACTAATATAAACAATATTAAAAATCTCTCTCAATCTCTCAAGATCCGTACCTACAAGCACTTCCAGAGCCAGGAGATGCGAGGTGTCCAAGAAGAGACCTCCTCGTCTGGAGGAGGACCCTATCAAGCTGATGGAGCCTTCCTTGGTATTATATTGCCACGTGGAAATTTAGGGAAGACCAATTTCAGGACGAGAAAGCAATTTATTTCAGGCAAGAACAAACTATGAATGGTAAACAAAAGATAATCAAAGAGGAAAGTTTACAGAGTATTCTATATACAGTTACGAGCGTCATGCGTTCTTAATTCTTCATCTCTGTCACCGTTTGCTTTTTTTTTTTTTGGAATGGCGCCCTCCTATTGGTTGGCTACGATCACGCCACCTTTGCCCCCCCCCCCCCACTCGCTTTTTGGTTTTTGTAACTATTGTGTTGGAGCGGGTCGCTCCTTAAATAAATGCATATATTAGTTAATAACTAAATTGAATCCTCTCTTTCTTTTTCCCAGTAAGAGACGCCTACGGAAGCCAACAGTACATAGACAGATAAAGCACATAGGCTATAGTTATTAACTAATATATGCATTTATTTAAGGCGCCAATTTATAATTGTAACAAATAGTATTTGAATAAAAACATTCAATCGGGTAAAACACGGGCGTTGCCCGGGTCATTCGGCTAGTCAAAGTATAAACATCAAAAATGATACTCTGTTAATAAAATAATACATACTTTGCGACAATATATTCCCATTCTTTACTATGCAAATTTGACTAGTTGTTAATGAACTTTTTCTATTGTCTATCTCTTTTCTTTTTAGAACTTTTGCCATACGTCATACATGTTTACCAAATTTCGTAAAAGTTATATCTTTCTTACTTATTAATAATTTTGTTTTGAGTTTTTTTTCCTTCTCAGTTTAAAATTTAAAACTTTTCAACTAAATTTTCAATTATATAAACTCATTTTAAATTCATATTTAAAATTAAAAGTACACTCTATTAAATTAAATTTTGGAATTTCTCTCAAAACAACTTATACAATACACTTTAATTTCTCTATTGTTTTATAAATGAATGACAGGTAAAACTAAAAATGTTGATAGGATAGTCAAAAGTTGGATATTTCTGAAAATACACGGGGGAACTTTTCTTTTGATTTATTATTGGGTCGTCGGAAATAAATTTCAATATTGTGTGAGTGACAAATTGTCGCTGGTGATTGGTCGCCTGAACGGCGCAGACGATCATGTGTGCCGACAGCTCCACCTGGATCGATTTTTCCCGCCATGAATTATCCATCAGTGCCACATAATTAGGCTTCTCTAGCCTCGGCCCAGAGGTCTTACCACGAGATTAGCCTCGTCACCAGTATATTCTTTCTAGCTGACTAGTTTACCTTGTCTTTCTCTAGCACCTCTCTTTGTGGGTGAGGGGAAACTTTCAACCCTCAAGTTATTTCTCATTGAAAATTTATAAAATTAATCCCCTTAAATTTTAAACCTAACAAATTTTTCGTTCTTCAAAGCGCTTTTACGATATTTAAAAATCACAATACTTAATTTTGAGTCAAAAGGCGATTTATTGAATATTTATATAAAAGGTCGTACTTGGATCTGTGAAAGAAAAAAAAAAATGCCTTAAAATATTTCGAGAGGGATTGCTCCCTCTTCCTCAATTTATTGCACTATGTGATAAAATTGATGAAGAGGGGGTAATCCTACGAAATTCTTTGAGAAAATTTTGTTTTGTATTTTCTTTCACCGATCCAAGTACGCCCTTTTTTATATAAAATATACTTTACTAGCCGAATGACCCGGGCAACGCCTGGGTTTTGCCCGATTAAATGCATTTATTCAAATACTATTCGTTACAATTGTAAATTGGCGCCGTGGATGTCATTCTTGTGAAACCTCCCGCTCCAAACTTTGTGTCTGAGAAACGATATTTTTATAGAAAGATGATCTGGCTTTTGTTTTCTGCTCGAATGAATGTTTTTCTGTTAGAATTTTGTTCCTGCGTATAAAATAATGAACTGGTTTCACCCGTGGTCTCTGCTTTTTGGAATTTTTCCCGATATAATTTTGTATCTGATAATCAAACATGATACAGCAATATCGTCATCATCATTTTCTGACTAAAAATATATAGTTTTAATAATTGATTTATATATTTTTTAAAATAGCCTATCGACTTCCCCGTATTTTTTTTTACCCGCGTATGGAAATTTTGGTTTGAATTAGTGAACTACTGCGAATTTGTATACCGGACATACAAACAAACATACAAACATTCATTTATATATATATAGATATACTTTATATTTGTTCATTTTAGTGCTGGTTTATAATGTGCTTAGCAGCCACTTCATGGTGTTAAGTGAGCAACACTAAATTGGTTTCTAATCATTTTTTAAGTTTAATTTCAATTTTTGTAGTAATGTTTTATGGCTTCATTAGGTTGTACTAACCTAAATCTTAAGTCAAAACTAAGTTTGGAGTCCCCAGCATAAAACTTCCATCAGTCATCCGACAGTATTCCTCATCAAAACATAATCACATACATATCAGTTTCTTCTCTTTATTCTAACTTTAATATACCAAGGAGTAAAGCTTTCGATATCGCTCCTAAAAATACATATATACCGCTGGTCTCTCCTGAAGGTGAGCTCTCATTGGAGGTTAGTTTACACACGCATCCACCAGTCTTCCTCTCTGTTGTTCGTTGATATTTTCGTTGAGTACTACTTCCAATAATCAGCAATATTTTACCACCAAAGCTTTAGCCTTAGTGATACTATACTCTAATGAATAAATAATCTACGTTAAGGTACACACGTTCCAGAAATACGGAAACATCTATAGAGGGAGACAATCTCACTAATGCTGATGTAAACTAACCTCCAGTGAGAGACCACCTTCAGGAGAGACCAGCGGTATATATGTACTTTTTGGAGGCGATATCGGAAGTTTTACCCTCTGGTATTGTAAAGTTAAAATAAAGGGAAGAAATTGATATGTAAGTGATTATGTTTTAATGAGGAATACTGTCGGGTGACTGATGGAAGTTTTATACTGGAGACTCCAGCCGTGTGCAGGATATAGGTACACCTAGAAGTCTGTGTTTCAGAATGCATCATTCTACAATGTTGTAGTGGTGAAACTGTCATATGGGTCTTTCTATCTTCCATTCTCACATCCGCGATTGATGTCAAGGGTCAGGTTGGCCTCCCTAGGATTCAGGAGTTTACATTCGGTCAAAAAGGTAGAGTTCGGTCCCTAAACTGTGCCTCTCTACTAACCTAACAATCTAATATAAGAACGGGAGAGATTGTCACAAGACAGTTGACTGGAGAGCTCTATATAGGCTATAATGTTTCTATCTGGTACTATAATCACCTGGGATTATAAGGAGATTTTAATTATTATCATCCCTAGTACACCTACATGTAATACAGACCATAGTACAAACCATGATAATCATGGCGTGTAGAAGTTTGCAATTGCTTTTACTGTAAGCGCACCACATGTCTACACCTGTGAAGACAATTAACAATTTAAACAATTTTATTGATTCTTTTAATCAAATTTTACAAAGGTGGAAAAATAAAAGAGTAAAAGAGCATATAAAGTGTAGGGGAATATATATATAGTTGTGTTTAAATGTCTTCAGCAAGGAAGGTTTCCCCACCTTGAGAGAGTTCTCCTCCAGACAAGGTCTTCGTGTACACTCCTCAGTTCCACACCGAGGAAGTACTTATAGATGTGTGTCTTGGCACATGTGAAGAGCATGCATGACTTTTTCAATTACAAGTATTCCGAAACCCTGTTTGGTTATTTTCACTTGCTGGTGGGGTTGTACTTTTGCGAGAATCGGAGTCCATTGGAGCATTTTTTTAAATAAGAAAAAAGTGACCAATGCGGGATTCGATCCCAGGCCGTAGCGGTCGAAAACCGACGGTCTAGACCACTCGTCCACCGACCCAAGAGTGAGAGTATGCTATAAAGGCTTATAAAGGTCGCACTGTGACGGTATGATGGTCCAACAAGAGAGGATTTCTGAGAGAGAAAGTTGGCTCTCAACAATGTTACTAATTGGGAAACTCTTAATTGGATTTCGACCAATTGTTTTTTTTTAGCTAACTGACATCTTTAATTGTCGCCTCTTTTAATTGAATGTTCTTTTTTTAAACGTGTGAGAAGAAACATTAAAATTGTATTAATTTCATCGCTCTTTTTAATATATATTTATCTCTTTCATAAAGTTGTCTTTAATTTCTCCTTGTTCATTACGCGCGCGATGTCGCCGGTCATCTGTTTTTTTTTTTTTTTTGAAAAAGAAGAAGACGGAGGCAATTTTGTTCACACTTGATTATCTCGTATGTCTTCTTCAATAAAGGTTACTGTGTATCAAATATATTTCATAGTTATTGTCTGAATACCGATATACATGCTAAAAGGTACAACTTCCTTAAGTTTTGTCCATGAGTGTATATAGTAGAACTTCACGGACTTATTTAAGTGAACACATATCACTTAAAGAATTTCTACAAATGAGGTGTAAATAAATAGAGGATAGCCTCAGGGAAAGCATGAGACAGAACCTTTCAGAAATTCAGTAAAAAATGAATAAATTTAAAGCATTGAACAACCCTGTGGTACATGTCAGCCTGTTCCTTTCTGAAGAGGAAAATATTTACTGTGTATAGAATTAGAACATAACCCTTTATTTAGGATGAAGAACAGTGATACGAAAAATTTATTTAAAATATTAAAAACCACAAATATAGAACTTAATATAGAATAACTATTTGTAATCTTTAGTAAGATATTCGATTAAACCTTTTATAATGTTATCTGTGTAATACATTCAATTCCTTAGATTGTTATATGAACTAAAACTAACGAATTATAGCGATATTGTATTTCTTTATAACAAAACGCGAATATGTGACTTCTTGAGAGAATTCCAGGTTGTAAAATGAAAAATATAATAATGTGTAAAACAGGATTAATTGACATACCCGGTCAAAGTCCATTTGGCTAGTATCTAATAAAGTGACATAGATCGTGAAATGTATTGTGTCGCTGAAGACCCGCTGGTGATTCTTCACCAAACTATGCAGCGATGGTAGAGGCGCCATATATAACAATTATATATATATAATATAATATAATGCGGCTTATGATTGTAGAACGACATTTGACAAGTTTTACCGCAAATGTTTCTTTTGAACGGAAAATCGTAATTTATTTTAAGGATAAATAACGACTATTTCTATCCTTAGGGATGAAGTATGAAAGGATGAATTGTGAAGAGTAATGATGAACGGAAAAATAAAAGTGTCCAGGGATGGGAATTATAAAATAAATGAAGCTTCCAGGATTAAGTTTCTTGTGTAACTTTTTATTTTCAAGCTTTCGGACTTATCAGTCCTTCAACAGGATTATCACGCGTAACAGCTTAATAATAAAAAAAAAAATACAAATAATTTATTTTATAATATTATAAATCATGGGAATTATATATGTGGTAATTAAAGAATTATAAACACCTGTGTAAATACTCACCACCTCTTCTTACACCCCCTAATCTAATATGGACTTTTAATCATTGTACCCGATCCTCCTTTAATCAATTTAACTTTGTATGTATCGTTTTTGAGTGTTCAATTAAATAAAGAGGTACATCTAGAGGGAACGTAGAAACCAGAAAGGCTTACCCCGCAGACAATGAGGTCAATCGCCCCGTCAACGCGGCGCCAATATAATGACGTAACAGTCCTTACCCGCAGCCAAATAAGGTCAACCGTTCCCTCGACGCCAGGGCGCCAGACGTCCGGTGACGTAAGACTTGAGCATATAAAAAGGGCTAGCCCCGCAGCAGTTAGTCAGTCAGCAGACGCAAGATAGCAGACAGCAGTAGCAGACAGCTCGTTAGTAAGTCTTTGTGAACGGAGTAGATGGCCCGCCGGCCGCTACTTGGTCTCAGCCTTCCCTCTCTCTGATGCCTCGGGTTCCCCTGTGATTCGTCTCTGTGTGCTTTACCACTCACCACCATCACGACTGCGCAATCATCATCTTTCCCCAAGACTCAATACAACAAACCAGACCACCGGAATACCACAGCTAAAGAAGAAAGTCTACAGGATACGACATATATATGTTGTTGTTGCTTATTCCTCAAGTCTTTTAAACGATCTCTTTATTAGGTTCCATTATCTCATCTTTTCTATTATAGTCCTGGGGTTTTCCCTAGAGGTATTTTTTGGAGGATTTGATACAATTCAATAGATCTTCAGGACTGGCAGGTTGAGAATCGCATTTGGGGCATTTCGGGAATGTTTTTATTTTTTTGCAATTAAATTTGAGTATTCTAAGATGTCCTGTTCGTAATCTTGAAATCGCAGTTTGTTGTTCCCTAGTAAGGGTGTGGAAAGAAGATTCGTTAGGAATGGGGGTGTATCAGGGGTGAACAATTATATATATTATAAATATATATATAATTATAAAATAGTGCAGACTGTGTACTTTTGCATGTATTGACAAGATATCAATAAAATAATGTTAACTATCTAATAAAGTGGAACATTCTTTCTGAATCAGTAAAATAAAGTTGGAAAAGAAGAGTCAACCTATAAAAAGAAGGAACATAATTATTGTTATATATAAACGTAGAATCTCTTTAAAATATATTTTAATCAAAATTCTCCGATGTGATAATCTTGTTTGAGTTTTTTTGTTAAAGTTTTTATTTTAAAAAATAATTCAGCCAAAATTTGAAATACACCATCACACACAATATGCAAATATGTTATAAACTATTATTTATGCAAACGTTAGTGTAATGTGTAAATATTGCAGCTATAGCAGAAATCTAAGACCATTTATAAGAAGATCGCTGATGTGTGTATTCTTAATTTTGTTTTTAAGAACATCTTATTTTACCAGTTCGATTATAAAAATGAATTTTTTATGAATTTGAAAAAAAAAAATTGGGTAAAGTATTTCTTTTTTGATGACTCGACAATCAAAGTTGGTTTGTCTTATTTGATAAGAGATATTCTCCTGCTTACAGAAAGGAATTGTAGAACATATCAATATTTGTATAGGTTAAATGAAAGATAAGATAAAAAATAATTTAGTAATGTTATGTGGGGCTAAATTTTATAATATAAATAATTTATTACTGTAATATAATGGAATTAATGATATATATGTCAATAATGACATTTATGCATACGATAAAATATCAATAATATTTTTTCTTATGCATAAATGGCATTATTTTTATTTTCTACACAAATTTTTATTTTCTAAATGAAACAAATTTTCTACTGTCCTTATTGAAAAGAGATTCGTTGTAGAATATATAGGGAGAACCGTAGAATTAGAGCTCAAAAAGCAGTTTGATGGATTAAATTGTGAAAGCGCTGTAAGGGCTTACCACTAATGAACTAAGTTCTCCCTCAATTTATTTTTTGCAGTATGGATAGATGAAAGTATACTTTCAATAAAATACTCCCTTGAGTCAATATTAACCTGAATCCATCCCATAACCTTTTGTATAAACAAACTCAGCGCCGCATAGTGTTATATTTTCTCCTGTAGAAGGGATTTATTTCCCGAAAGATAGAGATTTGTAATTAAAAATATTTGAAAAAATAAAATTTTACCTGGAAGCCTAATGTTTTCATTCAAAGAAAATATACTCTATTTGAGGGGGTCGATGGTGGAAGAATGGTCTAAATCGTTGGTTTTCGACCGCTAAGACCCGGGTTCGATTCCCGCATTGAACACTTTTTTTTTCTGATAAAAAAAAAAGCTCCAATGGCCCCCGATTCTTGCAAAAGTCCACACCGGCGAGTGCAAGTATCCAAACGGGGCTCTAGCACATTTGTAAGTGGCACTTACTAAGTGCAAAGTCGAACTGCTTTTCACATTTGTAGACAGTAAAAGCAGTCGCCTCTACCCACCATGATTATCATGGCCTGTACCACTTGTACTAGGGATAATAAAAAAAATACTTTATTTGTAAGAGCGCGCCATCTGTTATCAAAATTCGAAACTATTATAGACGCTGTTGTGTCTCTACAACTACTCCAGGTCACCGAGATCCACTAAGTTAGAGATAAAACCTTTATTGCTTCATAACACTAATATGACTGAAAATTTACAATTTAATGATACATATATATATACATAAAAATAATTAACATACAAACAAACAAACACTATGCAAAACCTTATTTGCATATATCGACAATTTATCTAAACATAACTATTGTTATGCAAAACACCACATCTTCTCACCCCCAATTTGTTACACAATCTTTTAAGTATTCGGGGAGTCTCCGGTTTCTTATTGGTCTACTTGGCCCAGGTGTTTCCTCCAGCCTTTCCGGTGATTCGTTTGGGTCATTCATTTGTTCCCCCCTTCTTTCGGTGTTACACTCCTCCACCTTCTCCTTGACTCTTCTCATCAATTGGTCCTGGTGTCTTTTTGCTGTCACTCCGTTTTCCATAATTACCTCATTGATTTGACATACACTGTCGCCATAATTTATCCATTCAAGACCAATTCCAATCTGGTCAAACGCCTCCCTTCCAATCAGATTTGGTCCCGGACCTTCGATCACAAGCAATTCCATTGTGATACTTCTTTTGTTCACTTTTACGTCGGCCTTTATTTTACCCAGAATGGATAACCTCTGTCTGTTCCATTGCACCAACTTGGTAGAATCCTTCTCTATTCTAGGCCTTTCTGACTTCACCCAAGTTTCTATATACGTCTTCTCAGAAATAATATTTTTTCTTTTTCCTGAGTCAATGAGCATATTCATATCTCGACCGCTAGTCCGTACCTTTACCATATACTTCCGTATGTTACTTGTGTCCTTCACTTGATTTATATTAAAAAAGGCCATTAGTTGCCTCTGCCTCCTCATCTATCGAGCAATTATTACGATCGCTCCTCCAGTTCCCGTTCTTACAGACCCTAGATATATGCCCTAACTTCTGGCATTTAAAACATCTTTTATCTTTAAAGAAACATTGCTCTTCTCTGTGATTTGTGTATCCACAGCGGAAACATTAAAAAATCTTCTCATTCCTCCGTCTCACCTTAACAGCTCTTCCCATTACATTAATTTCTTCCTTAGGTTTTCCGTCTTTAATTTCTGCAACGTTCTTTACCGCAGCCTCATGTGCCAATGCCATTTCTTGAGCCACTTTAAATGTTAGCATACTGTTCATTAACAGCATTGATTGTATCTCCCCGTTTAGAATACCGCATACTAGGGCATCACGCAACCTATCTTCCAAATCAGGGAATTCACACTTCTCGGCAATTTTCTTTAGAGCTGTTATAAATTCAGATATTGTTTCATTTGGCATTTGGAGCCTTTTCGTGAATTTAAAACGCTGCACTATTATATTTGGCGTTGGATCAAAGTATTTTTTAATCCTTGCTACCACCTCTTTCCATTCTGTTTCCAATGGATTCTTGGGAGAGGTCAACGTCCGTATTATATTATACGTTTCTCTTCCACATAGCGAGAAAAATGTTGCCTTTTTTTTAACGACCTTTACTATATCATTCGCTATGCAATAGGATTCAAAGCGCTCTAAATAACTTGAGATTTCATTTCCATTGTTTGGGTTGAATTGTTCAATGTTCATCATTGTTCACTCACTTTTCCTTCGTCGCCAATGTTGTGTCTCTACAACTACTCCAGGTCACCGAGATCCACTAAGTTAGAGATAAAACCTTTATTGCTTCATAACACTAATATGACTGAAAATTTACAATTTAATGATACATATATATACATAAAAATAATTAACATACAAACAAACAAACACTATGCAAAACCTTATTTGCATATCTCGACAATTTATCTAAACATAACTATTGTTATGCAAAACACCACAGACGCGTATGATTCTTTTTTAAAAATAAACCATTTCTACTGTCCTTACTGCAATGGAAAAATTAATGGGAGTAACTGGCTCATCAGTGGTGAACCCTCTCAGCGGTTTCGCCAGTTTAATCTGATCTAAAATTAATAGGAGGACCTGGCTCATCAGATTAAACTGGCGAAACCGCTGGGAGGGTTCACCACTGATGAGCCAGGTCCTCCCATTAATTTTTCCATTGCAGTAAGGACAGTAGAAATTGTTAATTAAAAAAAAAGAATCATACGCGTCTATAATAGTTTCGAAAATTTTGATACTTTATTTGTAAAAGAAGGAAATATTGTGATCATTCTGATGGAATACCAGGCCAAATCTATATGTAGGTGATATCTAAAAGGTTTAATGATCTCGCTGAATTGTTCTAAAGATTCTGTTCTGTGGCTTAAATACCATCAGAGAGATGACGGAGTCTGGAACTATCAGTTTGACAATTGGATTTTAAAAATGGTTTATTGACATCTAGTCAATGGTCAAGAGAGAGTTTACAGAGTTTAAAATTGTAGAGAAAATATATACATCAGACGAGGCCTTCTCCGAAGGTACGTCTGGATCCTATCAGGAGCTTAGAATCGTCTTGAGTTTAGACTTGCGAGTTATGGAATCCGTGTCCCCAGCATGACTGTGTTGAGGAACTTGACAAGAATTGTGTTTAGGTAAGGTATCCGCGAGGAAACTCTCCCGAAGATGGGGGTACAGGACCGCGACATCATTAATGGTCGTCCCTCGGTTATATAGGGGCCTAAGGATAGTTTCATCGTTCAGTTGTTCGATTATGTCCATTAACTGATTCTCACGTTCCATTTAACTATCGGGTTTGGATGATTGGTTTATCTGGTGTTTGTTGATTGACTCTGAGAATATTAAAATGTCTCAATGAATATCTAGAGTTCAAAGGTAGAAGTCTTATAAAATAAATATATAAACAGCAGCAATGTCTTTCTTTATTTGTTAAAAGTGCAAGCTTTCTGATTTTTATAATTCTTCCACAGACATAGCGTTAGGTTGAGAGAACTTAAAGCTATGCCTATGGAAGGATTATAAAAATCAGAAAGCTTACACTTTGCACGAATAAAGAAACGTAATGCTACTGTTTATATTTATACTTTTTGAAAAAGAAAGAATATATAAAATTAAGGTAAAGAGTTTGTGGCGACCACACTTTGCTTCAGCGAGCGCGGAGAAAGCTTCACTACACATACGGGCAGTAGAGTGGCGACCACACTACGCCTCGGCAAGCGCGTGCTGAGAGAACACGTCACTACGCATGCGCGGGCGTCATCCGGGACTTTCTCTGGCCACTCGCGTCGTAAACAGCAAGGCTTGATCCCAACGGCCGTTACTTCTTTTCTATTTATATATTTCTGCTTTAAGTTTCTTTTAATTTTGATTTCGCAAGCTTTCGATCAAAATTTATGTTCTTCAACGGACATATACTTTTATGTAGATTATAAAGATGATCTTTATACAGAAATAACCAAAAGGATTACAGTAAACAGTCTGATGCACGAGAGCACATGCCAATAACACATTTTAAATTTATTTTTGTGGGGTCGGTGGAAGGCTGGTCTAAACCGTTGGTTTTCGACCGCTACGACCCGGGTTCGATTCCCGCATTGGGCACTTTTTTCTGATGAAAAAAAATGCTCCAATGGCCCCCGATTTTTGCAAAATTCCAACCCCACCAGCGAGTGCAAGTAACCAAACGGAACTCTGACACATTTGTAAGTGCAAAGTCGAACTGCTTTCACGTGTGTAGACATGTGGTGCACTTACAGTAAAAGCAGTCGCCTACCCCTACTCACCAAGATTATCATGGTCTGTACCACGTGTACTAGGGATAAGCAAAAAATAAAAATTATTTCTGTACAAAGATCATCTTTATATTGTATATAGAAGTATTTGCCCGTTAAAGAGCAGAAAATATACTCGAAAGTTTGAGAAATCAAAATTAAAAGTAACTTTTCACCTTAATTTTACTTATTCTTTCTTTTTTAAATAATATCTAAGTACCTATTACTCATATTTTATACTTTATAGCATTTTTCTCTTTTAATAGAAGACTTATGTAAAACCTCCAAAGAGCGGCCCATCAAATGGGCGACTACTTCCTTAAACGACCATCTTTGTGATAACGATCTCAACAGATTCCACCCATATTCCAATAAGAGACCACTTCCAGTAGAAGCCAGAAATATCTATAAACTGGCTATAAACGGATTAGTTGTGTGTTATATCGTTCAATAAATATATAAGCCGAATTATGTTTAAACTTTCGAAGAAAAAAATGTCTGATATCTTTTTTAAAAAATAAAATAAACTATTCACACGCACGCAAGTAGAAAAATAAACATTATATAAAAATAAACAAAAGTAGAATAAATTCCAGAGTTTATTTGTAAAAATATTTCACACTCCCTTTATTATTCACAAAGCTCTAACCTTTAAAATATTTCCGCCACTATAAATAGAGAAAGAATTTTTACACCAAGTTTGAATTTAAAGAATAATAACACGGTCTATATATTCTAATATTTGAATCTCTCTTAACTCTTAAAAACAATGCGTTTAAAATAAATTTACAATATGCACTTATAAATTGTAGTTGTACTTTTTAACATGTATATCGGGATTCATACAATAACTCTGAAAGATATTACAGTGACCTTATTGAAGACACACGAGATAACCAAGTGTGAATAAAATTGTCCCCTATAAAAAAAGTATAAGACGCCGTAACTCTTTTTTTTTTTTAATAATAAATAAATACAAATTATTTGCGGCGTCTTATAATTTTCGTAATTTGTCAAAATCCGCAATATTATGGAATAATGGAAAAATTGCCTCTGTCTCCTTCCAAAAAAAAAAGGACGATTGGCGACATCAAACACTTTCCACTTCTTTAAGTTTTGTCCATGAGTGTATAATGTGTGTAGGTTTTCGAGAAAATAGAACAAATTTTTTGAATATTTAAAAAATAATAATCTCTTGTCAAGACAATGATAATCTCCCTATTTGTTAATGAAAAAATATATATATCACAACACGGGGGGAGAGTTTATTCCATTTATAAACGGTTGTACAATCTTTCGGACAATATGTCCTTGTACCCGTATAAAGACCTCTTACCCGAAATCTTGTTTTTTTTTTACTTATCCTTTTAGTCAACAACAACAACAAAAACCTTTATTAAGACACTATTGTCTTACAAGGGGATTCCCCTAAAGGTTATATATATGTACATGAGTGAGGAGGAAAATCAATTTAGAGGGGAGGGGGAGCAATCAGCCGTTGTCTGTGGAGTTGAGCACTTCTTCCCTCATTTTATCAATCGCCTTGAAAAATTTAAAATATTTATAAACAAATGTTTTATCCAGCAGGAGAGCATTAAAGATTTTATATACATGTTGTTCATTGTAGTGAGCTAGCTCCGAAATTTCGCGAATTTCCAGTCTCTTTTCATGTAGGAATGGGAATTTAGTCTAAATTAGACAAGATCTTGGAGGTCGTGCTCGTAAAGAAGCTCAAGAACTCTTCTTGGTTCTCTGTACAGGGATCTTTTGTCCTTTCCAATGCAATTTAGTATATGTTGGGGAGTGGCCTCTTCGGTCCGAAAGCCTGTAAAACCAATAAATGGAATAAACGATTTACCTCGCCATTGGATTTTTTTCCATTAATAATCTTGTTTGTGGAGAGTGTATAAAATAAAATACTTTTTAAAAAGAGAGTTTACAAAGTGTGAAGTATATAGAACTGGAACACACACACACTCTATAGTATCTCTTTATTTCTATGTGTGGGATTATATCATGTAAATATTCTATGTAATATATTTTAACCTACACTCATGGACAAACCTTGAGGAACGTGGAAAGTCTGAAGACCCGTAGGTGATATTACATTGTTCTCTGTATCAGTATCACCTTGTACATAATCCTTGTACATAGCATTTATATGTTCATTTTCCAGGTCATCCTATAATTGTACATACTGTGCACCTATGTCTTTGACAAGATCTCAATTAACCATTGTAATATACAATTGTTAAAGTTTCTCAAGGCGTCTTGACAGTACATCTTCAGTAACCTTTTGCCTCCTTTTTGAAACAGAAGTGTCTTTATCGTCTTAGCTTTGATAGACTGTTATCTTAGGAATTTCTTAAGGTCAACACGTCAAGAGATATTTGGCCGTTCTTGTATGGTAGATTAAACTGGCGAAACCGCTTGGAGGGTTCACCACTGATGAGCCAAGCCCTCCCATTAATTTTTTCATTCCAGTAAAGACAGTAGAAAATTGTTTAATTTTTAAAATAATCATACACGTCTATAATAGTTTCAAATTTTCATAACAGATGGAACTCTGATGTATCATAATATCCAGGTATATAGGAGACAGCGTATCCATCTAATCAAGTATTTGTGACATATCTCCATTAGTTGAGATATACACTCCTCTCTCTTTACGACCAATTCTGGAATGCCATTATTCTCTTCCAATCTATTTCCCTTTCTCATTTTCCCCAAGTATTTTCCTAGTTACTTCTTTATGGACTTCTTAATGCGTGTTGTCATATTTCTAGCTGCACTCTTTCTCCACTTAGAAAATCTTTCTTTCTCTCTGGAGAACTTCTTCATTAATTCGATATTTTATCGCTGGAAAAAAGTACCTTGAATAATTCATTTTTATTAATCTCGTTTCTGTATTTTATTTGTGATACTCTTTTTTCTCTCTCTCTTTCTTTATATATATCTATATATATAAAAATGGATGTTTGTTGGTCCGTCCGTCCGTCCGTCCGTTTGTCAGTGATAATCTTCTACATCGCTCAACCAATCGTGATGAAACTTTGGGAAGATGTTTAGTATACTACCGGGATGGTTTATGGCTAATTACTCTTTAGAAATAACCTTTCGTTGCATTTTTATTTACAATAAAACATAAATTCACTCGCAATCTGCGCCCCTCTCGCGGCAGACGGGGGATGGCGGCGCGCGACGATTGGCTGCCGGCGCAGCACGTGACCTCCCTGCCTCCCCCCGCCGAGTAAATGAGATCTCCCGGCTGACGGCCGAGCAGCGCCCTCTAGAACGCGTTACGATTTTGACGGCGCGGGGCGCTCCCGGTTGGACAGTTGCGCGGGGGCAGAGTGACCTCGCGGGTGCCCTCCGGGAACTACGTCCATCTTCCATATGTAATATACATTTAATCGTGTAAACCCGGGCGTTGCCCGGGTCATTCGTCTACAAATTCGCAGTAGTTCACTAATTCAAACCAAAATATCCATACATAGGTAAAAGAATACTGGGAAGACTGACATTTATTAATGCAGTGATTATAATCAATGATTACAATGAAGGGCTATATTGTCTATATATATAAAAATCACTTTCAAATATTAACGTAACGTTCCATTCTCCATCCCGTTGGGCTTTAGATCGGCTAAAACATTTTTATCTTTATTAGTGAATATTAACTTTACTGTACTGAATAGTTTAGTATAATGTTAATTCAACATATTACAATTTAGCCACTGCAACGCGTGGCCGGGTTCGCTGTGTAGTATACTATCAGGACGATTTCTGGCGAATTATTTTAGAATAATATTTATAGCAATAAATATAGCGAAATTAAGACGTAGTGATAATATTCTGTGTTTGTGCATATATAAATATTTTACAGAAAATGTGAGAACGTTCTATTAGAATATCTCGAAAACAAAGAACAATACATATAAACGAGTTCACTGACATTTATTAATGCAGTGATTATAATCAATGATTATAATGAAGGGCTATATTATCTATATATATAAAAATCACTTTCAAATTTTAGCGTAACGTTCCATTCTCAATCCCGTAGGGCTTTAAATCTGCTAAAACATTTTTATCTTTATAAGTGAATATTGACTTTACTGTATTGAATAGTTTAGTATAATGTTAATTTAACATATTACAATTTAGCCACAGCAAGGCGTGGCCGGGTCCGCTAGTATGTTATAAAAAAAGGGAATCTCTGCTGTTTTGAGATTAATTGCTTTAATTTGCTTATGGAATATAGAAAAAACATAATTTGACAAAAGTACTGCCTGTTTTAAGGCGAGTAGAATCAAAAAGTGAAAAACTTATTTACATAATGTACGAAAGGTTTGAGCCGGCCATCGGGAAAGGAAATATATTTATTTACGGGGCTGGAAAAAAATGTTTCCGCCCGGTTATCGGGAAACAACAACAATGAGTTTTTATAGGGGAAGCGTGACCTCTGGCGGTCGATTTAGCAGAGTATTTGAATCTATGAAATATAATTTTAAATAAAATAATATATTCAATATAACATATATATATACATTATATAGAAAATAGAAGCATCAAACCACGAATGTTTCTTTTATTCAAACTTCTACTGTTCTTACTGCAATGAAAAAAATATTGGGATGGCTTGACTCATCAGTGGTGAACTTTCCCAGTGTTTTCGCCAATTTAATCTACTACATCAGGGGTCGGTAACCTTTTGAGTTAGAAGAGTCAAAAATTACAAATAACAAAATTTTAAATTTTTTAAATTGCCACAAATGTTTTTTCCTCGACAATAAATAGTAATTCCATAAATAAAGTTTTTATTTATGTGAGTACTACATACAGCTTCACATCCAAATAGCCACATGTTTCTCGCAAGCCGCAGATTACCGAATCCTGTCATAAACCGCTTTTCAGAGCTCTAAAACAGTATTGAACGATTTTTCTTTTTTATACAATATAATGGGGCCTATGATTGTAGAACGACATTTGAAAATATCCCGCATGTGTTTCTTTTGAACGAAAACTGTGGGTTCGATTCCCATTTCTGGACACTTTTATTTTTCCGTTTATCATTATTCTTCACAATTCATCCTATCATACTTCATTCCTAAGGTTAGAAATAATCGTTATTTCTCCTTTAAAATAAATTTCGATTTTTCGTTCAAAAGAAACACATGCGGGATATTTTCAAATGTCGATTCTGATTATATATGCTATACTGAAGGGTGGAAACTTAGAAATAGTATTCCGGCAAACAATGTGGACATAATATTCTATTACAACAACAACAACAAAAAGCCTTTATTTAGGGTCACTGACCCTATACAGGATTCACCAGAGGTATGCATAAGAACAAAGCAGTGAGACAATGGAAATACGATATATACAGAAGAAAAAGAAAAAAAAAAGAAAAAAAAAAACAAGAAAGAGAAAGAGGGAAGCAAGAAAAACAACACAAAAAGAGTAGCAGCAAGAAAGTGAGGAGTGAGTGTCACTTGGCCTTCTTCTGAGATATGGACTTGTGGAAACCATAAAACGCCGTAGCAATATACTTATTCTGGGTCATATTGTCAATTAATGATGGAAGTGAAGCACAGAGTTTCCCATAATATTCTATTACATTAAAATTATATTATAATATTCCATCCTTCAGTGTAGCATATATAAGCAGAATCGTCCTATACAGTATTAGAGCTCTAAAAGAAGCGGTTTGGTAGATTAAATTGGCGAAACGGCTGGGAGGTCTTACCATTGATGAACCAAGCCCTACCAATATATCTTCATCGCACTAAGAACAGTATAAAAGTTTGTTTTATGTTTAAAAGAAGCATTCGTGTTTTAATACTTTCATTTCCTATATATAAATGACACGTTATTGCTTTATATTGAAATATATACATATTATATAAATAAAGATGAATGAGATTTTCTGTTGTTTTTTGATCATGTTGAGGATTATACTATGGTGATGCAGTCGTGGTTGAAATCTTTAAAGTATGATAATGAAAAATAATTTTGATCAGTAATTTAATTGAGTTAAAGGAATATAAAAAAAAATAATTTGATAAAAGTAATGCCTGGCTTAAGGCGAGTAGAATAAGGAAAACAAAATATTATTTACATAATGTACAAAAGTTTTGAGCCGGCCACGGGATACAAACAACAACGAGTTTTTATAGGGGAAGAGTGACCTCTGGCGGTCGATTTAGCAGAATATTTGAATCTATGAAAATAAGATTTCAAATAAAATAATATTTTTATATAACATACATATGTACCAAAAGTGGTACCTCTCCCTTTTAAAATGAATTAAAAAGTGAAACACATGTATTTTGTGTTATCACCCCAGTACAAAATGTAGAGTTGGTGATAAAGCCACAACACGGTAGCTAAGGATAAATGAAAAGCGCATGCGTTACCTGGGGGCGCTATGAAGCAGAAACGGTCCAATCGATAGAAGAATAACTCGGATCCCATTTTATAAATAAACATTAAATCATTATCACAGGTTTGCCGATTTTGACAAATTACAAAAAAAAAAAAAAGGTATAAGACGCCGTAACTCTTTTCTATTAATTGTCTAAAAAAAAAACTTTCGGGCAAGCCCTTCCTCAGCAAACTAGAAAAAAAGTTCAATTATGTAAATTTTTATGTACTATATTTGCGCAAAGATATATCTATATTGTTACATCAATTTTAATGCGCCTCACATTTATTCAAAATATTCTATGATATTTAATATTTATTTAAAACAGAATATTTAGATTATCATCATTCCTTTTTATAGTTTCATTCCTTTTGTAATATTTATTGTACGTATATCTTGAATCGTTATTGGAGCGAGAGAGGACCGAGACGAAGATTGCGGATCACGACCTACGAGGAAGACCACGAATAAATAAACACAATAACGTTGAAAGGTAATTTATTTTTATTTACTTTTATTTATTTACTTTTACTTATTTGCTTTGAATATGGAAACCCGCTCGGGAAACGTGTATAACACCAAGAAGGAAGAAACCAAGGTCGACGACCCTGTAAAGCTGCAACTTGGTGCAACAATATATATGTTATAATTAAAAAAAAAAGATTGATTTCTGTTGATTTTTGATCATCTTGAGAATTATGCTATGTTAATGCAGTCGTGGTTAAAAATCTTAAAAGAATAATAATAAAAATAGTTTTGATCAGATATTGCTTTAATTAAACTTATGTAATATATAAAAAAACATAATTTGATTAAAGTAATGCCTGGCTTAAGGCGAGTAGAACAAGGAAAAACAAAATATAATTTACATAATGTACAAAAGGTTTGAGCCGGCCATCTGGAAACAACAACAATGAGTTTCAATAGGGGAAGCGTGACCTCTGGCGGTCGATTTAACAAAGTGTTTGAATCTATGGAATATAATTTTAATTAAAATAATATTTTAATATAACATATATATATTCTCTTCCCATCACCTTTTTTCATGTTTTAGTTTTCTGAGGAAGGGCTTGACCGAAAGCTTCTTTATACAATTAACTAGCGGACCCGCCCGGCTTCGCCCGGGTTTTACCCGAGTAAAAGTTTGTCTAACGAATCTCTCGATAAAGTGAACATTTTTTTCCCGGTCCCTTGAAAAATACTCGATAAGTTGAATAAAATCAATATTAATTGGTTCCCTCGGTAATTGGAAGTTAAAGGAATAGTATCTTGCCTTGGAATTGTATCATTATTCTTGTATGGATGTACCCGGCTTCGCCCGGGTTTTACCCGAGTAAAGGTTTGTTTAACGAATATCTCGATAAAGTGAACATTTTTCCCGGTCCCTTGAAAAATACTCGATAAGTTGAATAAAATCAATATTAATTGGTTCCCTCGGTAATTGGAAGTTAAAGGAATAGTATCTTGCCTTGGAATTGTATCATTATTCTTGTATGGATGTACCCGGCTTCGCCCGGGTTTTACCCGAGTAAAGGTTTGTTTAACGAATCTCTCGATAAAGTGAACATTTTTTCCCGGTCCCTTGAAAAAATACTCGATAAGTAGAATAAAATCAATATTAATTGGTTCCCTCGGTAATTGGAAGTTAAAGGAATAGTATCTTGCCTTTGAATTGTATCATTATTCTTGTCTCAAATAAATTGCCGTGTCATCCTGAATTTTGTCTTTCCTAATTTTCTACATTACAAAATCATCGTATCATCATGATAATATTTAGAGCAGATTGTTGAATTATAACAGATAAATTAGAATAATTATCTTGATTATTTCTAGGCGAAAAGTTATTTCAAAAATTTTATTTGCTAGAAACCTTCCCAGTACTACACTAAATAACTTCCCAAAGTTTCATGGCGATCCAATGAGTGGTTTGGTCAGGCATAAAGGACAAACAAACAGACATACATTCATTTTTATATATATAGATATTAACAGTAATTAAACGTAAGTATAAGAGTTCAAGGCATGCGAGGATGCGTTTCTTAAAGATTTTAATATGGGCGAGCTTTCGGGTTATCAACCCTTCTACAGGACAACATATCTGAGTAAAAGTGCATCTTATATACATATCCATATTGAGAAAATTAGCATATATACAAGAAAACTATAAACATATTAACATAATTGGTGAAAAAGTAAAAATAAGAGAAAGCTGCGTGTTCTGAGTATGCTAAGAAGTAAAATCAAAAATAGTTGTACAAAAGGATACGGTTGAATTTAAGACTGCAATAGTAAAACGATCCAAAATAAAATAAAATAAAACGCTCTAGCAATGGTCACCTAAGGTACACTATGGCAATATTGCATTGTATATATCGGGGATGTCTATATGTCTGTTAATACTGTTATGTCTTAAAGAGAGCAACGCCTCGACGACCAACCTTCTGTATTTGTTCGTGATTCCTGAGTAATATGCCTGTGGTTGAGAAGTATCGAAAGAGTGTCCTGTCTGTCTAATGTGTTGTACTATAAGGGATCTAGGTTCACTATTTCTGATGTTTCTATGGTGTTCATCTATCCTATCTTTAATTCTACGGCCTGTTTCTCCTATATACAAACTATTGCAATCTGAGCATTTTAAGGAATATACGGAGTTTGTAAAGTATGGCAGGGTAATGGGAAAACTATTTCTGGTGATGGGGTTTCTAACTATTGTTTCTAATTTAGGAGTGTTGGTATAGAAGGTACGTATTCCGTGTTTGTTTTTTAAGTATCTGGCTATGTTGACACTATGGGCAGAGTAAGGGATGATGCAAGTCGATCTATAAGTCTGACTGCTTAGCTGCTGTTGTGGATTGTAAAAGTGTCGGAGAATGAAGTTTCTGGGGTATCCTGAGTTCATTAGGTGATTAATCACGATCTGGGTTTCTGTATGTTTAAATTCAGATGTTGAACAGTGAGTAAAAATACGTTTTGAGAGGGTTTTTACCGTATTAATTTTATGGCTAAGGGGGCAGTATGAGGTATAGTGTATATAGGAGGGATGGAAGGAGGGCTTATAGTATACGTTGGTAATATACCTATAATTTTGTCTTGTGATCATGATATCCAAGAATGCCAAGGAACCATTGTTTTCTTTTTCGAATGTAAATTGGATGTCCGGAAATAGTGAATTTAATTTAGTATAAATACTGTCCAAGGATTCTATATTAATTATACAGAAAATATCGTCTATGTATCTAAACCAGGTATGAATATCTGCTGGGAAGTGACTTGTAATTAAACTGTCAATTTTTCGCATAACTATTTCGGAGAGTGGTGAGGACAAAGGGCTACCCATGGGAGTACCCTTTGTTTGCCTATAGTAACATTTATCAAAATTGAAAATACTATTGCTAAGACAGATCGAAATTAAGGTGGAAAACTTAGATATCAAATCTGCTGTATACCCATGCGTCCGGAGGAATTCCCTGGTGCATTCTAAGATGAGGGAGTGAGGGAGACTGGGGTATAGGTTGATGACATCAAAAGAGATCATAAGACTGTTGGGGACTACCTGTAATTGCTGTATATGGTCTAAAAATTTTGGTGTGGAAGAGATGGACGTCGGGGCGGCGCCCTCTTTAAGTTTGGGTATGATAATCTTAGCTAAGTACTGAGCTAGCGGGGCTGTGGGGGAGAGGTGAAAAGCTACTATTGGTCTAAGGGGGATATTTAACTTATGTACCTTAGGGAGGCCGTAGATGTAGGCCTGACCATGCAGATTCGAAAGGAAACCCTGGAGTTCATCAGTTGTTATGATCCTGTTCCTACATAGTGTCCTAAGTTCTTTTTTGTACTTGGAATTCGAGGTAGTATGTTCTTCCAATGTGGCCGGGGTGAATATTTCTGAGTTGCTCAAGATTTGATTCATTCCTGAAATATAGTCCGAAGTGTTCATAATGACGGTTCTGGATCCCTTATCTGATCGTGTGATAACTATGTTATTATTTTTGGACAGAGTTCTTATTATTTGGTTGGTATGATGGCTGTTGGCTAAGTCGTTTGTAGGACTATTTAAAACAGATGTGACGTGGTTCCTAACGGAGTGTTTATCCTGCATGTTTAGGCCGGTGATGGATGTTTCTATACCTGCTATTAATGGAATTTTGTCCAGTTTTGATGAGTATCTGTGTTTGAGCCCTTTCGAAAGTATACTGACCTGATCAGGGGATGGTACAAAGCTAGATAAATTCAAGATAGATTGTTGCTGATCCTGGGGAGATAGAGGTACTTTGTATTTCTTTGACCAAAATGAGAGCTTATTGCGATGTCTATTGTCCTGCATGAAGTCTTGGGCTTTTATATCACTAGTGATACCTATTAGTAATTCTGCCATATTTAGTGCTGGGATGCGCTGTGATAGTATACAAATCAGATCTTTAACGGTTTTTGACAAAATACGGATTTTTGAGAAACATCCCTTAGTTCGGGCTCTTAGTAATTTGACATGGGTATCTTCTATGGCCACCCTTGAGTAAACGTTTCCGACGGGATCCTTGATTCTGAGGGAAGGAGGGATGAAGCTATGTAATTCACAAGTTTTGTTGAACTGTAGATGTTTCCTCCATCTTGCCAGAGCCAGTGATTTAAATCGGATCATTTTCTTGTAATAATCGATATCAGAATTCATAATTGCTACAGATATAACGAATAACTTTGATCAATGTAAAAAGAGATGAAATCCTCTGAATAATGTAAGTATAAGAGTTCAAGGCATGCGAGGATGCGTTTCTTAAAGATTTTAATATGGGCGAGCTTTCGGGTTATCAACCCTTCTACAGGACAACATATCTGAGTAAAAGTGCATCTTATATACATATCCATATTGAGAAAATTAGCATATATACACAAGAAAACTATAAACATATTAACATAATTGGTGAAAAAGTAAAAATAAGAGAAAGCTGCGTGTTCTGAGTATGCTAAGAAGTAAAATCAAAAATAGTTGTACAAAAGGATACGGTTGAATTTAAGACTGCAATAGTAAAACGATCCAAAATAAAATAAAATAAAACGCTCTAGCAATGGTCACCTAAGGTACACTATGGCAATATTGCATTGTATATATCGGGGATGTCTATATGTCTGTTAATACTGTTATGTCTTAAAGAGAGCAACGCCTCGACGACCAACCTTCTGTATTTGTTCGTGATTCCTGAGTAATATGCCTGTGGTTGAGAAGTATCGAAAGAGTGTCCTGTCTGTCTAATGTGTTGTACTATAAGGGATCTAGGTTCACTATTTCTGATGTTTCTATGGTGTTCATCTATCCTATCTTTAATTCTACGGCCTGTTTCTCCTATATACAAACTATTGCAATCTGAGCATTTTAAGGAATATACGGAGTTTGTAAAGTATGGCAGGGTAATGGGAAAACTATTTCTGGTGATGGGGTTTCTAACTATTGTTTCTAATTTAGGATTGTTGGTATAGAAGGTACGTATTCCGTGTTTGTTTTTTAAGTATCTGGCTATGTTGACACTATGGGCAGAGTAAGGGATGATGCAAGTCGATCTATAAGTCTGACTGCTTAGCTGCTGTTGTGGATTGTAAAAGTGTCGGAGAATGAAGTTTCTGGGGTATCCTGAGTTCATTAGGTGATTAATCACGATCTGGGTTTCTGTATGTTTAAATTCAGATGTTGAACAGTGAGTAAAAATACGTTTTGAGAGGGTTTTGACCGTATTAATTTTATGGCTAAGGGGGCAGTATGAGGTATAGTGTATATAGGAGGGATGGAAGGAGGGCTTATAGTATACGTTGGTAATATACCTATAATTTTGTCTTGTGATCATGATATCCAAGAATGCCAAGGAACCATTGTTTTCTTTTTCGAATGTAAATTGGATGTCCGGAAATAGTGAATTTAATTTAGTATAAATACTGTCCAAGGATTCTATATTAATTATACAGAAAATATCGTCTATGTATCTAAACCAGGTATGAATATCTGCTGGGAAGTGACTTGTAATTAAACTGTCAATTTTTCGCATAACTATTTCGGAGAGTGGTGAGGACAAAGGGCTACCCATGGGAGTACCCTTTGTTTGCCTATAGTAACATTTATCAAAATTGAAAATACTATTGCTAAGACAGATCGAAATTAAGGTGGAAAACTTAGATATCAAATCTGCTGTATACCCATGCGTCCGGGCCATAGAAGATACCCATGTCAAATTACTAAGAGCCCGAACTAAGGGATGTTTCTCAAAAATCCGTATTTTGTCAAAAACCGTTAAAGATCTGATTTGTATACTATCACAGCGCATCCCAGCACTAAATATGGCAGAATTACTAATAGGTATCACTAGTGATATAAAAGCCCAAGACTTCATGCAGGACAATAGACATCGCAATAAGCTCTCATTTTGGTCAAAGAAATACAAAGTACCTCTATCTCCCCAGGATCAGCAACAATCTATCTTGAATTTATCTAGCTTTGTACCATCCCCTGATCAGGTCAGTATACTTTCGAAAGGGCTCAAACACAGATACCCATCAAAACTGGACAAAATTCCATTAATAGCAGGTATAGAAACATCCATCACCGGCCTAAACATGCAGGATAAACACTCCGTTAGGAACCACGTCACATCTGTTTTAAATAGTCCTACAAACGACTTAGCCAACAGCCATCATACCAACCAAATAATAAGAACTCTGTCCAAAAATAATAACATAGTTATCACACGATCAGATAAGGGATCCAGAACCGTCATTATGAACACTTCGGACTATATTTCAGGAATGAATCAAATCTTGAGCAACTCAGAAATATTCACCCCGGCCACATTGGAAGAACATACTACCTCGAATTCCAAGTACAAAAAAGAACTTAGGACACTATGTAGGAACAGGATCATAACAACTGATGAACTCCAGGGTTTCCTTTCGAATCTGCATGGTCAGGCCTACATCTACGGCCTCCCTAAGGTACATAAGTTAAATATCCCCCTTAGACCAATAGTAGCTTTTCACCTCTCCCCCACAGCCCCGCTAGCTCAGTACTTAGCTAAGATTATCATACCCAAACTTAAAGAGGGCGCCGCCCCGACGTCCATCTCTTCCACACCAAAATTTTTAGACCATATACAGCAATTACAGGTAGTCCCCAACAGTCTTATGATCTCTTTTGATGTCATCAACCTATACCCCAGTCTCCCTCACTCCCTCATCTTAGAATGCACCAGGGAATTCCTCCGGACGCATGGGTATACAGCAGATTTGATATCTAAGTTTTCCACCTTAATTTCGATCTGTCTTAGCAATAGTATTTTCAATTTTGATAAATGTTACTATAGGCAAACAAAGGGTACTCCCATGGGTAGCCCTTTGTCCTCACCACTCTCCGAAATAGTTATGCGAAAAATTGACAGTTTAATTACAAGTCACTTCCCAGCAGATATTCATACCTGGTTTAGATACATAGACGATATTTTCTGTATAATTAATATAGAATCCTTGGACAGTATTTATACTAAATTAAATTCACTATTTCCGGACATCCAATTTACATTCGAAAAAGAAAACAATGGTTCCTTGGCATTCTTGGATATCATGATCACAAGACAAAATTATAGGTATATTACCAACGTATACTATAAGCCCTCCTTCCATCCCTCCTATATACACTATACCTCATACTGCCCCCTTAGCCATGAAATTAATACGGTCAAAACCCTCTCAAAACGTATTTTTACTCACTGTTCAACATCTGAATTTAAACATACAGAAACCCAGATCGTGATTAATCACCTAATGAACTCAGGATACCCCAGAAACTTCATTCTCCGACACTTTTACAATCCACAACAGCAGCTAAGCAGTCAGACTTATAGATCGACTTGCATCATCCCTTACTCTGCCCATAGTGTCAACATAGCCAGATACTTAAAAAACAAACACGGAATACGTACCTTCTATACCAACAATCCTAAATTAGAAACAATAGTTAGAAACCCCATCACCAGAAATAGTTTTCCCATTACCCTGCCATACTTTACAAACTCCGTATATTCCTTAAAATGCTCAGATTGCAATAGTTTGTATATAGGAGAAACAGGCCATAGAATTAAAGATAGGATAGATGAACACCATAGAAACATCAGAAATAGTGAACCTAGATCCCTTATAGTACAACACATTAGACAGACAGGACACTCTTTCGATACTTCTCAACCACAGGCATATTACTCAGGAATCACGAACAAATACAGAAGGTTGGTCGTCGAGGCGTTGCTCTCTTTAAGACATAACAGTATTAACAGACATATAGACATCCCCGATATATACAATGCAATATTGCCATAGTGTACCTTAGGTGACCATTGCTAGAGCGTTTTATTTTATTTTATTTTGGATCGTTTTACTATTGCAGTCTTAAATTCAACCGTATCCTTTTGTACAACTATTTTTGATTTTACTTCTTAGCATACTCAGAACACGCAGCTTTCTCTTATTTTTACTTTTTCACCAATTATGTTAATATGTTTATAGTTTTCTTGTATATATGCTAATTTTCTCAATATGGATATGTATATAAGATGCACTTTTACTCAGATATGTTGTCCTGTAGAAGGGTTGATAACCCGAAAGCTCGCCCATATTAAAATCTTTAAGAAACGCATCCTCGCATGCCGTGAACTCCTATACTTACATTATTCAGAGGATTTCATCTCTTTTTACAGTAATTAAACGTAACAGTAAGAAAATGTTGATTTTAAAATATTTTAATTTTTTCATATTTTAAATATGTAAATAGAGTCTCTTAAGAAAGACCACCTAAAAACATGAATCAACTTGTTTCTCCTGTTGGTGGTCTCTCATTGAAGATTCTAATTGCTATTAAAGAATCTCTAATAGACCTTTAATAAGAGACTGCCTCTTGGAGAGACGGTGTAGCTACGAAATGGATATTCCCGGCTTCGCCCGGATTTTACCCGAGTAAAGGTTTGTCTAACGAATCTCTCGATAAAGTGAACATTTTTTCCCGGTCCCTTGAAAAATACTCGATAAGTTGAATAAAATCATTATTAATTGGTTCCCTCCGTAATTGGAAGTTAAAGGAATAGTATCTTGCCTTGGAATTGTATCATTATTCTTGTCTCAAATAAATTGCCGTGTCATCCTGAATTTTGTCTTTCCTAATTTTCTACATTACAAAATCATCGTATCATCATGATAATATTTAGAGCAGATTGTTGAATTATAACAAATAAATTAGAATATTCATCTTGATTATATCTAGGCGAAAAGTTATTTCAAAAATTTTATTTGCTAGAAACCTTCCCAGTACTATACTAAATAACTTCCCAAAGTTTCATGGCGATCCAATGAGTGGTTTGGTCAGGCATAAAGGACAAACAGACATACATTCAATTTTATATATATAGATAAAAAAAGTTGCAGCGTCTTATACCTTTTTGTAATTAAGTCATATATTATAGTCTATATATAGTAGGCAATGTGTTATACGTGTGTGTATAGATAGAGATAAATATTTTTATAAACACATTTTTACATATTTACATAAAGCTAGATGACTCCCCGACACCAACAGCGAGTCCTTCTCCATACTGTAAGTGGGACTTTCAGAATTCCTTCCAGGTTTAAGGAATATGTGTGAATGGATGGACATGAAGAATGCCACGTCATCCAAGCTTCGCCCGATGATAGCACAGATCTTCCGAATGAGAGATCTTATGAAGAGGTAGAACAAGAGATATAACACATGTTGAATGCACGTCGAAAGTTGGTTGTTTGAATACAAATTTGTTTTCAAAGTATGTTTGTTACTTCACAAACACATCCCTACTTAAGAATGTAAGAAAATTCACATAATACTTTTCTCCCTAGTGAATTCATATCATGGTGTCTTCATCATTTTGAGAGTAATGTCAATTTCGACATGTACGTAGACCCCTGAGAATGTGAAATATCATTATTCTATAGTCATCACTAGAGAGTCACTATCTATAACTATTAATTAACTAATATTTCGTATCATAAAGATAGAGGCTGCCTGGCCGGCAGACATAGTTCTTCAAATTTAAGATACTTCAGCCAGTAAATCTTTTATATTGTCTCGACGTTTGAAATACCTCATGAGAACGCCCTTGTAGCCTTAGAATAATTTTTAACGATTTGCCAAATGTTTTAATTTTTGTTCGCTCCTGACGAGAACAAAAGATTTTTGTCGAAACGTCGAGGTAATAAAAAGATTTACTGGCCGAAGTATCTTTAATTTGAAGAACTAATATTTCGTAGTTTACGACGCTATGAATAGTGTACAAACCATTTCTCCAGGTTGATGTTATTTTCACCTCCAAATTGAAAGATTTGTTGAGGAAATAACTGCATTTCGACGGAGGGAAAATTTTCTCCCATTTTATATTGCCTTTTTCAATTTTTTTTTATGAAAAATAATTTCCTTGCCTGGAATTGACTTCTAAAATGGGATTTGTTGGTAAATTCTTTCCATTCAATTTAATTTACTTTTATTGAGCAGCTTGGAGTCTTTTAGAAATAAATTCTGACAATTATTTGGCAAATTGAAAAAGATTAGGACACTATTGTGTCGTATTTTTTTAAAAGCTTTACTTCTATTGATAGCACTTTAGAACTTTTTTAATTCATCCTCTAAATACTCATTTATTATTATTATTTTTTTTTAAAATGGTCTGAGTCTTGAACTTTTGTGCGTAGTTCTTTGTCACTGTCTTTGGTGCGTAGTTCTTTGTCTTTGATGCGAAGTTCTTCATAATAGACTTTGGAGCGAAGTTCTTTGACTTTGGTACGAAGTTCTTCGTATTAGACTTTGATGAAAAGTTATTTGTCTTTGACTTGGTGCAAAGTTCTTTGTCTTTGATACGAAGTTCTTTGTCTTGGACCTTGGTGCGAAGTTCTTCTTCTTGGTCTTTGGTGCGAAGTTCTTTGTTTTGGACTTTGGTGCGAAGTTCTTCTTCTTGGTCTTTGGTGCGAAATTCTTTGTTTTGGTCTTTGGTGCGAAGTTCTTTGTTTTGGACTTTGGTGCGAAGTTCTTCTTCTTGGTCTTTGGTGCGAAGTTCGTTGTTTTGGACTTTGGTGCGAAGTTCTTTTTCTTGGTCTTTGGGGCGGAGTTCTTTTTCTTGGTCTTTGGTGCGAAGTTCTTTTTCTTGGTCTTTGGTGCGAAGTTCTTTGTTTTGGTCTTTGGTGCGAAGTTCTTCTTGGTCTTTGGTGCGAAGTTCTTTGTTTTTGGTCTTTGGTGTGAAGTTCTTTTTCTTGGACTTTGGTGCGAAGTTCTTTGTTTTGGTCTTTGGTGCGAAGTTCTTTTTCTTGGACTTTAGTGCGAAGTTCTTTGTTTTTGGTCTTTGGTGCAAAGTTCTCTTTCTTGGACTTTGGTGTGAAGTTCTTTTTCTTGGACTTTGGTGCGAAGTTCATTGTTTTGGTCTTTGGTGCGAAGTTCTTTTTCTTGGACTTTAGTGCGAAGTTCTTTGTTTTTGGTCTTTGGTGCAAAGTTCTTTTTCTTGGACTTTGGTGTGAAGTTCTTTTTCTTGGACTTTGGTGCGAAGTTCTTTGTTTTGGTCTTTGGTGCGTAGTTCTTCTTCTTGGACTTTGGTGCGAAGTTCTTTTTCTTGGACTTTGGTGCGAAGTTCTTCTTCTTGGTCTTTGGTGCGAAGTTCTTTGTCTTGGACTTTGGTGAAAATGCATATTAACAATACATTTTGGTTCATCACTCATGAAAGAACGTTAATTTAATGAAGAATGCGCCAGAATTTGTCACAATGTATCTATTAGTTTTGTACATATGTAATAACAGAGTTGAGTTCAAACAAAGAGTTTAATTAAATCCTGATGGTGTTAGTACGAGATATACATTCGTTATATAGAGGTAGCGTGTATATAATATCAACATTTTCATAATCTAGTTATTTACACTTGTTGAAGATCTATTAAGAACGAAAGCTTTCCCATTCAAAATAAATAACATCTATGTTTGTAATAGATTTTTGAATCGTATTTAACTACCTTTATGATCAACAAAGAAAAACTAGATTTTCACCTTTGATAACATTTTTAATTGAATTATGTCATAATTTATAAAGCAATATTAAAAAAGAAGATTCTATTAAATTGATTCATAACCTTTACGACTAGAGAGTCATTTATAAATATTGAGGAATCATCGAAAGTGGGCAAGGAAAAGTGCTTTTGTATCCCAATTTTTCTCTATCTTAATTAGACCAAGCGTTTATAAGGAGAATTTAATAAAATGCTGACAAGGAGGCTAGCTCTTTTTGGTAGAGAGAGCTCAAGAATGGACGTTTGATATCGATGAGTAGAGAATCGTAGAAAAATTAATTTTATTAACGAGAAAGTGATTATACACAAAAACTCTTCTGAAATTATTATTTTTTTAATTATTCTAAAATTTAAATTAGAAATATAAAATAGAACAATCTAAAAAGAATATTAATTTGAAAATTTTTTAAAAAGTTGTTTTTAGCTATTAACTCTTGCTACGTTAAACAAATTAAACCGAATAATATTTTGGGATTATTTTTTTAAAATAATACTTCCATTACTCTCTCCTTTTGTTCTTACACTAAATATATTTCAAAAAATGGGGTAAAAGTAAAATATATTGGGTAATTTTAAAGCTAATTTTTTCTTAACATGGCGCTTTTTAACCGTATAGAATATCTTTCCCTTGTGAATGAATTCTTGCTCCTAAATTATATTTTTTCATCGCAGTAAGTATAGTAGAAGTTTGTTTTATGTTGAAACGAAACTTTGATGCTTGAATGTTTTCTTATGTGGCGCGTTATTGCCCTATAATTATTTTAGGTTCATAGTGTCGTTTTATCTTACCTGTTGAAGAGCTTTTGCCCGAAAGCTTGCGTCGTCGAATAATTAAAGAAACTTGTCTTCTTTCATTTTGTTAATCGCTACATATGTTGCTAAGAAGAATCTTCACACCTACTGCTGGAATGTCCACTCTTCTTCACCGCTAGACAACAGACAATAAATAATGTTGTAGATCTATATCAATTTGTAAATAGCAGAGAGAATTATCATAAGTTTAATTATTTTTGTAAATATATTCATGATTTTCTTTCAAACCTGAAAGGTTCAGGTTCCTAATATATATATATATTTGACGTGACAACGTCTTAAATTAGGTTGCGGCTGGGAGTCACTTATGAAAAAGTGTAACGCCCGGTAACGTTACGATGAGTCATCGAACGAGAGTGCTGCGCGCGCAGCTACGCGCGCAGCGCTAGAGAATTAGGCGCATTGAATCGGCGCATGCTTGTCTCTGTCTTTGTCTTTCTCGAACGTTCTTGGCGTTGGAAAAACAAGAAAGCGTCATAATACAAGTTCACACGTGTGGTTAAAGTATCGTCAGCTGTGTCTGTAGTGAAAATGTGGAGTGCTTAGATTCGTCATTTACAACAACTACAACAATAAAGGTAAATAATTGTACACTGATATTTCATTATCGTAAACTATGATTGATTGATTAATTGTTAGATTGACACAAAAGTTGAGAAACTGAGTTTATAGGTTATGTCATACTATTGATAAATGTTGATAGTGTTAAGTAAATTATTAGTTTAAAATTAATTAATTAATTAATTATTATTTTACAAATTTTAAATAGTTTCAAATTTATTTAGCAAAAATTTGAACCTTCGATCTGAATAAATGTTTTGATTTTCGAATTGATTCTTTAAAATTACAAATATTAAGAAAAAGTGGCAGATATAAGAAAACTTTATTTAAACTGTGTTGAGCAAGAATTTTAACATCTAATTTAAGTAAATGTTTTAATTTTCAACTTCATCATTTACAATTACAAATTTTATTTAATTTCAAATTTATTTAGCAAAAATTTGAACCTTCGATCTGAATAAGTGTTTTGATTTTCAAATACCAACGCGGCTGGTGGAGTGGCGATCTATCGTAAATTATCATCGACATCTACGGCGGAAGTGTTCCAAGTTGCGATTACAGACGTAACTCGTGTCATTAAAACCAAGGGTGACATGTGCATGACTGAAGTTACTTGCTTCGCCGCTAATACTAGCTTCAAGTTTATACTCGGTGCTGTATATATTCATCCAGGAGCTAGTATGCAGGATATTGGAATGTTACTATGGTAAGGACTCGGTCCGTACATTCACAACAGCCAGTACGTGCCACCGTTCGTGCAAGTTGATTCTAGTATACCGATTCTTCTGTGTGGTGATTTTAACAAAAACGTAAAGCCTGACAACTCGTTTCTTAAATTCATGAAAAATACGTATAATCTTGATTGCGTATCAAACGTTTCTAAGTCAACTACGTTAAAAGGAACAACTATCGACTTGACTTTCGCAAGACACATTACAGCAGAAACACTTCCTTTCATTTCATATTTCTCCTATCATCGTCCTATCCTCAACAAAATCACTCAAATAGGAATTAGTTAAGTTTAAGTTTACATGTACAATGTTTTAGTAAACAAAATATATTTCTATAGTTAAAATTTGTGCAATTCTTATTTTCATTCAATTCCTTGTTCCTATTGTGCAATTTAATTATATTCATATCAATAAATATTCTACCGTTGTTTTTCTCTTTTTATTTCGATTACTTTTTTTTTGTAAAAATTTTATAACTGTTTCTGTTTAAAAAATGTAAATCGACGCAATTATCCCTAGCCAGGATATCGCGTTTGTGTGTTGAAATAAATAAATAAAAAATAAGAAGAATCTTCTATATCTAATTATTTTAAAAATAATACACAAGAGCGCTCCTATCAAGTTTAGTTTTAGTTTGGATTTACTCTATAGTCTCCATTTCATGTATGACGGGTTATTTTTAGAAACGCTATGTTTTGATTCTCAATAACATAACTTCACATTAGGAAAATATTAAATTCTTGGTCGTTCTAGATATATTTCCAGCACCTTATTATATCTTCTATATTTACATACATATCTAAAAAGACAAAGGTCGCCTCTCCCGTCAAAATAGACGTCAAAACTAGACGCCATCTATTAACCGTCGCCGCAAACTAGCGGCCTCGGGTCGGTGACAAAGCCACAACACCAGCTTAGATGGCGTCTAGTTTAGACGTCTATTTTGACGGAAGAGGCGACCTTTGTCTCTTTAGATCAATATCCTCCCGGCAAAATTTCCATCACGGAGCAAGCTAAATAAACGTTTAGTTTATTTTTGCTCCACTAGATGGCGCTCTGCCATCTAAAAAGCCCATGAGCTCGTGGTCAGGAGATGCCTTCTTTATTTTTAATATCAACACCTGACCCACTTATCTTTTATTTTTTCTATTGTTTTTTCATATATATATATATGTATTAGCGCCCCCCCCTCCCCAACTGTTATAAGATATTGAATAAAATAATCAATTAAATAATTAAAATTGAATAATGAATGAAATATTAAATTAAATAATTTAAATTAAACAATAATTATAATAAAATAAGAAATTGAATAAAATAAACTGCAATGATTAATTAGTGGGAGGGCCTGGCTCATCAGTGTTGAACCCTCCCAGCAGTTTCCCCAGTTTAATCTACCATACTGCTCTGTAATATGTATTATAGAGAATATATAGTAAAAAACCTTATTAGCGAACTTTTTAATTAACAATCACTTTTGTAAAATAAAAAAAATAACTTGGCCTTAACTAATCCAAGCTCCAATGAATGACCGCCTCATGATAAGACCAGGATTAATTATTTATTGTATAGGTAAAATTTCAGGATATAAACACGGTAATGTACTCTTCGTCTATTTACAAGGATAAATATTTCAATTAGCGCTTCATTGAATAATTATATTTATATGAGGAAAATTCAAAGCGGTATAGGGGGGGGGGGGTTGATTATAATATATTGAGTGAAGAGGCAATAATTTCATAAAAACTTGATAATATCATGAAAAAAGGCATCTCCTTATCGTGCAACTGAAAATTGCTGATGGCTTGCGCCATCTATCGGAATAAATATCAACTATTCACGTTGATTTTTAATTATTCCAGAATTGGCCAAATACCCATCCTTGATTAATCAAGAAAAGTTAACCACGGACGCGTTTCGGGCTGTTGTGTACAATATCACATATTTGTGCTATTTTTTCACATTGATAATATCAGCTTCCATACATTAAATCTCATAAAGGTTTGATGTTTATGATGATCATCCTCCACCGATTTTATATTTCACTGTTATAAAGCGAATTTTTCAATGATGTTAGCTGTGAAACATTTATTATTTTTCTTCTTTTAGTTCTCTGGATCAATCTTTTTCTTCAAAATTATTTTTCATTAATTGATATTTATCTCGATAAGGCACAATTTGGATTATACACTGTATAACAAAAAAAAAATCGACGCACCAAGGAGTTGTCAGATTAGGACAAAAATTGGTGTATGTAAAGAGCATGTATAGGGTAAAAACGATTAAAAATTCAGAACAATTAATTGTTTTATTTCAGAGTTTGATCGTCACAAATTGAGAATGTCAATATGTCGTTGGACCCCCACTGGCCTGGATGCAGGCTGCCACCCGGCGTGTCATTGACTGATAAAGATTCCAGATGGTGTGCTGCGGGATTTCTTGCCAAATTGCCTCCAACTGTCGGGCTAAATATTCAACATTCCAGGATGGTTGCAATCGCCTTCCCATCACGTCCCAGATGTGCTCTATGGGCGAGAGATCAGGCGACCTTGCTGGCCACGGAAGAGTTCGGCAAGATTGAAGACAATCCATAGTAATGCCATGCCGTGTGTGGCCGGGCATTATCTTGTTGAAAAGTTAGCCTAGGGTGATGTGAGAGGAACGGCAACAAAACAGGCCGTAGAATGTCATATACGTACCGTTGTGCTGTCAGGGTGCCAGGAATGACTACCAATGGGGTCCTGTTATCAAATGAAATGGCACCCCAGACCATAACGCCCTGTTGTGAACCTGTGTGGTGTTCGACAGTAAGGCCATGATCCACACGCTGCCCAGGACGTCTCCAGACACGTTTGAGACGGTCGTCAGGACACAGTAAGAAACGGGACTCGTCACTAAAGACTATACGTCCCCAGTCAGAGCAGTTCCAAGTTGATCGCTCCCGACACCACTGTAGTCGGACTTGTCGGTGCACGGGTGTGAGGGGTAGGCATCGTAACACACGGTCGGTGAGCTCTTAGATTCCGCACTCTCAGTCGCCTGTTGATGGTCATTTTGGACACTTGTGTGCCGGTCACACGTTGGATGGTAGATAACGTGGATTCCGGTGCTGCGACAGCCATTCTGACAATTGCTCTGTCCTCCCGTTCTGTTGTTGCCCTTGGTCGACCGCTGCCGTCTTGACGTTGCAATCTTCCGTTGTTGACCCACTTTTGTCAACATCGCCTAATAGCCGCATCACTTCGACACAGATTTCGCGCGATTAGTCGATTAGACCAACCAGCCTCTTTCAATCCAATGGCACGACCAGTTTCAAACTCTGACATATGTTCGTAATGATCACGAATCTTTCGACGAGGCATTGATACAGTAGAAATAGGCGTACTGCTAAAATATTAAACGGAAATTCTGAAAATAAGCTTGTGCCGCGCCGAATATTGAGTCTAATATGTTCGTGCTGGATGCGCAGTTCAGATGCGCTGGAGCTCTTGCTTTGCATAAATCGGCCACCAAATTTCAATCATTTGCATGTTTGGTCGAAACCTCTTTGTATACGTATTTTCATATAAATCGGACAACTGCTTCTTGGTGCGTCGATTTTTTTGTTATAGAGTATAGATTATAAACCTAAGGTAATAAGACCAAATCTAAATAAATAAATAGCGTGTGATGTTTCGGTAACAGCATTGTTACCATCTTCAGACAAAAGTACTGAATGAGAAATTTTACCACAGCATGTTTTAAATAGTTAAATAGACTAGTTAAAACATGCAGTGGTAAAATTTCTCATTCAGTACCTTTGTCTGAAGATGGTAACAATGCTGTTACCGAAACGTCACACGCTATTTATTTATTTAGATTTGGTCTTATTACCTTGTGTTGATATTTATCTCGGTATATACTTCTCAAATTTTCTTAAAATGTAATATTACGTCAGAATTTATATTCCCAGAATATATTGCCAAAATCTCATTTCCCTCACATTTTCAAATTATTTTTATTAAAGGTAGAGAGATATTTCGTTGGAGGAAACATGACACAAATTTTAATATATATTTTCCATTTCTCTTAGAAACAAGTTTATATATTTTCATTAAAAAAGAAATAAATATTGGAATTTAAAAAAAAAAAGTAATATATTTTACCTATATTTCATATTTGACAGTTGGTTCCTATTTATAAAGATGGTTAGCGTAGCTATAGATGTTTTATTATTTCATTTTCTGAGGTGTATTCAGTCGAATCTTGATTGATACAAATATTGGTAATTCAAATGTTAAAATTTCCAATTCAATCAATTTAATTGATTAGATATGTTCATATAGTGAAGTCGCTTGTTTCAAACTATATTCTGACTATTTTGACTCAAACTATATTCTATTCATTTGATTTATATATTGTGTGCAGCGAAATATTTATTATTTTATTAACAGAATATCAATTTTGTATTTGTGGCGACCACACTTTGCTTCAGCGAGCGCGAACTGGGACAAAGCATCACTAAACATACGGGCAGTAGTGTTACGGCGCAGCTGAGAGAACACCTGTCTACGCATGCGCGGGCGGCATCCGGGACTCTGGCTACGCGCGTCGTCAACAACAAGGCTTGCTTCCAACGACCGTTACTTCTTTTCTCTTTATATATTTCTGGCTTTAAATAAATTTATTTATTTTATAAAAATTAATTATAATTTTATCAGCGGCCTTTCTACAAGCCACACCAACACGCCCGCAACCATCCCACATATTTATATTCTGATACTCTGTAAACATCTCTCATAGCTTCTCTTGTATTATATAAATTTTGATTTTTGTTCTTGACTTGAATAAACTGCTGTGTCATCTAGTACGCTTCAGGATTTCGGGTTATCTCAAGAGATCTGTGTCATCCCTAAGTTTGTCTTTTCTAATTTATACGTGACATTTTGATGGAGATGCTGGGTAGATTAGGGAAGACAAATTGAAAATCGCTGAGAAGTCCTTGAGGTCATGGGTGCTGTGATCTACATTTTCCGAAACTGGCTCCAGGATTCAACCGCCGTGTCAAAGCTAAGACTTTCTTCCAGAATGATGATGTCCCTATTGACGATACGACGATAAAGCCGCTATTCACGCCGCAAGAAAGCTACTAGGGACAAAGTTCCAAGACTCCAAAGAAATCCCTAACAGAAGCACGTCAGAACCATGTCAGTATCTACAATATTTACAAGCTGTGGATCACAGCTCCAATAAGGGGAAGGAGCTATGTAGGAAAATATTTATTATTTTATTAACAGATATTATCAATATTTAGAGAGAGATATATTTATATTCAGTTATTCTGTAAACTTTCCTCATTCCTTCTCTTGTATTTTATAAATTTTAATTTTTTCTTGACTTAAATAAATTATCATGTCATACTGAAGTTTTTTTTTCTAATTTTATATGTAACACTTATATATTGTAATAGGTTCATTTTTATTTTACAACTATAAAGTGAGATGGGGATAAACTATATTATTGGAATGTTGGAATGTTAAGATATGGTTGATGTATTGTCAGTATTGGATTGTTTATATTTATATAAGAATTATTTTCAAATAATATATCCTGGAGTTCCAGAAAATGAAAAGCGATTAGAAATTTACATTTAAGTTTGAAAAAATGAGGAAGTACAGAAGTTAGGAGGATAAATTAATTCATATTTTGATAAAAAACAATCACTCACACCCCTCACATTACCCAAACCTCAAAGTATACAGTGGCTACCTTATTAAATAAAAATATAAGGCTCTTCCAGGAAAAAGTTTCTTTTCAGAATCTTTAATCTCTAGATTTCTGGGGCACGAAAGTCTTTCTGAACGTCTTTTGCTGGACAGTGTCTATCCGCCATCTTCTTCACGTCACATCGTGCTGGAGACAGGATAGACACCAAGTCAACTGGTGAGATATTCTGGTGTCACGGGTCAGGATTGGAGAAATATGGAAACTCGTAAAACTTTCTCTTCATAGAAAATGGAAGTTAACGAAAGAAATAATGACGAAAAGATTTTCAGAAACCAATAAACCGTGAATATAAATAACTATAGATGGAAATTTTGCCGGGAGGAAATGTATCCATAGAAGCATAGGGCGCCTCTCCCGTCAAAATAAACGTCAATAACTGACGCCATTTATGTCGATAGATGTCTTGACGGTCAATAAATGGCGTCAGGTTTTGACGTTTATTTTGACGGGAGAGGCGCCCTATGCTTCTATATAAATAACTATGCTGTGTTACAATATTATGATCATAAAAACAACTTAAATATTGATAACAAAATATTAAAACATAAGAATGTCAAGCTTTATAATTAGAAAAATTAATCACAATTTATTGGTAAACAATTTTCCTTTTTATTTTCACACGTCATCTCTCTCTGTGGGAAAGAACTCTCGCAGTCCATCGGTGGCGGAGTCTTTCCCGCGGTAGACACCACCAATGACGACTTGTATATATTATATTTATATATATGTATATTTGTCAATTATTTATATCTATTTTTCATATATTTATATAATCTTATTCATTCATATTTATATTTATTCTGTATTTAACCTTATATAATCTTATATAGACATTTAAATGAATCAGCTTCAATTTCAATCTCTCTCTCTCCATATAAAACTATTTTAAATTAAAAAGGCATATATTGGATCAAAAATTATTTATTTTACATTCAAAAGCTTTTCCCCCGTTTCTAATAATATTTTCCTAGAAAATTCGTGCGAATAGGATCTTTAAGAATTAAAGAAGGTGGAATAATTCCCGCTGAAAGACATCTGTGGTTGAAATGTAACTTCCAACTGTTGATAGAAAGTCTTTCTATTGTTCTTGCAAGGCGTAGAGCGTCATAACCAAAACTGGTTGAAATCGTTTTGAAAATAGAGCAATCCATAAATAAATCTTTTAAAAGCGCGAATGTTTCTTTTATACATAATACAAACTTCTACTGCCCTTACTGCAATGAAAAAATATATTGGGAGGGCTTGGCTCATCAGTGGTGAACCCTCCCAGCGGTTTCGCCAATTTAATCCACCAGACCGCTTCTCAGAGCTCTAATACTATATTGGACGATTCTGCTTATATACGGAGCACCGCTGGGAGGGTTCACCACTGATGAGCCAAGCCCTCTCAATATATTTTTTCATCACAGTAAGGAGAGTAGAAGTTTGTATTATGTATAAAAGAAACATTCGTGCTTTTAAATCCTTTCATTTTATATGTATAGATGGCGCGTTATTGCTTTGTGTTAAATAAATCTTTAATTAAAAAGGCATATATTGGATCAAAAATTAATTATTTTCAAAAATATAAAACTATTTAAAGATTTATTTATGAATTTCTCTATTTTCAAATATAGTCAAATAAACTATTCATCTGTCAATATCAGAGAAAGGGAGTATAGAAATGGAATTTCACTGAAATCAGGTAAATAAATTAAGACAAAAGGCATCTCCTGATTGTGCAACTATTTGCAAAATTTTAAATTAATTTCAATAGTAAAACCTTTTGATCAGTTTGAAGTAGAACTAGAGAATGTTGTCATGTGTAATTTATTCTGGTCATTCAATTAAACATTAATCCAACCACAATCTAATTAATTGGAAAATGAATTTGAAAAGTTAATTAGAGATAGAAAGGCCTGATCGAAATGCCAGTCAAACGGAATTGCTATCAATTAATATGGAAATGAGGAATAATTTCTGAATGTACCTCTCTCTGGGTCTCTCTGTAGAAAAGGCCTGTATTATTGAATTGATTAAATTATTGGTACAAGTTTCAAGAGATAGTTACAACATTGGCTATTGTGTATGTCCAGATACTCAAAAAGTATGAATATATATATATATAGAAGCAAAGGGCGCCTCTCCCGTTTGCTTCTATGGATTAATTTCCTCCCGGCAGGTTTTCCATCTATATATATATATATATGTGAAAAAATAGTACAAATGTAATATTGTACTGGGATAAGGTGCATAGATTAAGAAAAAGGCATCTCCTTATCGTGCAACTGAAAGTTGCTGATGGCTTGCGCCATCTATCGGAATAAATATCAACTATTTTCGTTGATTTTTAACTATTCCAGAATTGGCCAAATACCCATTGCACGATAAGAATATGCCTTTTTCTTAATATATATATATATGTTTAATTAAAAAGGCATATATTGGATCAAAATATCATTTATTTACCAATATTTCAGTTGGCTGAACGCCAACCTTTTTCAAGGTGTTGCATTAAATATCTTATAACACCTTGATAAAGTTTGGCGTTCAGCCAACTGAAATATTGGTAAAATAAATGATTTTTTGATCCAATATATGCCTTTTTAATTAAAGATTTATTTATGGATTGCTCTATTTTCAAAATATATGTGTGTGTGTGTAAAAAAATATATTAAAAAATAGAAAAAGGTCAGGTGTTGATATTTAACTGACCGCTCTATGATATTTAGCCAACTTTTTAAAATTATTTTTTTTTTTTGATAAATAACGAAAAGTTAACCACAAACGCGTTTCTTTCTGTTGGTTCTCGTGTGAGAAGTCAGGATACGCCTTTTTTTCGTGAAATATCTACACCCATATATACATACCTTATCCAAATATGAAAACTATGTATGTTATTTAGGTAACAAGCATTTTACTATCAAAATCAACTAATGTTCTAAAGATATATGTATTTACTCAATATATATTTGCACATGTGAGTTAGGATAAAACAATATATTTCTAAATGAATAGTTAATTTGACAATCGATGTTGTTGATTCCAAAGAGAATCTATCTACAGCTATCTTTCTCGCTTCTTCCACGGTCAGTCTGGTTGTTGTTGTCGTGTCCAATGAAGAGCCTCAGATATCTCCATGCATCTCTATTACAGCAGTCGCAATGTCCTCTATCTTGCGTGTGTAAAGCTGCTGCTCTGGGTCAATGTGAATTTTCTGCAAGGCTGCGGCCATTGCTGGGCATGAGAATATGTGAGTAGTTGTTAGTTCCACACCAGGACAGTTGTTGCATGTCCTGTAAGTTCTTGTGCCATCTGGATGTATTGTCATTCCTTTATAGTGTTTTGTTCTAAGTCTTGTTATAGTTTTTGTCAGTTTTCTCTCAGAGTTTATTTCCCATATTTGATATTTTCTTATTTTTTGTTTAATTATCTTGTATTTTGCCAAAGCGTCAACGTCAAATACTGACATTTGTTCTTTCCTTTGGCTCAACCTTCTGGCTTCCTTTGCCAATTCATCTGCCATTTGATTACCCCCTATCCCAACATGGGCAGGAATCCATGTCAGTCTGGTGATTGGTCGAATTTGTTCTTCAGGGGCTTCCTTCCCCCCCTCAACCATCCCTTAAATAATGATTTTCTTTCCAATAAATTATCTTATTTTCTTGCTAGCATGATCATAGTATTTTAGAATTGATCATTAGTGTCTTATGTTAATTAGTCTTTTTTTAATCTTTAGTTCGTTTATTATGGCAGGCGCATTTTTCCAAAATATCTCTCAACCGAGTCATTCGGTATCTGGTTATACCATACACTCATAAACAAAACTTAAGGAAGTTGTACCTTTTACCATGTATATCGGGATTCAGACAATAACTCTGAAAGATATTACAGTGACTTTTATTGAAGACACACGAGGTAACCAAGTGTGAACAAAATTGCTTCTGTCTCCTTCAAAAAATAGATGAGCAGAGGACATCAAAGACTTTTAACTCAAGTTTTCTCCATGAGTCTAAATACAATGTCAGTAAAGTACTATTTCAACTTTGAAACTGTAGAGAGTGGAGACTATATTTTACACTAATATAAATACACACACACACATATATATATTAAGAAAAAGGCATCTGCTTATCGTGCAACTGAAAGTTGCTGATGGCTTGCGCCATCTATCGGAATAAATATCAACTATTCTCGTTGATTTTTAATTATTCCAGAATTGACCAATTACCCATTTCTTGATTAATCAAGAAAAGCTAACCACGGACGCGTTTCGGGCTGTTGGCTCTCATCAGCGTGGTGCAAGCTGTACCTCAACGACCAAAAAATTGGTTATTAAGGCATCCTGAAAAATCATGAAACGGGTAGTTAAGGCCAGAATTGCGTGAGGACCCTACACAATTAATTAAAAATCAACGAGAATAGTTGATATTTATTCCGATAGATGGCGCAAGCCTTCAGCAACTTTCACTTGTACGATAAGTAGATGCCTTTTTCTTAATTTACGCACCTTATCCCAATACAATGTTACATTTGTACTATTTTTTCACATATATATATAGACGACCGGCGACATCAAAGACTTTCCACTTCCTTACGTTTTGTCCATGAGTGTATTTTGAATCAATGATTCCAAGTAGGTCGCTAAATAGAGGGATTGTTTGCCAAGTCACTTCCGTAGCGACAAAGTGATGATCATAAGACAAGTCAGAGAGGTTACCGACTGGAATGTCACTTCATATAATGACTCTAGAAGCCCCGACTCTCCAACTTTGGAATTTGACTCTAATAACGTCCCATACTTCAAGGATATAACTTCACAACTCCCTAGAGAATTGTGGCCGTTGGTATTTCATATATTTTTGAAAGTTGATTTACACTTATGGACAACACTTAAGGAAGTGGAAAGTTTTTGATTTTGCCGTTCGTCTTATTATTATTATTATTATTATTATTTTAAGATATAGAGGCAATTTTGTTCACACTTGGTTATCTTGTGTGTCTTCAACAAAGGTCACTGTAATATATTTCAGATTTATTGTCGGAATTCTTATATAAATGCTGAAAGTTACAACTTCCTTTAGCTTTGTCCATGAGTGAATCTCTTTCCGAAGTCCATGTCTTCTATGTGTCTTCTATACATAAATGAAATTTTGAATGCAGATTTAAAAAAGAAAGAAAATGCACTCAAAATGTACTCAAATATTATGTGTCCTCTATTAATCGTGTCAGACTCGGGTCGGTGACAAACCCACAACGCCAGTTTTGTCGAATTCAGAGAACGCCCGCTTGGGGAAACAATGGTTTTAGGACTTAGTCCCAGTCAATTCAGGGAGGACTTTGATCCACAAAGGATCCGTGAAATTTACATAATCTGCCAAAAAAAAGTATTTATTTATTATTTTTGCCGAATATTATCATACAGCCTGCTCTACGCTGACGAGCGCCAACAGCGCGAAACGCGTTGTGGATGGCTTTTCTTGATTTATCAAGAAATTGGGTTAGCCAAATATCACGGAGCAAGTTAAATAAACATTTAGTTTATTTTTGCTCCACTTAGATGGCGCTCTGCCATCTAGAAAGCACATGTGCTCGTGGTCAGGAAATGCTTCCTTTATATTTATAATATTATTTATCACTAATTCAAAATAAAATAAACTCATGGACAAAACTTAAGGAAGTTGTGTTCGAATAAATAAGCTTGAGGGATGAGTCTCTTTTAATTACATTTATTTCAAGCTTTCGGGCTCAACCGCCCTTCGACAGGACAAATTATATTCGCTACTAAAGTTTTCAAATCTAATCTATATAAACATTTGAGATACGCCTGTGTCTCGAGTGTAATACGAGGCTTGCCGCGGGAGGGGATGAGATCTTTGAAAAAGATGGCCGTTTAGCCCATTGAATTATCGGAAATAAAAGATTATTTGTTGAATCGCAGAGTTCATGATACCGAGGGGGGTTTGGTGGCTGCAGGGAATATTACATTGTATATTTCAGGTAAATCAATTTTTCTATTGAGGCTATGAAATTTGCTTGATAGGATAGATTCTATGATTAGTCTTTGGTGTTTGTTGGCAATATTAGAATAGTGGATTTTCGGTGATGTAATGTTGAAGGAATGGCCAGTTTCATTTATGTGCTGTACTATTAAGGATCTATGGTCTAAGTTATCAATATTTCTTTTGTGTTCTTGAATTCTGATATTGACATGTCTCCCGGTTTCGCCTACGTAGACTTTTGGGCAGTTCATACATTCTATGGAGTAAATAGCGTTTCGTGGTGTGCGGTATGAACCTAGCAGCACACCAAGAAACGCTATTTACTCCATAGAATGTATGAACTGCCCAAAAGTCTACGTAGGCGAAACCGAGAGACATGTCAATATCAGAATTCATGAACACAAAAGAAATATTGATAACTTAGACCATAGATCCTTAATAGTACAGCACATAAATGAAACTGGCCATTCCTTCAACATTACATCACCGAAAATCCACTATTCTAATATTGCCAACAAACACCAAAGACTAATCATAGAATCTATCCTATCAAGCAAATTTCATAGCCTCAATAGAAAAATTGATTTACCTGAAATATACAATGTAATATTCCCTGCAGCCACCAAACCCCCCTCGGTATCATGAACTCTGCGATTCAACAAATAATATTTTATTTCCGATAATTCAATGGGCTAAACGGCCATCTTTTTCAAAGATCTCATCCCCTCCCGCGGCAAGCCTCGTATTACACTCGAGACACAGGCGTATCTCAAATGTTTATATAGATTAGATTTGAAAACTTTAGTAGCGAATATAATTTGTCCTGTCGAAGGGCGGTTGAGCCCGAAAGCTTGAAATAAATGTAATTAAAAGAGACTCATCCCTCAAGCTTATTTATTCGAACATAATATTATGGGATTACCTATTAATTAAGGAAGTTGTACCTTTAAGTATGTATATCGGGATTGAACAATAACTCTGAAAGATATTACAGTGACCTTTATTGAATACACACGAGATACCCAAGTTTGAATAAAATTTCCTCTGTCTCCATAAATAATAAAAAAAAAAACGACCGTCGACATCGAAGACTTTCCACGATCTTAAGTTTTGTCTCTTTCCATGAGTGTACCTCTTAAAAACAGCTTTGAAGAAAATTAGGATTTCTGTCAGAAAACACCAACACGTTTCTCAACATTTCCCATATAATGAAGTGGAGATAGAAGAAACAAAATAAATCACTGAGAAACTTCTAAGTCAATAAAAATCTATTCAACGTCAAAACAACATTTTATTGTTTTCTGGTAGATGGACTTTGACAAACAAAATAACTTGGAATATATTTCATCTTATTCTTTCAACAAATAATATTTCTATAACGAAAATATACCTTTCTTTATAATTAAAAACATACAAAAGAATATTTTTGAATTAATATCGAAAATGGAAATTTAAGTTATACTAATTAATTCAAAAGAAATCTGAACTAATTTGGATGCGTATGATTAATTTTGAAATAAAACAATTTCTACTGTCTTTTATCATTGAAGCAAGGACAGTAAAAATTGTTTTATATTTTAAAGAATCATACACATCTAAATTAATTCATTAAACTAAGACAAGAAAAAAGGCATCTCCTTATTGGGCAACTGAAAGTTAGCGCAAGCCAACAGCAACTTACAGTTGCCCGGCAAGAAGATGCCCTTTTTTTTTCTTGTCTTAGTTTGACTTAAGTTTGCCTCATAACATATTCATATTTGCATTAAATATTTGTTAATACAAAAGGGCTAGAAACTACAGAAAACGTATTATTGAATTGTTCTTGAGTACAATCCTGACCTTAATCTCCAAACAGAGCTTAAATTTATAACCCCACATGTCAATATAATTGTCATGGGACACCAAACAAACTCTTGTATTACTTGGGTACAAATTCACACAGAGAGAAATCCTGTATCTGTACAAGAGTTATGTGGTGTTGAGAATTAACAATGTTGATTCAAATTTGCATATAAATACAACATTGGTAGGTAGCCTTGTTCTCGTGACATTTCCCGACATTTGTGTGTGTACTTCTGTTTCTCCTCATAGTGTCCATTTGAAATACCTATACCATTTTAACGGAGTCAACGTAGAAGATAAAGTTTGAATGAAATATATACATTTATTATCATTATTATTTGCGCTAGTCATTTTTATTCAATTTTTCCTATAAAAGACAAATTTTTAACCTCTATAAACACAAAATATAAAAATATATCGGAAGGGTTTGGTTCATCAGTCTTGAACCCTTTCAGTGGTTTCATCAATTCGATCTTCAAGACCGCTATAACTATTGTATATATTTTTTATGATTATATCGTCTATAATTTGCTTCTTAATCATGAGAAAATGTTTGAAGTTATTTGAGAGTTGAAAATATGCTTTTGTGAATTATAGTTATTATAGACTTTTAGTGTGTTTCAAGCAGATAACTTTTCAGCTTATAATGCAAGCACAAAACACATAAGCTTGTCCAGGCAGCAATATTTGAACATAACACAAATTCCCATCTATATGTTAAAATTTAAAGAGACAAGGGTCGCCTCTCCCGTCAAAATAGACGTCTAAAACCAGACGCCATCTTTTGACCGTCGCCGCAACTGGTCTCTAGGTGGACGCTTTTCAGTTTGCCGAAGCTGGTGTTGTGTCTTTGTCACCGACCCGAGGCCGCTAGTTGCGGCGACGGTCAAAAGATGGCGTCTGGTTTTAGACGTCTATTTTGACGGGAGAGACGACCCTTGTCTCTTTAGATCAATTTCCTCCCGGCAAAAATTTCCATCTATGTTAAAAATGTGAAATTACCTTGGTGTGATTGATAAAATTGGCTAAACAACTGAAAGAGTTCAGTAGGAATGTGTCAAACCCTTCCAATATTTAACACTCATAGACAAAACTTAAGGAAGGTATACCTTCGTATATATCGGGATTCATATAATAACTCTGAAAGATTTTAGAGTGACCTTTATTGAAGACATATGAGAAAACCAAGTGTACACAAAATTGCCTCTGTCTCCTTAAAAAAATTACAAGCGATATCAAGACTTTCCACTTCCTTTAGTGTTGTCCATGAGTGTAATTCATCTAGGATAAAAGTGGAAGATGGACAAGTGTTTGTTGTGAGAAGTTATTAAATGTAGTGTTGCACCCATTGAAGCAATACTCACCTTAGATATATAGAGAAGAAAATGTTCTCATAAAAGACTACTTTTGACATGATAAGACCTCCGCCTCTTTGAATATAGGGTTTCCATCTCTATGCAGAAATCTGAAACCCACAATACCTCCCATTAGGACTTGTTTAATAGCATGTTGCGGTAAGTAGCAGATTGTATGGGCATTTATGGCTGAAAAATAAAATATATTATTCAAAAACATATTTTTTGTCATTCAAAGAGTGTTTTTGATAGCTTTGAAATAAAAATTATCTTGCAAAGATATGAATTGGAATATTTCTATCTCTGTAAATCAGACACGTTGACCTTTGAGCCATGTACACCACTTATAGACACCACTTATATATAGAATATATTCATATTAGCTTCTATCTATATGTATAGACCCACTGGAAATTCTCCATCTATTAACCAACTCAAGTTAAACTTATAATACAATATAATGCGGATTATAATTGTAGAACGACATTTGAAAATTATCCCGCATGTGTTTCTTTTGAACGAAAAATCGAATTTGTTTTAAGGAGAAATAACGATTATTTCTAACCTTAGGGATGAAGTATGGAAGGATGAATTGTGAAGAGTAATGATGAACGGAAAAATAAAACTGTTTTAAAACGTAAATATACAATTAAAAATGGAATCCTGACCGGTCACATGAGTATTTAAGATGGCATAGCGCCATCTAGCGGAATAAAAATAAATATAAAATGCTAACGTGAACGGTTAGTATATATGATTTTCTTTATTTTTAAAATCATACCTGGCCTTTTAATTTCTTATTATTTTTCCACAATAAAAAGTAGTTTTTTAAAGTAGCTTCTCTTAAAGCATTTCATTTTAAATATACAAATTGTGTTGGGCGCAGGATTAAGTATTTAATTGAGGAAATAAAAGTATTCCCTAAGGAGATAAGCGTTAATTAAAGATGTAGATTAATTAGTTTTAAAAACCGGATTTAATTAAAATCCTGTGTAGGAAACAAAAAGGTAATTATGTTGAATGGGAGTTGTCCTGAGGCAAGAACATCTTCATTGTAAGGATTTACTTTTATTATAGAAGTGGGTGGCTGGTGGTTGGGTTAATTAACGAACGTTTTTTTATATAGAAGTTGTAGATATATTACACATTGAGCTATTAAAAATAAAGAAGGTATATCCTGACCAGGAGCACGTGTGCTTTTTAGATTGCAGAGCGCCATCTAGTGGAACAGAAATCAACTAAACATTGATTTAGCTTGTTCCCTGATATTTGGCCAACCCACTTTTTCGGAATGTATAATCCAACATGTCAATATAATTATCATGGGACACCAACACATCCTTGTATTACTTGTGTACAAATTCACACACGCACAGAAAATCCTACATCTGTACAAGAGTTATGTGGTGTTGAGAATTAACAATGTTGATTCAAATTTGCATATAAATACAACATTGGTAGATAGCCTTGTTCAAGTGACATTTCCCGATATCTATGTGTGTACGCGCTTCAGGGAACAGGCTAAATCAATGTTTAGTTGATTTCTGTTCCACTAGATGGCGCTCTGCCATCTAAAAATTACATGTGCTCCTGGTCAGGATATGCCTTCTTTATTTATAATATCAACACCTGACCTTTTATTATTATTTATTTCTATTATTTTTTCACACACTGAGTTGTATGTGGTAGAACTGAGTAAAAGATCATGAAAATATTGATAAGGTCATTGATAAAATATCGCGGGAGTGTTGAAGACAAACAAGCTGTGACAGCACATTTTACCATGTATATCGGGATTCAGACAATAACTCTGAAAGATATTACAGTGACATTTATTGAAGACACACGAGATAACCAAGTATGAACAAAGTTTCCTGTCTCTTAAAAAAAAAAAAAAAAACAGACGACCGACTGCATTAGAGACTTTCTACTTCCTTAGGTTTTGTTGAGTGTTTTAATATATTCTAATAATTCATACCAATAAGTAAGAAGAGTTACATAATAAAATAAGTGTGCAATCTATTTAGCGTGGAGGATTTCCACATAAAACAAGTTCTCTATCTCGCTTTCATTCCCTACTGCGATGGTAAAATTATTGGAAAGGTATGGGTCATTGATGTCGTTAAGCTTCTCAATATTTTCCATTGTAGTAAGGACTGTAGTAAGTTGTTTTATTCTGAAAATAACAAAATATGGGTGCTAAATAGTTTCTATACTTACAAACAGATGGCGCGCTTATACCTTATCACATATAATACCATAAATATTTGTCAAAATAACATCTTTTTGTTCTTTATCATTTCAAAATCATATATATTTTCGGAGTCGGTAGACTAGTGGACTATACCATTGGTTTTTAACCGCTATGGCGCGCGATAAAATCCCGCATTGGTTTTTTTTTTCTAATTAAAAAATAATTCTCAAATAAATCCCGATTATTGCAAAAGTCCATACTCATCAGCGAGTGCAAGTAACCAAACAGTGCTCTGGCATACTTGTAAGTGCAAAATTCGAATTGCTTTTAAACTGTGCAGATATGTGGTGCACTTACAGTAAAATCATTCTCTTACTATCCTCCACCATAGTCTGTACCACGTATACTAGGGATAATAACAGCATATATTCATTTAATATATTTCTTATTAGTCATTTTATAATCACACACAATATATTTCAAACAATATTTAAAAAAACAAATTACATTTTTTAATAAAAAAGAGATTAGAAATCGCTCCAAGATTCAACTTAATAAAAACAAGTTTAATATTCAATCGCTTTCGCTCTTAAAAGAAGGTCGCCCTTAGCAATAAAAAGGAGATATGTAAAATTGTTGAGAGGGTGTAATCATCAGTTTTAAAACCTCGTAGATAAGTTCTGTAGCTTAATATCTAAACCGAATGTATTGGCACTTATCTCTAGTAAACACCATTTGTAACGTTAGAAAAATAGTTATCGAAGAGGTAAGTATAAAAAGATATTCTTCAGTACCAATAAACAGTCTACTTCTCTGATAATGAAGATAAACGAATATATATAGCAATCACAATCCGAATCAATCTATGCAAATCAACAAACAACATCTGAAACTTAAAATTATGTAAATTAATAGGAGATATGTAAAATTGTTGAGAGGAGGTAATCATCAGTTTTAAAACCTCGTAGAAAAGTTCTGTAACTTAATATCTAAACCGAATGTATTGGCGCTTATCTCTAGTTAATACCATTTGTAACATAAGATAAAAAGATTCTTCAGTAGCAATAAACAGTCTACTTCTCTGATATTGAAGATAAACGAATATATATAGCAATCACAATCCAAACCAATCTATACAAATCAACATAACAGCATCTGAAACTTATAAATTTTAATTAACATAAGAACAAACAAACTACGGTACAATACATACAATGTTCGTGATATACTGGAATGTATTTCTAAATAAACAAATAGAAGGTTTGGGAAGTTGTATTATTGATTTTACTGTCGAGAAAAAAAATTTCATTGTGGCGGGGCGAGTATTTTCTATATGAAGAAACTAATTTTTCTCTTTTTTTTTCTGGAATTCCCCCTAACTCTCGTCAAAACGGCCATATAACGCTTCCTTACTGACCAAACATTGAAGAATGTTCCCCAGATTTAATTTTGAGTTCTTCCATCTTTTCTTTATTGGATTTCACGTCGTTCTCTCTCCATTATGGCTTTAGTTTGTTTCTGGGTTATACTCATCAAACCATCTTTCTTCGCCAGACATGATCTTCTTCATATTATCGGAAAACAGTTATGTAAATTTATTTCTAGGTATAATCAATATATAGGTAAATATTAAAAATAAATAAAGCATATCCTGACCAGAATAACATGTGCTCTATCTAATGAAACAGAAATCAACTAACCATTGATTTAGCCTGTTCTCTGATATTTGGCTAACCCAATTTCTTGATAAATTAAGAAAAGCCATCCACGAACGCGTTTCGCGCTGTTGGCGTTCGTCAGCGTGGAGCAGGCTCTACCACTATTTATTTTCTATTGTTTTCCCATATGTAAATATGTCTCTTACTTTAAATAGTGTACTTTATTCAAAATAAAGTGTGTGTGAGCCAGTTAGAGTTGAGTCGTCTTTGGTCTTAGATCAGGTTTCAGTCAGTCTACCATTCAGGAGTAGACTTTTCCGCTATACAGAGAAAGTTCAGCGAACTTCTCCCGGGACAAGAAGTTTAGGGCGTCTAGGCGAAGCAGAGCTTGGGCGTAGACACGCTTTACGCGACACATACACTTGTATATTGAAGTGGTTTTCTGTCATATTCAATCATTTTGACAGGAATCGCGTCGGTATTGTCCTTGTTCAGAATTTGAAGGACTCACTTTGAATATGTTCATCCCATGTTAGGGCCTTCAACTATGATCTTTTGACATAATCCAATCGACAATCTCATTGCTAATATCTCTAATGGTTTTTATTCTATCTTCCTTTACTACTTCATCTGTTTTATCGCACGTTTACACAATAGAACATATATACCGTCATGTTATAAGTTAATTTTTTTTTATAATTAAAAGGTTTCACTACTGATGAGTCAAGCTCTCCAAATATATATTTTTTTCATCGCAGTAAGGACAGTAGAAGTTTGTATTGTGTATAAAAGAAGCATTCGTGCTTAAATCCTGTCATCAATATATATGTATAGATGGCGTGTTATTGTTTGTGTTAAGTTGAATCACGAAATGAAGATGACAATCAGTACTTTCACTATGGCTTACCTAGGTTGTTAAACACACAAAATTGTTTTAAAGTATCTGTTAGTTTTATTATTATTATTATTATTATTATTATTGTATTTTATTAATTAATTATAATTCATATTCATAGAATTTTTGCTACTTATCATCATTCTTTTTATTGTTTTTTCTCTTCTTCTGTTTTCTTTTGTGTTATAAATACAACTAAAACGCATTAAATCGTAGTGTAATTCTCTTTTGTTGTTTGAAATAAATCGATTGAATCGAATTGAGTCAGCTCGTTCTTTCTAGAAGAAACTTCAAAGAAAACGTGCTAACAGTATCCGTGAAGACATTTTTCCATTTAGATATTCTCGAATTTCATATGTTAAGTTTGTAATTATTCTTATTTTTTAATTCATAGAAGAATATTTCTTGCAGACATATTCAATTTTTATCATCATCATTTTTTATTATTATTGGTTTTTTTCTCTTAGATAGTTATCAATCATTTGAAATTGTAGTTCCATTTTTGTTTTGTTGTGTTCCTTTTTAAGCAATATATATATATATATATATATAGAACTAAGGTGTAATATTCAATTAAAGCATATGGAACCAACATCGATTCATTTTTAAAACAAAGCAAATTCATAAGTTTATACAAATGTCACTTTTCCAATTAGATATCCACAAATTTATTTGTCCCGTGTATAACGGCTTAATTTCATATCAATAGATTTAAAGCTCCTGGACATAAACAATTAAACAGGTTCCTGGAGATGAGTTTATTTTCCAGAAATTTGTTTAATTGTTTAATAATGAGTTAATTATTTTATATTGTGTACATATCTGGAGATGGTTTCATTTAAAATTTTCTTTAATTCAATATAAAAAGAGCAAAAAATGTATCATTAATCAATTCATATACATTTTGGAACGTAATATTCCAAAATTAATGGCACAAATGAAAAGTGAATATTTGAATTCCATAAAATTTATTTTAATAAATTATATGCTACAATTGAAAATGTATCTGGTGTTCATTATATTCTCCTTTTGATAGTTTCTCGAGAAAACATTTTGTAAAGAAAATATTTTTTTACAAATTTTTGATGGCTTAATGGCCGTTATTTATTGTCTAACGTTTCTTTCTGTATCCAGTTCCAATTTTAAGAAAATCTTTATTATATTCTCTATTCGAGAATAGAGCTACTCGAGTTTCCTATTGGCAATCAATCTTCATGTAAAAGGTTTGATCTTGTTACAATTTATTTACATATTTAGAGTCAGTATTTTTTACAAGGATAGGTCTCATATATCCTATTTTATTTAGATATTTACAGTCAATATATAGTTAAAATAGGGTTGGCCAAATATCAGGGAACAGGCTAAATCAATGTTTAGTTGATTTCTGTTCCACTAGATGGCGCTCTGCATTCTGAAAAGCACATGTGCTACTGGTCAGGATATGCTTTTTTATTTTAAATATATTTTTATATTTAAAATAATGAGGGCATATTCTGACCAAAATCAGATGTTCTTTTTAGATGACAGAGCGTCATCTAGTGGAACAGAAATCAACTAAACATTGATTTAACCTGTTCCCTGATATTTTGCCTATCCAATGTCTTGATAAATCAAGAAAAGCCATCCACGACCGCGTTTCGCGCTGTTGTCGCTCGTCAGCGTGGAGCAGGCTGTACCACTGCGACCAAAAGGCTTCTTGAGAAACCAAGAAATGGGTATTTAAGGCCAAACTTGAGTAAATATGCTTAACACGTGAAAAAAACAATAGATAAAAAGGGAAATATTTACAGTCAATATTTTTGTATTAAAATGCTATATTTCCATTCTTGTTTATACATTTAGAGTCAATATTTGTGTGCAGAATCTGATTGTATTTGCATATGCACGGTCAATACACGAGAGTAAGTCAACCATTATCCGAAATGTGGTTAAACCTTTATGTTTATAATACTGTCGTATAGATATGACGCATATGTGTTTTATGTGTTGTCATGTCTTCACAGGTTAGTTCATGCTAGCTTAGTTCCTTTGTAGCTGCCGTTAACCATGGATGCTACGCTATCCTTTTGCACCAAAGAAGAGCAGCATTCACTGATACGTTTTTTATGGTCGGAAGGTGTATCAAGACCGAAATTCCTCAAGGAATCTGTACAGTACGGGAACAGTGTGTTGCGTCAACGGAGTTTCTACGAATAGATTGAAATATTTTAAAATTGTGTACGATAGTGTTACACAAGACAATATACTACATTTAGTAAGTTCATTATATCATCAAATTTCATTCTTCATAAGTGCGATATTTTCAACCTCAAAAATTTGTGTTTTGTTAAAATATTTTGTCTAGATTGTCGAAGTGATTTCCACATGTATAGACATGTGGTGCATTTGCAGTAGAAGCAGTCGATAACTACCCTGTACTACGCACCAAGATTATCATGGCCTGTATGATGTGTACTAAAGATAACAATAAAAAGCCTAGATATGAGAATCCCACACAGGTATTGCCGTCAACAGGCGGCAGCACATATCAGATCAATAAACGTGACCTCCAGAGATTGCGACAAATCTTTCTAAATTTATATTTCGGAGGAAAACAACTTTCTTGTGACATCGATCAAAGATGGAGGAGGAAAAAGAAAAAAAAAAAGAATGAGATTACAATATGTAAATATGAGTATGTAACTGAAGTAAAACCTTTTATTCAGGTAACAATATAAACTTGTTATATTCCTCTTTATTTGTTTACTAGCCGAATGACCCTTTTATTCAAATACTATTCGTTACAATTATAAATTGGCGCCGTGGATGTCATTCTTGTATAATATATAAATGAGTTTTGAAAATTGTAAAAAGAAAAAAAATGCATCGGCCGGGAATCGAACCCGGGCCGCCCGCGTGGCAGGCGAGTATTCTACCACTGAACCACCGATGGTTATGAGAAATGGCCATATTTGGGTATTTATTCCATTCACAAAGCAAACGGTGACAGAATTAAGAATTGTTGCTTGAACGTCAATTTCAAAACTGTTTTAGTAATGGTCATAGTAAAAATTCATGTAACATCATAAAATGTAAAAATTGCGGAGACAATGACCAACATGTTAACTGTCAATCCTTGCCCAAGTGCATAAATTGCTCTACACATCCTAAATATAGGAATAGCAATAATCATCGTTCTAATGACAAATTATGTCCTGTGTTCCTTCAACAAATGAAATATGAGATACAAAGAACATGTTATGTAGATTTAGATCATGATATTGTTACGTTGGATTAGAATAGATTTATTCTTGTTTTTTGGTCAATGTTCAAATTAAAAATTCTACAACAAAACACGCGGAAAAGGAATTTGGTTAATAATGAAATAAGGGAATTTATTTCTAAGGAAAAATATGATATGATTATAGTTCAAGAACCATATAGTATAAATAATGAAGTAATCTTTAATATGCGTTCAAAAATATATTATGCAAATATACCGGGAGTTCCAATATATACCGCAACAATCGTTACAAACCCTTTCTTATCATGTAAATTAATTAAAGAGTTTTCAAATTCATTTGCAACCACTATATCAGTACAAACTACTAAACGGCAAATTATTCTTTCAAATATTTATATACACCCTAATAAAATGGATACCTGTCATGTTCAATTCCTTGATAAATTAATTAAAAATTTTAACACAAATCCATTGATTTTAGCTGGAGATTTTAACGCTCGAAGTCAGATGTGGTTTGATAATATTATTAATCAAAACGGTAGAAGACTTCAACCTATAATTGATTTTCACAATATGCTCATACATAACAATCGAAACAAAACATGTCAGGATTAAGTATAATAGATCTTACTATTACTAATAGTCATGCTCATGTACTTGTTAATGGATGGAAAACGTTAAATCTTTCGCAAATTACAGACCATCACGCAATCTCATTCGACATTAGTCTGGAAACAGAAAGTTTATTACACGAAAATAATTCTACATGGTATTTTCAAGAAAAAAGAGCCAATTGGCAAAAATATGAGCAGGCAATCAAGGTGTCTAGGATAAATGAGGCAATGATGAAATTAGGTAAAATAGTAAATTAAACGATATAAACTGTGTAGTTTCTCTCATAACTGACATATTAATTGAAGCTGCATATGCATCTCTACGAGTAAAACCAAAATATTTAAATAATAATCCATTTAATTGGTGGACGAATGAACTGGAACTTTTTAAAAATCATTTTAAATATGTTCGAAATCTATATTATCGGGGTAAACGGTCTAATAGACAGCTAGTTGATGAAAAAATGTATAAAGAAATACGAAATAAGTATATGAATATTATTGAAAAAACAAGAAATGTAAGCTGGAGGGTATTCCTGGAGGAAGTTGAAAATACATCTCCTTTTGGTAATACTTATAAAACTTTTAAACAAAAAATTTCTCCTAGGACTTTTGATTTACCAATTCTAGATGTATCTCAATATGTGCTCGAATCAGAAATGAAAAATCTTTTATCTTCTCTATTTCCGAAAGACTGTCAATCTTCTGACACAAACTATCATAAATTAATCAAATTAATCAGAGACAAGAGTTATACTTTTTCTAATGATAAAATCATTTATTTTGATGATATTCAAATCTGTTCAATAATTAAAAAACTCAAAAATGACAAGGCTCCAGGAATAGATCATATAAGCAATCAGATGATCAAAACGGCAGTTCAGCATATATCTCCTGTGTTAACAAAATTGTTCAATGCTTGTATTGGACTTAATTATTATCCGGAGGCCTGGAGAAAGTCAGCAGTAATGATTATAAAAAAACCTAATAAAGAAAACTATAAAGATCCGAAAGCCTACCGCCCTATAAGCTTGTCTTCTAATTTAGGTAAAATTTTTGAAAGTCTAATTCATATTGAACTTTTAAATCATATTAATAGTAATAATGTTATGCATCCTGCTCAACATGGATTTACACAAGAAAAATCGACAATCTCTGCTTTACAAGAAATAACTAAATTAAGTCTTCAGAAAAGAGAAACAGAAAATACGGCAATAGTAACAGTGGACATCAGCGGAGCTTTCGACAACGCATGGCATCCGGCAATTCTCCAACAATTGGACAAGGCAAATTTTCCAGCGGTACTTATAAAAATAATTAATTCTTACTTTGAAGACCGGAGTGTAGAGTTTAAATATACTAATGTAAAGTGTATAAAAAAGATAAATAAGGGATGTCCCCAGGGTGGTATTATTTCTCCTATTCTTTGGAATATATTACTTAATGATTTAAACTTATCTTTTAACGAAAGTTTTGCTAGAGTAATTGCTTTCGCGGATGATGTGACATTTGTGGTATGGAGTTCAAACATCTATGATCTTCAGTACAATATTACCAAATGTTTAATAAAAATCAAAGCCTGGTGTGAAAAGGTAAAACTTTCACTAATTCCAAACAAAACAGGTATACTCTATCTACATAACAATGAAAAATTGCCCATTAATTTTGATGGAAAAATAATTCAACCATCAGAAACTGTTAAAATTTTGGAAGTTATTTTTAAAAATCATAGACAAAGGAATAAGATTAATTTTGGAACACATGTTGACAATATAATTATGAAAGCTACGAAACTTAAGCATATATTATTCTCATTATGTGCACGTACTTGGGGCATTGATACTCGGCGTAGATTGATCTTATATAAAGCTATGATACGCTCTACAATAAGCTATGCATCAAATATTTGGTTTCCTTTTATCACTGCAGCAAAAAGATCCAAGTTGAATTCTATACAATATCAAATTCTTATTAGATGCATTCATGCTTATAGGACTTCATCTTCTTACATCACACATATACTAGCGAAAACCCCTTTACTGTCCGATTATCTTGAATTATTACAAACAAAGTATAATATGACAAATTCTCTCACAGATCGAACACTCAAAAAACCCCTTCAAAAAGAATTAAACAAACTATATCTGGATCTAAAATTTAAGTTTTATCTTTCTCAATCTAATGAACTGTTCAAGAAAATCTTTCCAATTGCTGTCCCAAATTTCATTTCTTCTGATAAATTCACTACTTTATTCTTAACTGGCAAAGGACCCTTCTTAAGTTTCCTATTCAAACTGAATGCTATCAGTGATCCAACATGCGAATGCCGCTTAGATGTTGAATCACCAGAGCATCTTCTTTTAACTTGCCCTCTGACTAATCAAATTGTATGTAGATACTTTGAAACATTACCAAATTCTCTTTGTGTATATACTCTATCTTATGAGAACTTTGTTAAGTTTAGAACTATTTGTACAAATTTACAAAACAATACTAATCCATCGTGTAAATAATTAATCATATATATGTAAATAATACTAGCACAGCACAATAGTCCTTTGGACTTCGTGCTTTTGTAACAATAAATTAAAAAAAAATTAAAAAAAATAAATGACGCTGATAACTGTATACATAATTAAATTAAAGAATAAGAAATAAAAGGATTAATTCAACTTTATTATTCGATATACTCAAAAGGTAACAACAATTCGTTCGATGCGTTTGCGTCTCGTGAAGTAACTCAGCTCCGCACGACAGGCAAACAATTTATCGCTATCTCTCCTTTCTTCTTTTATAATACAAGGTATATTACAATACTACACCTATTTTTAATTTAGTCAACACATATGATATATTCTAGACGTTATATATGGATTGTAAACACGTGTCTTCATTGTTATTTCCTAGACATAAATAATAAACATGTTATTATTTTCACAAACAGAAATAATGTAATATATTTTTCTATCAATATATAATAAGTATTTGAAATATGTATATAATAATGTGTATATAAAAATTGTATTTATTATTAAGTTGTTAAAGTGATAATCCTGTTGAAGGACTGATAAGTCCGAAAGCTTGAAAATAAAAGGTTGTACAAGATACTTAACCCTGGAAGCTTCATTTATTTTATAATAACATGTGTGGGGGTCGGTGGAAGGCTGGTTAAACCGTTTGGTTTTCGACCACTAGGACCCGGGTTCGATTCCCGCATTGGACACTTTTTTCTGTTTAAAAAAAATGCTCCAATGGCCCCCGATTCTTCCAAAAGTCCAACCCCACCAGCGAGTGCAAGTAACCAAACGGGGCTCTGGCATTTGTAAGTGCAAAGTCGAACTGCTTTTCACATGTGCAGACATGTGGTGCGCTTACAGTAAAAAGCAGTCGCTAACTACCCACCATGATTATCATGGCCTGTACCACGTGTACTAGGGATAAGCAAAAAAAAAAAGGTAATAATAATAACATGTGTATTCAAATCTATATACACATAGTTAAATGATGTTAATATTAATCATGTAACTGGACATTGATTTCTGTCATCTCTATTGGCATAAATAAAACATCGGACATTTTAATACGATACATTAACGCGCCATCTGTTGTGGGAAATCTTAACTATTTTTGACCCGTATTGTTCTTTTAGAAATAGAACAATTTTCTACTGCCCTTACTACAATTGTAAATGAATGGTAGGGCTTGATTCATCAGTGGTGAACCTTCCTAGCGGTTTCACCAGTTTAATCTACCATACCGCTGTAATATTACATTTTGCTCTTTTCCTTTTATACCGATACTGATTCTAAACTCTTGGAAAGGATAATTTAAATGAATTATGGACATAATAGGTCTTTTTGTTTCAATTACCGAATATTTGACGTAGAGTTCATAGAAATTTTAAATTATAAATAAAAAGAAATAAATTAATTAAATTTCCCCATCTATCGAGAGTGGATAAATTTTATTAATTTTTTACTTTAATTTTTATTTTCGTAATAATTCCCTCAAATTCGTTATCATCTGAAAAAAACTTTCATTTCACAAAATAGATAAAATAAATTCTCTAGAATGAAAGAGCATAGATCAAGGCAATGAAACTAAACAAAACTGGGAGCAGATTTCCACTTTGTTGAATTTTAGTCATCTAAACGTTGAATATTTTAAAATTTCTCGATATTTTATAAATATCTTTCCTTCCTTTAACAAATATAGCTTGCACCATGCTGAAGAGGGCCAACAGCCCGAAATAATACGTGGTTAGTTTTCTTATTATATCAATATATACATATATGTAAATATGTTGGAATATAAACGAATATATAAAATAATAATAACAAATAGATAGATACAAAATAAAAGGATTTAAAAGCGCGAATGTTTCTTTTATACATAATACAAACTTCTACTGTCCTTACTGCGATGAAAGAAGAAGTTTGTATTATGTATAAAAGAAACATCCGCGCTTTTAAATTCTTTTATTTTGTATGTATAGATGGCGCGTTATTGCTTTGTGTTAATCTATGCCTAACTGGCCTTGTCTTTATAGTTTGCTGAAGAGCATTTGTCGAAGCAAATATTTAAATGTAATGCTACTGTCCTATAAGCTTATGTCCATAATTTACTTGAAAACCATTTCTAAGATTCCATCCTTCAGTGTAGCATATAAAAGCAGAATGATCCAATACAGTATTAGAGCTCTGAGAAGCGGTCTGGTGGATTAAATTGGCGAAACCGCTGGGAGGGTTCACCACTGATGAGCCAAGCCCTCCCAATATATTTTTTCATCGCAGTAAGGACAGTAGAAGTTTGTATTATGTATAAAAGAAACATTCGCGCTTTTAAATCCTTTTATTTTGTATGTATAGATGGCGCGTTATTGCTTTGTGTTAAATATATAGATGTGGAAATATTTATTCCGATAGATGGCGCCACACTATCAGCAACTTATATGCATATTGAAGATATTCATATATTATGATACCACTATTAAATTTTCTTCTCTAATTCTTACCTCTTTATTAAGATATCAAAAATACATTCTAAAAGATTTCTGGAACCGTAAAGTATAAAAAATAAGAACTGTGAATATATATATATATATAAAGTAGGAAATTAGTTTATGAAATCACATTAATTGATACATTTCCTAATAATTAACGGAGAAGCTAATTAACGAAGCGTACAATTATCCCACTTGAGAAACATGTTCTAATAGCATTACACTCCACGTTTTATAGGATGAGAGTTACAATTGAGGCACGATTTGAGACTCTTCTCCTCCTCTAATTACATCTTGTTAATTAATTTAGATCATTTGTTTAATTACTATCTTCCATCTCTGACTTCGGTAAACCCCCCAATTAGAGCTTATTGGGTAACATACTTCATCCTTTAATTCCATACTTCCACAGTCTTTGGTTATACCATCGCCATTGTTTATCAATAGCCTTACGCTTCTCTAAGAGTTTTTTTAAGGAATTAAAGATTTTCACAAACTGATTATATTCAGGGATAAAACTTAAGATAGTCGAAAGTCTTTGATGTCGTCTATTGTTTTAAAAGATACAGTGGTAATATGTTCACACTTGGTTATCTTGTGTGACTTCAATAAAGGTCACATCAAATATCTTTCAGAGTTATTGTCTGAATCTCAATATACATGCTAAAATGTTAAACTTTCTCAAGTTTTGTCCATGAGTGTGTATAGTCCATGCTATATGTTTATTATGAAAGTGTATTAAAATAATTATTAGAACGGCAACCGATCAGTCCTTGCAGCTGGATTATGTAAGAATAAGAAAATTAATACTCTACTCTCACTATAAATACTTTCATTCATCACCTACAATGGAATGCTATCTGAATGACAATATCCCCCTAACCTTAAAGAGAATCATTGTACAAGTAAGAAGCCTTTTTGTAGTACAGAGAATTAATCATGTTTCACTATTGAAAACTAAGACCATAAAATGCACTTTATGCAACGGTGAATTTAGTCTCGATTTTCCACACTACATGTTCTACTGTACGGCAATGGAAGAAGAAAGAGAAATTATTCGTCAAGAGACCGGCTATAATAGCAATTCGCCTTATGTTTTAATGGCAAAAGTCGTAAAATCCAAACCCTTTGCATTCGCTTTTTATAAATACTGGAAATCAGCTCAATCAAAATATTTAGCACAGACACCGGATCCAACTCGATAATTGGTCGAGGTCAATACCCAATATTTGTATATAACTACGATGCTAATTTGTTATTTATTTATTTTGTCCTACAGAGAGAATCCTGTATGACACGTGTGCCCAATAAAGGCTTTTGTTGTTGTTGTTGTATTAAAATTATATTCATGTATAAATAAACATCTTTCTCCATCAAATAAACATATTAATATCATACATTTTAATATCTAATATGTTCTCTTCAGATTTTTACCCAGAATTAGATCAATGAATAGGTCATGAAACCAGCTCTAGGCCAACGAATATGTCACGAAACAGCTTTAGACCAATGAATAGGTACCGAAACCAGTTTAAATCCATAAATATGTCACCGTACTACCTTTTTACAGAGAGAACCTATGATTTAAAATACCAGTTTCAATGGGTGGATTGTAATGTTTCCCTTAACACCAATTTCAGAGTGTCCCACCCGTGTCCATAAACGTGGTGTTAATGAGCCCCAAGGGACACTTACAAAGAGAGACACACCCCACCCGTAATGACGTATATGTTATTTTAATTATGTTGTAAGACGCCCAAAGCTCCTTAATTAGGACACACCAACTAATCAATACTTCTAGGTTAATTAGCTAAGAGGATCATACTAAAATATTGGGCTACTTTTCTTAATTTGTACATCTTTGCTAATTGGCAATTTTTGTAATTGTCCCATGGACCTACCAATTAATTTACATAATGGACTTGAATGATCGCCTGCTATTTGTGTCCCATTGTGTAATGTCATAACATGTTGGTAATAATTAATATGATTATTGGTTATTGCATGATATAGTTATTAATAGCCTCCATTAATAATATATGTGAATCTAGTTAAAAGAGAGAGAGGTTATCGTAAAAATAATGGTAAATATGAGTTGAAATGAGCTTGATTGAAGCCTATAACATATAGTTAGTTCCAAAATAGACATGAAGCTATTATTTATAAAGAATAATTTTATCTCAAATATGAGGAGTATGAAATTGACAAATTAAATTTTCTAGTAAAATATAGAAAATATAGTTTCGATATGGTTTATCTTGAAGAATAATACGTCCTTTCAAAGATTTATATATATATTTTAATTATCCCTAGTACACATGGTACAGGTCATGATAATCATGGTGAGTAGTTAGCGACTGCTTTTACTGTAAGCGCACCACATGTCTACACACGTGAAAGGCAGTTCGACTTTGCACTTACAAATGTGCCAGATCCCCGTTTGGTTACTTGCACTCGCTGGTGGGGTTGGACTTTTGCAAGAATAGAGGGCCATTGGAGCATATTTTATTTTTAATCAGAAAAAAGTATCCAATGCGGAAATCGAACCCGGGTCGTAGTGGTCGAAAACCAAACGGTTTAACCAGCCTTCAACCGTCCCCCAAAGATTTATAATGAGTTTTATTATAACTTAAAAAACACCTATATAGAGTTTAAATCTTTTTGGAGAAAGAAAGATATAGACATGTGTGAAAAAGATTATCAAACCCTGCTTTTAAAGTTATTAAAACAATGTATGTACAAAGCAGCCTCTCTTTGGCAGATTGTAAATGCGAAATCAAAGAGCTTTAACCTATTAAGGCATGAATTGTACTTCTATGCAAATATTAATAACTATCTACCTCTGATAAACTAAAGATTAAAATGGATCAGATGGAACAAGAACCTATTGGACATGCTACAATTGTCCTTGTGTGGAACTAATACCTATCTACTAATTCCCATGTCCAGCAATGGCCACAGCCTTGCGGAAAATTGAGATGAACCTAGAAGAGAAGCTTTAAACACCCAAGATAGAGGACATTGCGACTTCTGTGATAGAGATGCATGGAGACATCTGAGGCTCTTCATTGGACATAACAATAACAACAGAAAATTGACATGGACCCAGAACAGAAGCTTTACACACCCAAGATAGAGGACATTGCAACTGCTGTGATAGAGATGTATGGAGACATCTGAGGCTCTTCATCACATATAATAAAGCGATTGTTCGTTGAAGCCGAATAGGATTGGTCCATTCTGTGTCACGTGTTCAAGTTACGTAGTTAAGTCACGTGTTCAAGTTACGTAGTTAAATAACGTGGCCGGCTGTAGGTCTGTTTGGTTTTTGTTTTCATCCTTTATTTTATTTTATTCTGACCTTATTAGTCATTTTTTGCTTTCGGCAATTTATTCGGTCAATATTTGAGGAATAATATTTTTTAAATAATTTTATTTTTTTAATTTAGCTTGATTATTTTATTTTTATAAACAATGTCTCCTAAAAGAGCCCTTTCTATTGTTGAGGCCATCGAAGCAAAGCAACGTCGTATTGAACAGCAGCGACAAAGACGTTTAAATTCACCCGTAAGAGAACGGCATAATGAACAACAACGGCAATACCGAATGAATATGAGCGAAAATCAAAGAGCCCTTCAAAGGGAAAACAGTAGGCTGAGGATGCAAAGAATTCGACAGGGAGATAATCTACCTTTGCCAACAGGGACATGTTTCGAGGAAGATCAAATTCCCCTGCACCTTTGTGGCCAACTTGATCAAGTTTGCCCAAAATGTAGAGCAAAGTATTTCGAATTGGAACAAACGACATACAGTAAAACTTTTCATAAATGCTGTTCCAAAGGAAAAGTCGAACTTGAACCGATTCAAACCTCTGAACTACTTGAAAGTTTAATGACTGGAAAGCATCAACCTTCAAAGAACTTCATGGAAAACATCCGTTCCGTCAACATTCTGAGATTCCTTTCATTCTCAGAAGGGGACAGTTCCCTGTAAAATTAGCCTTCGCTATGACAATAAATAAATCACAAGGCCAAACCCTTGAAATGGTTGGCATCTATTTACCTGAACCAGTTTTTAGCCATGGTCAGTTATATGTTGCTTTTTCTAGGGTGAAAAGCTCTAAGTGTGTTAAAATAAAAATAATCCACGGAAGCAAGCAAGGAAGGCTTCTTGAAAATAGTTCAGCTTGCTTCACCAAAAATGTTGTTTACAAAGAAATTTATTCATTGTAAGTTCACCTCTTTTAAAGTAAAAATGTTAATTAAAAAAATATCAATAAAATGACCCGAAAGGTAAAATGTTGCAACGCTCGGAAGGGGATCGATCCCTGACGGACCATGAACGTTATTTTACCTCGAACGCTTCCGATTACATATTATTAAGTATCAAAAAGGAATGTGAGAAATAAAATTAGAAATCCACCTGCTCTAGCCGATCCCGTCCTTGGACGGGCTTTTCTACTAGTTGGACATAATAACAACAACAGAAAATTGATATAGACATAGAACAGCAGTTTTGCACACCCAAGATAGAGTACATTGCAACTTCTGTGATAAAGATGTATGGAGACATCTGAGGCTCTTCATTCGACACGACAACAACCTCAACAGAAAATTGACATAGACCCAGAACAGAAGATTTACACACCCAAGATAGAGGACATTGCAACTTCTGTGATAGAGATGTACGGAGACATATGAGGCTCTTCATTGGGAACGACAACAACAGAAAATTGACATAGACCCAGAACTGTAGCTTTACACACCCAAGATAGAGAACATTGCTGTGATAAAGATGCACGGAGACATCTGAGGCTCTTTATTGGATACGACAACAACATTAAAATGCATCAACCTTTCTCAATTCTTTTTCCAAGCGTCAATCCACTGTCGCCCTTTTCCAAAGTGATATTTGAATTTGATTTAAATTTGATTTTAAAACATCGTGAGTTACTGATTCAGTAGACTTGAGGAAGAGCTAAAAACCTCTTGAAAGCTATCCGAATACTTAATGAAGAAGACATTTCAATTTTTCTTTTTTTATTTTACTTAGACAAGAGAGTAACTTTAGATAAAAACACGCTGTTAGATTGTTACGTATTAAGCATCGTATTCAAGTTTTTACCTTGAAAATGGCATCAGTAGAGATTGCCTGAACATAAAATAAAGTTTAAAACGTTTTCCGTTATAAATTATATAAAATCGAAACTATTATAGACGCGTATGATTTTTTTTTTTAATAAACAATTTCTACTGCACTTACTGCAATGGAAAAAATAATGGGAGTTTCCATTGCAGTAAAGGACAGTAGAAATTGTTTATTTTTAATAAAGAATCATACGCGTCTATAATAGTTTCTAATTTTGATAACAGACCTATGCATCATAATATAATTATATATATATATATATATAAATGAATGTATGTCTGTTTGTCCTTTATGCCTGACCAAACCACTCATTGGATCGCCATGAAACTTTGGGAAGTTATTTAGTATAGTACTGGGAAGGTTTCTAGCAAATAAAATTTTTGAAATAACTTTTCGCCTAGATATAATCAAGATAAATATTCTAATTTATCTGTTATAATTCAACAATCTGCTCTAAATATTATCATGATGATACGATGATTTTGTAATGTAGAAAATTAGGAAAGACAAAATTCAGGATGACACGGCAATTTATTTGAGACAAGAATAATGATACAATTCCAAGGCAAGATACTATTCCTTTAACTTCCAATTACGGAGGGAACCAATTAATAATGATTTTATTCAACTTATCGAGTATTTTTCAAGGGACCGGGAAAAAATGTTCACTTTATCGAGAGATTCGTTAGACAAACCTTTACTCGGGTAAAATCCGGGCGAAGCCGGGAATATCCATTTCGTAGCTACACCGTCTCTCCAAGAGGCAGTCTCTTATTAAAGGTCTATTAGAGATTCTTTAATAGCAATTAGAATCTTCAATGAGAGACCACCAACAGGAGAAACAAGTTGATTCATGTTTTTAGGTGGTCTTTCTTAAGAGACTCTATTTACATATTTAAAATATGAAAAAATTAAAATATTTTAAAATTAAAATATTTTAAAATCAACATTTTCTTACTGTTACGTTTAATTACTGTTAATATCTATATATATAAAAATGAATGTATGTCTGTTTGTTTGTCCTTTATGCCTGACCAAACCACTCATTGGATCGCCATGAAACTTTGGGAAGTTATTTAGTATAGTACTGGGAAGGTTTTTAGCAAATAAAATTTTTGAAATAACTTTTCGCCTAGAAATAATCAAGATAATTATTCTAATTTATCTGTTATAATTCAACAATCTGCTCTAAATATTATCATGATGATACGATGATTTTGTAATGTAGAAAATTAGGAAAGACAAAATTCAGGATGACACGGCAATTTATTTGAGACAAGAATAATGATACAATTCAAAGGCAAGATGCTATTCCTTTAACTTCCAATTACCGAGGGAACCAATTAATATTGATTTTATTCTACTTATCGAGTATTTTTTCAAGGGACCGGGAAAAAATGTTCACTTTATCGAGAGATTCGTTAAACAAACCTTTACTCGGGTAAAACCCGGGCGAAGCCGGGTACATCCATACAAGAATAATGATACAATTCCAAGGCAAGATACTATTCCTTTAACTTCCAATTACCGAGGGAACCAATTAATATTGATTTTATTCAACTTATCGAGTATTTTTCAAGGGACCGGGAAAAAAATGTTCACTTTATCGAGAGATTCATTAGACAAACTTTTACTCGGGTAAAACCCGGGCGAAGCCGGGCGGGTCCGCTAGTATATATATATATAATAATAAATAGTTATTTAATTTTATAGTCCAGTTTTGTATTAAGATTATCTTCACTATTATGATCATTTAAATTCAAATTATAAAATTTGTAAAATGTTATTAATTTGTAGATAGAGAGAAAAAAAATCCTTTACTTCTAATACATCATCAAGTTAATTATATATTTATAATTAATAACAATAAAAATTAACAACGTAACGTCTTTTGCATCGGCTTTTACACGTCATTTAGACATACTCTATCCTATATATAGAATAATAGAAGTGATAATATATTTAATATTATAAATTTTAGTAGTTAGAGAAAAGAGAGAAAGACAGAACCATGCACTTTTAATCAAACTAATAATAAGGAAAAAAAAGGTTTGTAAAGAAGGTAGATAAGATTGTTAGTATATATATATATTTTTTTATAATTTTATATTTTATCCTTTTTTTTTTTTAAAGATTTTTAAGGTTTTTTTTATTTTATAATATGATTATAAATAGTTGTATTTAGTAATATATCTATAGTATGAATTAACATTTGTTATAAGTTTGGTTATTATGTTTTGAAACCCTAATGGTAGACCAGACATACACAAAAAAATTTAAATTGAAATAAATTGGAAAAAGAGATCTGCTGGACCGGGGATCTTCAGATAAAAGCCCAGCTGACATTTCACCCCTTCTTTATTATGTCATAGACCTCTTTTAAACCGGATTTTATGTGTTAATATTAAGTTATTTCAGTGAAATATTTAAATGAACATATATAACAGATACAAGTGTTAACAAATTCCAACTGTAAACCTACCTCGACCGCGGACAAACTGGACTATAAAATTAAATAACTATTTATTATTATAATTAATTTAGATTTAGCTTGCTAATCTAATCAAATCTAATTGATATGAGTTATCATTCTTATCAGTTTGCTCCTTAAGTTTTAAAAGTAGAATCACTGTTATAATTTTGTTATATAGTTTCTACACTATATATATGCAACAACCTATAATTAAATTTATTATATATTTTTTAAAATATAATTAATATATTTAAAACTTTTTTTTGCATATTAAGGAAGAATTTCTTGATATTTTAAAACTATCTATAAAAAATAAAATTTATTAGTTTTGAATAAAATTTTTGGAAAGAAAAAAGAATAATATATATATATATATGTGGTGAGGTAAGTCGATCCTGTAGGATGACTGTAATGTATTGGTCAAATGCAGTCGTTGCGGCCTCAATGTAGAGTGGGTTCAGGCGTGAATGTAATGCACCAAAGAACGAGACATGGTAGATGTCACCACGGAGATGGCAAAGAGTGAGTCCAGCCGACACCAGTCTAGGGGAGAACTGTCTAGAGGCGTCTGAAAGTCTCGTCCCCAGCCCGACTAAAGGGGCTGTGTGTGGGGGCCGGCTGGAATGCCGCCGTCGAGACCAGAATGCAGACGGTCGTAAATTACCCGGAAGCTAGAGGGGCCCCAGATGTACATTCCTGGGGTGGTGTCCCTTTTTGGTCTTCCCATATGAATGTAGTTATCAAAAATCTTCAATAAAACACTAACTTTGAGAGACTTTCTGAGCAGGGCACAGGGCATACCCGACTTGTTTTTCGGACCTCTTTACTTCTTCTGGCATCGGCTGTCATTCACTCGAAATTTTATTTGTCACACTTTGGCAATTACATTATACATTTACACAATACATGGAGACATAGATGTATTGGGATATATTACAACAGTTTATGCCCCGGTTGATGAAAATTAGGTTATGGTGAATATAGATGAAATCATAAGATAATTAAAATTGGGGAAAATAATTTGTATACAAATTGGTTTAATATATTATGGGGGTGTACAATTATAACATTGGATATGCTATCCTTAATAATAATGATTAATAATAAAAAGAGAAATGTTAACAAATAATAATGTTAAGCCCAACGTATAAAAATATATGAAAAAGGACTTTAAAAATGTAAATATATAAATGTAAATTTGGGTGAATATATACAGCGTTGAATGTTGGAATTAATATTTGAAAGTGCATTGAATTATAGGGTCTAGATAGGTGGACATAGAATAGATTCTGGTACTGCGATGCAATGCGACGTTTTGGGATCGTAGGCATTGATCCATCTACAGTATGCTGAAGGTATTCGACATGGGCTGTCCTATCAGACGGATTTGGGAATAGGTGGTGGAAACTTTAGTCGAGAAAAAGAGTGATATAAAGTGTGGCAGAGAGAGAGAGTCGTTCTGTCGCAAAAAAAAAATAATAATAAAATATCGATTTGGCCGCGGTAAGGCAGTGAAAGTGAGGTGATTGAATAATAATAAAAAATTTGCCCGAATGTAAGAAAAAAAAAAAAAAAAAAGGGGCGTTGATGCTCGAACCGGGCCGTGAATGAAAGACAAAAAAAAAAAAAATAATAATAATACACTCATCTAACTAGCTGCTCAAGTTCGACTGTTGGGAAGGTTACAGCGAAGAAGCGTTTGTAGTTAAGATGGAATAAATGTGAGAAATCAATGTTTCAGCGGATAGTAACGACCTCTCTGAGAAGGTATGGGCTGTGATGCCATGAGAATTTTGTGGGTAATGCTCTCGATTCATTTTCTAAAATTTTAACTTAAAAATCTAAAAATGGGATTTAAATATTGAAGTTGAGAAAAAAAAATTAAAATTAAAAATTGTGTGTGATTAATGTTTGTACAATGGTATAAAAATAAAAAGACAAAAGTTAAAAATAACAAAAGACTTGAGATATAATTAAAATAAGTAAATAATAAATATGCAAAATATTAAAAAGTAGTATAGATGATATAGGTGTGTTATTTACAAAGTTATGATTTTAACGAAACATAGGTCAATTAGGGTGTTAAAAATCTTTAAAAGTGTCTGGTGTTAAATGTAGGAACGGTTCACTAAATCTGGGGGGAATGTGGCGGTTAGTTGAATTGTCGAAAAGGTCTGGAGGGAAGTGGTTGTATGGAGATAGATTGGTAGGTTTTCTATTATTTTTATTTGGAAGGGAATATTTTTGGGGTGGTGCGATATAAAGGACCTCTTCAGTGTAATATTTTAATTTGTTCACATGTACTGTGTCGTTGTCTCTGTTTAAGGGCTGATTGGCTCTATTTATACGAACAACGTTGGGAGAAATTATTTCTAATATAGTATACGGACCTGTAAAGTAGGGAAGTAATTTACCGCTGTTCGGGTGATGGTAGGCCTTGACTAAAACTATATCTCCGACTTCAAATTGGGGCGTTCTATGTTTGCTGTCGTATTTTATTTTTTCCTTGGCGTGCCTATCGAGTGTGCGTTTAATGGCTATTTTCCTAGCTTCTTCGACAGGAGGATAGGGGTCGATGTGGGAACTTAACTCTGTTGGAATTATATTATACATAAGAAACGAAGGGGGGAACCCAGTGATTGTGTGGGGTGTTTGGTTATATTTATCTGTTACGGTTTTTATTAATTTGATCCAGGATACTTTGGGGTTTTCTAGATGGAGGATTCTAAGCTTGCCTGTGAGTGTCGCATTTAGACGTTCACAGAGGCCGTTGGCCTGCGGGTTGTTACTAGTTGTGAGAAGGGGTTGTATACCGTGTCTTAGTAAAAATCTCCTAAACTTGGGTGAGGTAAACGCAGGTGCTCTATCCGAAAGGAGGCATTTGGGTGTATTGCTCTGCATTACCTTTTTTAAACACTGTAAGTATGTAAGTGTGCTGGTTGACTTAGAGGGGAAGGTCCATGCGTAACGGCTTAGATGGTCGACGATCACATGGAGATAAGTTTTCGAACTGCCATATTTTGAAAATCCGGCTATGGTGTCTATAGATAATGTGTCAAAGGGATGTGAAACGAGAGGAAGTTGTCCTAGCGTACCGTAATTGGGACCTTTGGGTCTTTTAATTAATTGGCATGTGGGACAAGACTTAACATATTTGGCAATCGAGTGTGTCATTCCACGCCAAGTGTATTGGGTGGAAATGATTCTCGTCATCTGTGAAACACCAGGGTGATTATATTCTACATGTACTTTATTTATTAGTGTGTGTTGGAGCGAGGGAGGAACGATGACTTTCGTCACGCCTTTTCGAGTTAGAGTGTGAAGGCCTTCTGGATTTATGGTGGCGTTTGGATAGGGAAGCTCAAGGGGTTGTTTTTCCTTTATTTGTGCAGCGCTGAGGAATCCACAGAAAGGATTGCGCGATAGAAGGTCCGCCTCATGCTGTTTCGATCCTTTTATGTAACGGATCTCGTACTCGTATGTGGACATCTTTAGACTCCACCGAAATAGTCGTCCAGTTGGATTTTTTATGGTCTTAAGCCACTGTAAGGCATGGTGGTCGGTGAAAATGGTGAATTTAACGCCGGTTAAATACACACGGAATTTGTCCACACATTCAATGATGGCGAGACATTCCAGTTCGGATATCGTGTAATTTTTCTCGTGTGGCCTAAGCGCGCGGCTGTAAAATTGTACTGGATATAGAGTCCCATCTGGGTATTGTTGTTTGAGAACACCGGCTATGCCTAAAAGTGAGGCGTCACAATAAAGTTGGCACGGCAGTCCTTCTTTAAAAAGATGTAAGATCGGTTGTGAGGTCAGACTCTCTTTGAGAGCTTCGAAAGAGGTTTGGCATTGATTGTCCCAGTTCCATGTGGTGTCCTTCTTAAGTAACTTATTAAGGGGGGTTCTGAGTTGCGCATAATTAGGTATAAATTTATTGTACACATTAATGGCACCTAAAAACGATTGGAGTGTTTTTAGATTAGTTGGAACCTTAATAGCGTTGATTACATCAAGATTTTTAATTTGGGGCGTGTAGGTGCCCGATTTTATCGTATATCCTAAAAATTCAATTTGGGTCTTGAAAAATTCGCATTTATTATAATTTAATTTAATATTTTCTTCCTGGCACACTAAGAAGAATTTTTGTATATGTTGAGCATGCTCTTCTATGGTATTAGAGAATATAACAAAGTCATCAAAATAATGGGCTATGAAATCTAACTCATACTTTTGTATTACTTGACTTAGAGCACGTTCATATATTTGTGGTGAATTTCTCAGACCGAAAGGTAATCGAGAAAACTGGTACTGCCCTTCGAGAGTTACAAAGGCTAAAAGGTTTCGGGAACTAGGTTCGATTTCAACTTGCCAGAATGCTGAACTTATGTCTACATTTGTAAAAATTTTGGCGTGTGCTAATTTATCCAAAACCGTTTCTATTAAGGGGAGAGGGTGTACATCGGGACAAATTATCTCGTTTAATTTACGGAAATCTACGCAAAATCTTTTCGTTTTATCCTTTTTAGTTACAAGGGTGACTGGGCTAGCATAAGGAGAAAAAGAAGGTTCTATTATGCCGAATTTAAGCATTTGGTTGACCTGCTCTTGTATTTCTCGTTGATCAACTAGAGAAGCACGATAAGGTCTCAAAGCAATAATTTTATCGGATATAGTATGAATCTTAACTGGGGGTATCTTCAATTTAGGTACATCAAATTTGTTACTAGAAAAAATATGAGAATATCTATTAATTATATCTAAAAAGCTTGAAGGGATGTTGGAATTTGAACAAGATTGGGATGCGGGTATCTGACATACATTAGTAGTATAATTAGGAATGCAATCATTAAAAACGTTATTTTGTGGCATATCAACATGTTTTTTAGGTGAGGCGAAGTCACAATTAGAAATGGTTTCATGTGAAGGAGACATATAGCTAAAACCATGCCTAGAAGTGTCCGACACATGCATCGATGGGTTGTGCTGATAGGTGGCAAGGTTAGCCCTTTTGCTGGAATTTTCAAGGCTTTTACCATAGTTGCATGAGTCGTTCACAAGCGAAAAATGGTACATGGTAGGTGGCAGGGGAGCTTTGTTTTGGAAGACCAAAAAGTTACATAAATCTATTTTCAATTTGAAATTGCTTAATGTATTAAGAGATAATATGCCAAATGGTAATTTGGAATCTATAACATAAAATTTTGTTAATTTAGTTAAACAGCCTATAGTGACATTTAAATATAAAAATCCCATTGTTGAAATGTCATTGGAAACAGAACTAAGAGTAACATTGTCATCATATATTTTAAAAGTACAACCTAAATTGTTTTCAAGAAAGGTAAGTATTGTTATATTAATTATATTGACCGAAGCTCCTGTATCTGCCAAGAACGGTAAACAAAATTTTTTGCATAGTCCCAGTTTAAATATTAAATTATGGAGGGCAACGAAAATTACCTCCTATTTCCTCGCTTCGGGGAGTGGTCTGGACTGTGGTATCAGATGACGGGGTTGACCGTGCTGGCTGTGACCTGTCGGTGGAGGGAGATGTCCTCGGCTGACGCCCCGTAGTTTCTTGGTAAAACACATTGTTTCGACCAGATGGTCGTCGGCGCGGACACTGGGCGTTCCAGTGATTTCCCCGACAGTAGTGGCATGGTGACGGGGGTTGCGATGGCACACTTGAATCTGCATGGCGAGGCAGTCTAGGGGTGCTGAAGAAACGCGGCGGCATGTTATAGGGCCGGCTTGGTTGTTCCCTGGCCAAAGTAATATGGCCATCGTGCCTCGAAGAGGTGGGTTCTGGTGTTGGGCGCGCTGGCGCGGGTACACTCGAACCCTTTATTCTGGCCATTAAATCGTGCCAGTCTTTCAATGTGTTTGGCGACACGGTTCGCACCAAACGCTGGTCAGCTGTGGGAAGGCCTTCAGTCAGGGATTCGAGAATGATGTCGGTAGGCAGGTTCAGTTGTAGGCCCATTGCGGTTTTTTCCTTATAATAGCCTTGTAGGGTGGTTTGAGGAGTTAGCTTCAATGCTAAAAATTTGGAAAATGAAACTTCTACTGTGCCAGGGTACAGGTCTATTAAGATTTGTCTGGCCTGGTCGTAGGACTTATTGGCTAAGTCAAGTTGGCGAAAAAAGGTAAGGGGCTCACCTGAGAGTTGTGCCGGAAGTTTTTGGAGGCGCTTCGTCTCTGTCAGGTAGGCGCGGCCGGCGATGTCGTCGTATTGCTGGAAGAAATTGGCAGCGGGGTACGTTCCATCGTACCGGGGTAGGTCGCTATCTCTTTGGCCGGGGTTTATGATGTCGCGAAGAGCTGCTGCTAACTGCGCTACGATGTCGGTCACGATTGAAGGCGTGGTATTTCCCTCCGAGGTGGCGTCACTCCTTGCTTGGTTCTCCATCTTCGGATGTCTTGTCTTTGGTAGGTAATCCTGTCGGCTCCGCTGTGGTGAGGTAAGTCGATCCTGTAGGATGACTGTAATGTATTGGTCAAATGCAGTCGTTGCGGCCTCAATGTAGAGTGGGTTCAGGCGTGAATGTAATGCACCAAAGAACGAGACATGGTAGATGTCACCACGGAGATGGCAAAGAGTGAGTCCAGCCGACACCAGTCTAGGGGAGAACTGTCTAGAGGCGTCTGAAAGTCTCGTCCCCAGCCCGACTAAAGGGGCTGTGTGTGGGGGCCGGCTGGAATGCCGCCGTCGAGACCAGAATGCAGACGGTCGTAAATTACCCGGAAGCTAGAGGGGCCCCAGATGTACATTCCTGGGGTGGTGTCCCTTTTTGGTCTTCCCATATGAATGTAGTTATCAAAAATCTTCAATAAAACACTAACTTTGAGAGACTTTCTGAGCAGGGCACAGGGCATACCCGACTTGTTTTTCGGACCTCTTTACTTCTTCTGGCATCGGCTGTCATTCACTCGAAATTTTATTTGTCACACTTTGGCAATTACATTATACATTTACACAATACATGGAGACATAGATGTATTGGGATATATTACAACATATATAGTTTAAATAAACACAAACCCGCAAATAAGAAATATAAACTAACCCGTGTTTAAAATATCAAAGAAAATGTTCCTATTGTTACACCTTTGAATCCAGAGCGCCTGTTAAATTAGTTTATTTTAAAACGGCCAAATTTATCGTCTGCCAAATTCGATCAGCCAATCCCAGAGGACCAAACGACCTAGATAATTAGGGAATGACAGAAACTCCATCTGATCAATGAAAGGAATTTCTTAGAATTTTTCGAACTTTAACGTAATTAAGTGAAGAAAATTGATTCTTTAAAGTAGAATGGACAATTCTTTTCTTTTTTTAATAAACATTTTTATATAATTTATTTTTAAAGCAGATTATTTAGGTTTTTATCGTCTGATTTAAAAAAATATTTTCCATTTTTTAAATTTTCAATAAATGGGACGAAAATTTAAAAATATTATATATACTGGCCACAAAAAAATAAATAAATTGCATAACCTATAAGTACTTTAGCAAATTTTCAGAAAATTTGCATACTTAAGAAGAACATTAAGGTATGTAAACGATCAATTTTCTGAAACAATAGCTAGAATATAAATGCATAAAAATAGCCTCGTTTATTCATGAAAGGATATTTAAATAGCCTCCTAGTATATCATTAATTGAAATTTTGTTTTTTTAAGATTATCTTCAATCTTTAGAATGCAGAAAATCTGCGTCCTACAAACAAATTTCTGATTTTACAATAGGCACAATCATAGGCCTCAGAAAAGGTGTAATTTCGACTCTTGTATTAAAAGCATACGCTATTGTATATTTCAGTATCTAGGAACTAATTATTATGTCAATAATTATTGAAAATAAAGCAGATATGTGATATATCACAACAATCCGTAATATAAAGTACCACGTATAAAAATTCAATACGAACGAGCTCATATATTGAAAGCATACACTATTATCGATATTAGTGTCTTCACATTAATCGCTATGTAAATAATTATTGAGAATAAAGTAGGTTTATGAAAAATAGAGCAAATCGCAATCAGTAACGTAACGTGTAAAACTCCAATAGAAACTACCTCTTGTATTTAAAGCATACACTATGTGTATGTAAATAATTATTGAGAACAAAGAAGATATGATTATAATAATATATTGGTGAAGGAGGAATAGAAATCCATAATAAGGTGTCACATAAAACTCCAATAGAAACTACCTCTAGTGTTAAAAGCATACGCCATTGTAGATTCCATTGTCTTCAAACCAATTATTATGTAAATCCTTATTGAGAACACAAAGACATGATAGTCCGTTGGTGAAATCTATCCGTAGGGAATAAATTGCCTCAGGCCATTCAGTAAAACTGTGAGAAAGAGTTAATGCTTGAAAACTAACCGATTATGCAATAAAAATTATCATATTTCATTTGTTATTTCTAATTCATGCTTGAAAAATATAGCTGCAAATAATTATACTTGAACAAAAAATAAAGGTAAAAATATTTTAAAAGAGTTTATTTTATTTTACAAGTTGTTCCATCCTTTTTGTGAATAAAATAAACTCTTTGCGGATATTTTATCTTTACAACTCATAGACAAAACTTAAGTGGAAAGTCTTTGAAGTTGCCGGTTATCTATGTTTTTAAAGGAGACAGAGGCAATTTTGTTTACACTTGGTTATCTCGTGTGCCTTCAATAATCATCACTGTGCATCAAGTATCTTTCAAGAGTTATTGTCTCTGAATACCGATATACATGCTAAAAGGAGTGTATTTGTCGTTTACTTCACCTTTATAACGTATTTTGTGCCATCATCTTTAGATTAAATATCTCAATGAGGATAAGTTTATATTGGATAAATCGGTTTGCTAGAACTCTTCATCAGGAATGGCCTCTTTTAATAACATAGGAGTAGAACCTCTCTGTAAAGAACACTTAATTTCAGAGTCAACGTGTCCTTCGAGGAGAACCTCTTACTTTAGAGTTGCTTTTTAGTGAAAATGGTAATTTTGGAGACGTGAACTGTCCTCTGTAGAGAGGTGTCATCTAGCGAGAGTGTCCTTTCTCTCATGAAAGGTTGGCGTTCGGCCAGCCGAAATATTGGCAAAATAAATATTTTATTAAATCCAATATATGCCTTTTTATTATCTAATGAATTAAATATGGATTGCTCTATTTTCAATAGAAAAAAATATATATACATTTACATACATATATATATTTATATATTTATTAAATACAAATCTGAAAAAAAAAGTTTAAATTCTAACCTGAAACTGTGTGGAATATTTACATAACGCATTGAATAACCAGACTCGTGAATGATATTAGCATTCTGTGGATTAATCACTCTGACAATTGTCAGCTGCCCTTGACGTTTTAATATAACTTGATGGCAAATGGCGTCTACCCAGTAGCATCTTGCCACTCCACGGTCTAGCGATGCAAAACTTGTGTGTCAATTCCTTGGCCAATGATTTTGAGTGTTTTAGGTCTAAATAGCATTAAGAATTGGCAAAAACCTGCCATCTATATAAGAAATTAAGTCATTAAGTACGAATTTTTTATTCCAAATTAGATAAGCTCTCCTTACTGCTATGGAAATTATTGGAAGGTTCTGGCTCATCAGTGGTGAATCAGTATATTCTGGAAAGTGGCTTACTAATTTTTTTATTTTGTGTAGTTAGGAAAGTTTTTTTCTACTTCTTTATAGATAAATGGACGTAAGTGACCTGATTTATATCTGAATAAATGTAGGTATTATTGCTTTTTTTTAGAGTAGAGTGAAAGCTACCCTACACTCTGCCACTTGGTAAGTTTTTAAGGCGGATTGCTTTCTACATATATAAACATGTAGTTTACTTACACAAGAGAAACATTATTTATAAATGTATGTAATTCTACTGTCCTCAAAGCTTATTTCCATAGTTCTTCTAAAATACCCATTCCAAGAGTCTAGCAACAGTATCACTATAAAAGGAAGTTACAAAAATGCAATATAACAGCGGTATGATAGATTAAACTGGCGAAACCGCTGGGAGGGCTCACCTCTGATGAGCCAGGCCCTCCCTTCAATTTTTCCATTGCAGTAAGGACAGTAGAAATTGTTTAATTTGAAAAAGAATCTTACGCCTTTAAAATATTTTCGAATTTTGACAAGAGAAACAGTCGTAAATTTCTGCCCACCACGATTACCATGAATATAGACTTTTGAAGACAAAAATAGAATCGTATTCCTTTCTTATTAAAAATTTATAAAACCAAAATGTGTATTATGTTAATAAATTCGATTATATTTATTATCGTAAAGATAGAGGCTGTCTGGCCGGCATTCATAGTTCTTCAAATTAAAGATACTTCGGCCAGTAAATCTTTTTTATTATCTCAACGTCTCGCCAAAAATCTTTTGTCCTCGTCAGAAGTGAACAAAAATTGAAACATTTAGCAAAGCGTTAAATATTATTCTAAAACGTTTTGCCAAATGTTTTAATTTTTGTTTACTCCTGACGAGGACAAATGATTTTTGTCGGAACGTCGAGACAATAAAAAAGATTTACTGGCCGAAGTAACTTTAATTTGAAGTAATTTATTTTGTTTCGATTGTTGTAATCAACTATAGAAAAAGAAGAGACTATATTTTCATTTAAAATAGACACCAAAACTATACGATATCTATTGGACCTTCTCAACAAACACTAGCACCAACAAGAGCAATGGCAAACTCACCTGGAGACATTTACTTTGGAGTAATGGTTAGTCCAGTATGGAATTTAATATCATGGAATCCACATGGGATTGATGGATTTGCCAGAGTCTATATGGCAAATATCTAGGCCAATT
>CP092879.1:53435386-53554058 GCA_030710605.1 Cordylochernes scorpioides
CAATAGACAAAATAAAGAAGGGAATAGATAAAATATCCCACAATGTCCATCCATTATTGAAATATGCGTTATTGATTCGATCATAAATGGATCCAAAGAGATTTCTATCCGAACCGACCGAGTCTATTGTAACAAGGAACCCATTTTACCATGCGCCAGTCGACACCATCCAATTTGAAAAACAACTCGGACTCCCTATTTTATTTCGTAACAATAGTTGGAAAAAAAACTATTTCAAGGCGTCGTCAATTCTTTGTATTTCTGTCGTCCATTTTTTTTCGGTTTGTAGCTCTTGTTGTTTTGTGTATGAATATTAAATATATGAATATTATACCATTTATACATGTCTTAATCTATAAATGTGTTATTGTATGTGTTATTAAACTATATTTTGAGATATCAATAATCAATTTGGTCATTAAAACTCGAAGTTGATGGACATTAACAATATCAACTAACATTACTTTTCATATAAATCTACAAAAACACTAAATCCCTTCACTTCAATAATAAAACTACACTCATATAGACAAAACTAAAGAAAGTTGAAAGTCGTTGATGACGCCAATCCTTTTTTAAGAGACAGAGACAATTTTGTTTACACTTGGTTATCTCGTGTGTCTTCAATTAAGGTCACTGTAATATCTTTCAGAGTTATTGTCCCAAACCCGATATACATGGTAATATGTACAACTTCCTTAAGTTTTGTCTCCATGAATGTAAATGAGTGATTGGCTCTTCAGTTGTAAACCTTTTCAACGAATTCGTTAAATTAAACTCCATTGGACAAACAGCTGAGACGGTTCACCACTGTTAAGCCAAGTTCTCATTTCAAATTTCTATCCTTAAAGTAAGTTCAGTAGATGTATCGAAGCGGTTTCATTACCATTAGTTGATAGTTGATAAATAAAACAAGTGAAAAAGTGATAAATATTGTGGCGAAGAAATATTTTATTATTTAATATAATATTTATTTATTTTTATACGAAAGATATTTTTACACATAGTACAAATAATTTTTAAATATAAAATAGACGTTATTGTTAATTTTCAAAATATTCACACCCATATTTTACAAAAAATATTTTGTCCATAATATAAATATATATATAAAATCTTTTCTCCCCATTGAATATAACAAAATATTTTTAAAAACCTAATGCTGTTGACGTTATGTGGCGCTGAGTTTGTTGTTGACACACTTAAAAATGTTATAACACCTTGATAAAGGTTGGCGTTTAGCCAACTGATATATTGGCAATTGGCTTTTAGTTAAAGATTTATTTATGGATTGCCCTATTTAAAATATATATATTTATATGTTATATAAAGATGAATGAGATTTTCTGCTTGATATTTGATCATGTTGAGGATTATGGTAATGTGGTCGTGGTCAACAATCTTGAAAGAATAATAATAATAATATTGAAGATCAGATATTTATTTATTTGAGCTAAGGAATAAATATAAAAAACATAATTTGGTAAAAGTACTACCTGACTTAAGGCGAGTAGAACAAGGAAAACAAAATATTATTTACATAATGTACAAAGGTTTTGAGCCGGCCATCGGGAAAGAGAGAGAGAAAATATGGTTTTACGGGCTACTAACCAAAAGTTATGATTTTTGAGCCCAAGCGCGATGTCAGGTGGCAAGGGACCCTAGGATCTGGCGGCAGGAGGTGTGTCGCAGGGGTGGTGGAAACGTTGGGCAAGCAGGGGAACAGCTCCAGGGTGCAGTGAGGCAGGAGCATTGAATTGGCCAGGAATCCAGTAGAAGTGGCAGATGGAATTGGAGGCAGAAGGTCCTTGAAGCCTAGAACTTGAGGGCCCTAGACTTCAGGATGGGGCAGCTAGAGGCTCTCGCCTCGTGCTTGTCAGGAAGGCCCTTGGAGCAGCGTATAGCACATTTGGAGGTGCGCTGGTCAGCAATGGATGGGCAGGCGCGGCCTTCATGGCCGTCTTGACCGCATTGGAAGCACTTAGGAGCTCTGGAGCATTGGGCAGAGTTGTGGCCGAAGCCACAACAACGGAAGCAGACGCTGGCGCGGATGGACTCCTCGAAGTTGAGGATTACTCCATCCACCACGATTCTCCCGCAAACGCCCAGGGCTATAAAGGTCTTGAGGTCCACCTCGATGAAGGCGGTGCAGGTCCCGCTTCTGGGTGCAGAACGGTGCGCCACGTTTCACCACCTTGTCCCCAGGAAGTTTTCTAACAGCAGCGGTTTCCAGGAAGGTCTTCTCAATTGTGGAGTTAGATGTCTCCTCATCCACTTTGAAGAGGCAGATCCGTGGCAGAATCTCCTTCGGCTGGCGGACCTTCATTCTATTCAACTTGCTGGCCAGGGAGGTTGTCACCTCAGGGATGGTGTCAGGATTACTGGAGTGGAGGACCAGCTTCCCCTTGGTGTGCAGGGAGGCCCAAACGCCTTGGGGGAGAGTGTGGGCAGCGCGGACAGCTTTTAGCATCTTCCTTGGATCAGCCTGTGGGTCATCAGAGATAACCACTGTGTGGGTCGCCGATTTTTCTCCATGGAGGATCACTTGGGCGGCCGCAGGCTTGGATACGCGGGAAGGCGCAGGTTTTGAAGGACCATTCAGGTTTGTCCTTTTTGCAGGCGGGTTGGGAGCCTCAGCCTGCTTCCTTTTGGTTGGAGCAGGAGCAGGCAAGGTGGAGGCAGGCTTCTTGGCAGGGAGAGCAGCAGGAGCAGGAGTGGCGGGCTTGATTGGGTCAGTCTGGGAGCTGGTTTCCTTGCAGGAAGGAGCAGGGCAGGTTTGAGTGCCGCGGCAAGCAGTCTTTGGCTTGTTGGCCTCCTCAATTTCGTCCAACTCTGCGAAGGACTCGAGGGTGTCAGTGAGGTTCTCTACTTCGGTAGCGAGGGCCTTGACCAACTCAGTCCGCGAGGCGATGTAGCGGATCAAGTCCTCATGCAGGGATTTCAGGGCAGGATGGCCAAAGGAGCTCAGGATGCTGCAGTTGCGTGAGATCACCATCTCATCTTCCCTCTCCAGATCGGCGACGTTCACGATGGGTTTGTAGGCCTTCTTTTTCTTCTTGGCAGGATTCATGTCAAGAGCAGGAAAGCAAAGATGGAGCGATAAGCTAGGTCATCGGGAAAGAACAACAACGAGTTTTTATAGGGGAAGCGTCACCTCTGGTGGTCGATTTAACAGAGTATTTGAATCTATGAAATATATTTTTTTTAATAGAATAATATTTTAATATAACATATATATATTAAAAATGGCATATCCTGACCAGGAGCACATGTGCTTTACAGAAGGCAGAGCGCCATCTGGTGGAACAGAAATCAACTAAACATTGATTTAGCCTTTTCCCTGATATTTGGCCAACCCAATTTCTTGATAAATCAAGAAAAGCCATCCACGAACGCGTTTCGCGCTTTTGGCGCTCGTCAGCGTATATATATATATATGAGATGTGTTTGAGAAGAAAGCTATTTGTACATATTTACATAGTAGGCTAAAGAGGCTCCTTCAAGATGCGAGGAAAAAAGTGTAGTGTTTTGGGAGGTGTATATGAAAACAAACATTGACGCTACTAAACATCAAATTAATTCGGTAAATGGTACTCAATGTGATATTATAAATTATTAATATCTCTATAGAGATATTTTTCTATTTAGAAAATGAAAGGAATTTCTCACTCCATATTTTCTATTTTAAAATATATATTCTAAAACGCTAATACTTCAATCTTTGTGTTTATCTTTCTGAAAATATTTTTCAAAACGATTTTTAAAAATATTTTGTTAAAGTTTAAAATAACAAATATAATGGATTTGTCTCTCTTTAGTAATATTTTGACCTTTTTCTCTCTGTTGACTTTATTCTAATAACAATTTTTTTTTTGAAGGTTGGAAATGAGATAATTATGAAGACAAATTTTAGAAAAAAGGGTAAAGTTTAATTTATGGGTCGTTGTTTTCTTTTCTGTTCACATTCGGATTGGGGGTTCGAATCCCAGTAGGATTAATCTTTTTTTAACCAAAAATAGAAACATCAATTCTTTGACATAAAAGAAGCTTTAGAATGTCCATCGGTGATATTGTTGAAAGGTGCTAAGGTGTTGTAAAAAGTATGCTTATATTCGATTACCATAAAGTTACATATACTTATTTTATAAGTATGTAAATATATTGAGGGATATTGAATAAGTTCGTGTGTTGTTAAGCAGATATTTTATCTACACTCACGGACAAAATTTAAGGAAGTTGTATCTTTCAGTATGTATATCAGGAATCGGGCAATAACTGAAAAATATTACAGTGACCTTTTTAAGTTAGATTGTGAAATAATTGCAATTAATTCTATTGATATATACAGTGACCTTTATTAAAGACAAAGAGATAACCAAGTGTGAACAAAATTGCCTATTTCTCCTTCAAAAACAGACAAACGCGACATCAAAGACATTCCACTTGCTTAAGTTTTGTCTCTCTTTCCCAATAAACATTGTTTAATTAAAAATGTTAATTATTATGAATATTGAAGTATTCGCAATAGCAATTATAGTAATATATATATATATAATCATTAGCATCATTTGAATACTAAAAAAATTCAAGATTTATTTGTTATTGGACAAATTGGTGAAGGCTTTAAATAACCTATATATTACTCTATATATATTCAGCTATCTACACTCCTAAACAAAACTTAAGGAAGTTGTATCTTTTAACATGTATATCGGGACAATAACTCTGAAATATATTGCAGTGACTTTTATTGAAGACACACGAGATAACCAAGTGTAAACAAAATTGCCTCAGTATTCTTCTTCTTCTTCAAAAAGAGAAAAGAAAACAAACAAACGGTGACATCAAAGACTTTCTACTTACTTAAGTTTTGTCCATGAGTGTAATATTGTATCGGGCTATATACCCAGCTACTTGACTTCTTGGTTAATGTATTCAACAGATCTATGGACATAAGCTTTGATGACATTAGAATCATACCTAAATACACTTGCAAGGAGCAATGCTATCCCATTAATAATTCATATAGGGCCAGAGAGTAGTTGAATAATTTATACACATAGCTTTATGACTCATAATGACATGGCGTTCTAGCCAGTTAACTCTCACAGGAGCATGTGCCATGGTAACATACTTCAATATATATTAATGTAGAACGACATTTGAAAATTATCCCGCATGTGTTTCTTTTGAACGAAAAATCGAAATTTATTTTAAAGAGAAATAATGATTATTTCTAACCTTAGAGATGAAGTATGAAAGGATGAATTGTGAAGAGTAATGATAAACGGAAAAATAAAGTATCCAGGGATGGGAAACGAATCCACAGTGTTCTACTAACCGGGCAGATGCCATGTCCACTAGGCTACCCTGGACATATTTCTCCATTCGTAAATATTATATAAAGTAATTTATAATACAATATAATGCGGTTTATGGTTGTAGAACGACATTTGAAATTAAACTAAAAGTTGTGTAATAAATATATATATATTTTGGCTGCTTCTTTGAGACTTGGATGAAACCACATCTTGGTGGATATTTGCACCCTTTAAAAGAGGAGTTGACTGCAGACCAGCTTATGTCCAGGGAAGTACCTCGCAGTAGTCTCTTCCTCCAATATGTTGTTTCTTATCCCCTTGTGTAAAAGATTACACGAATTTCATGAGTTCATGCTCCACTAGGCTACCCTGGACATATTTTTCCGTTCGTAAATATTATATAAAGTAATTTATAATACAATATAATGCATTATATTGTATTATCCTCTTCTTCTTTCTTATCTCCACTCAATCACACTAAGGTATCAAGCTTGTAGAGCATATATTGTATTATAAATTAATATATATTAATAATAAATAGCCATCTCGCCTCCCTTGCTCACTCTTAGATCATCATGTTTGCCTGTTGAAAAGCGAGAGCTAGAAAGCTTGTGGTGTTTTCGTAATAAAGAACCATATTGTGTGAGGTTTTCGAATATTTGTATAAATATTAACCCCCTATTCTTAATTAAATAGATCGAACATCTATTCAGTGGTATAAGTTTCTTTATCAGTTTTTAACTACTCAAATTCAAGCTTTCGGCCTTAACCGCCCTGGAGTAACACAATAATCTCGTCAAAGGACTTATAGTCGCTAAAGCTTGTATTCAAGTAATATAAACAAATAAAGAAACTTAACTCCGTGTGTATCTTCGATTTTACTTTACAAGAACAGGAAAGACGGCCGGACATCCTACACCGATATATTGAATTCGCAGCCATAAAGCACATAATTGAAGAAACAAAAGAACACAACAGCGTCCTGACTTACAAATTTTGTCTATCATGGAACGCGACAAAACTTAACTACGACATCCGCTGAATAGAACTAAGCACGACATTTACATTTTTTTCTATTGATATAGACTTTAATTTACCTCTTTTCCCACTAACATATTAATGTAATATTTTAAAGTCGCAATAAAGATGTTTTTGTCGTGTAAACAGTACTTCAATGAGGGAATACGATTGAATATACTAGGGCATACCGCCGATCTAGAACGCTCTCAGTCACTAATGGCAAAAGACTAATATATGCGCAATATCAACTGATCAATAGCTCACACTGTCAATTTACACCTCCATTTACATATTTACGTGGTTAATCACTTTCTATTTATTGTGAAGGATGGCGCTTTTAAAAACCAATATTGGTTAGGAGTAAAATAGGCTCTATGTGTATATAAAGATTTTGACTCCTTTTATTTTTGAAACCTTTTTTTTTCTTTTCCCTAGTACACGTGATACAGGCCATGATAATCATGGTGGGTAGAAGAAGGCGACTGCTTTTACTGTAAGTGCACCACATGTTGAAACATATATGAAGTGCTTAAATTTATCGGGTCTATCTATCTATTGAAACCAGTAGTTCCATTAATAATAAATATATATCGATTTATTGAGAAATATGAAGCAATCCATATGGAATACATTAATTATGAATAGCTTATTTTGGATCGAATGCCTATGAAATATAACAAATCGGAGACACAACACTAGCTTTGAAAATTCAGAAAGTTCACCTGGAGCCATGGTTTCTGTCTAATATCCCTCGTTAGTCCAGGACGGGCTTTGAGTTTAAGATACCTGAGTATCATGAAATCTTCAGGAATTTTCAAATGGGCTAGATCAGGAATCAGCAAATTGCGGCTCGCGAGACACATGCGGTTTTTTTTATGTGAAGCTGCGGCTCTTTATATAGTTCCATACGTAAATATTATTTATGTAAGTACTATTTATTGTTGGCAAGAAAACATTTTGTAGCTCTTCAAAAACTTTGAAATTTCTTAAATTGTAATTTTTGACTCTTCCAACTCAAAGGTTTGACGACCCCTGAGTTAGGCTAATTCAAAAGCAGAAATACCTATCGGAATTTTTCTGGGAGAATAATGATCGATAAAAAGTCACCTCTTCCGTCAAAATAGACACAAAAGTCTGTGCGTCATTCTTTAACCGTCACTAACAACTATCAGATTCAGGTCAGTGACCTTTCTTTTTATAAAGAAAGTTACATATTTAATAAACATAAGATTATTTATAAATACCTATTTTACACTCATAGGTAAAACTTAAGGAAGTGTAAAGTCTATGATGTCGCTGTTTCTTTTAAGGAGACAGAGGTAATTTTGTTCACACTTTTGTTATTTCGTGTGTCTTCAATAACAAGGTCATTGTGTATCAAATATCTTTCAGAGTGTTTGTCTGAATCCCTAATACATGCTAAAAGGTACAACTTCCTTAAGTTTTTCCAGAAGAAATTTTGTTCAGACTTTGGTTATGTTGTGCGTCTTCAATAAAAGTCACTGTGTATCAAATATCTTTCAGAGTTATTGTCTGAATCCCGATATACATTCAAAAAGGTACAACTTCCTTAAGTTTTGTCAGAAGCAATTTTGTTCACACTTGGTTATCTTGTATATATTCAATAAAGGTAATTGTAATATATTTCAGAGTTATTGTCTGAATCCTGATATATATATGCTAAAAGGTACAACTTCCTTAAGTTTTGTCAGAAGCAATTTTGTTCATACTTGGTTATCTCGTATGTTTTCAATAAAGGTAATTGTAACATCTTTCAGAGTTATTGTCTGAAACCTGATATATATTTTAAAAGGTACAACTTCCTTAAGTTTTGTCAGAAGCAATTTTGTTCATACTTGGTTATCTCTTATGTTTTCAATAAAGGTCACTGTAATATCTTTCAGAGTTATTGTCTGAATCCTGATATATATGCTAAAAGGTACCACTTCCTTAAGTTTTGTCAGAAGCAATTTTGTTTATTCTTGGTTATCTCGTATGTTTTCAATAAAGGTAATTGTAATATCTTTCAGAGCTATTGTCTGAATCCCGATATACATGTTAAAAGGTACAACTTCCTTAAGTTTTGTCCATGAGTGTAGTTTTTATATAAGGATTACAATTCACACTTATTTTTCGTACCAAAAATGAAAATAAGAAATATATAAAACAAAAATATTAAATGATACTGGAAGTTAGTCTTGTGAAAAGATCCATCCAATCGCTATTTTCCTAATTAGGTAACGTCTTGATTAATCAATGTTTACAACTAACGTAATTAAACACGGTTTAATTAAATTGCGTCAACATAGATCTCATATGTTTATGCAAATTTAATCAGTACTTTAATTTACAGTGAGATCGAAATATAGTTATTTGTTGGTAGGAATATTTGTATTGTACAATATATATACATATATAGACAATTGACAAATAACATAATTGTATTGACATCTTGTCAATACCTGCAAAGTGCACAGTCTTCACTATTTAAAAAGGATAATTATATATATATATATTATATAATCTAATAACTCAAATATTTCTATATTTTAAAAAATATATATTTTATTTTATTCATTGATAATATACAGGGTGATCCAAAAGTCCCGCACAACTTTAAAAATTAATAACTCCCCGAATATTTGCGCTAGAGCAATGCGGTAAACACCATTGTGTTCAGGATGCAATGGGATTTTTTATGGCAAATAATGAAAAATTCGAAATTGATTTTAGTTACAATTTTATTCGCCAGATGGCGCTCTACCAGATTCAGAGATTCAGCGGCCAAATTGTTTGATAAATTGAAAAATATAACTGATCGACACGTATTTTTCCTTTTTGAATACCAGGAAAGAACCCTAATAATATCAAATAACAAATTAATAAAACACCACTTCGCCAAATGTATGAAGAATTGGTTAACGATTTTCAAATACAATCAGAGATATGTAAAATAGGTAAATGCAAATTAAAACATGTAGCAAAAAGAAAATTGATATTTTAGATACGGTTTGTTTTCGAAGATAATAAATTTCTAATATTTTTAATTCAACTCTCACTCAGTATCGATTATGTTTATTTTAATTCATTTGAAAAATATGTATCTATCTCTGATAATTTATTTTACTCTGGAATGCCTTTGTTGTTTTTGTCGTGTCCAATAAATAGCCTCAGATGTCTCCATGCATTTCTATCACAGCAGCAGCAGCAATGTCCACTATCTTGGATGTATAAAGCTGCTGCTCTGGGTCTATGTCAATTTTCTGCAAGGCTGCGGGAATGAGAATATGTGGGTAGGTGTTAGTTCCACACCAGGACAGTTGTTGCATGTTCTATAGGTTCTTGTGCCATCTGGATGTATTTTCATTCCTTTATAATGTTTTGTTCTAAGTCTTGTTATAGTTTTTGTCAGTTTTCTCTCAGAGTTTATTTCACATATTTGATCTTTTCTTATTTTTTGTTTAATTTTATCTTGTATTTTGCCAAAGCATCAGCGTCAAATACTGACATTTGTTCTTTATTTTGGCTCGGCTTTCTGGCTTCCTTTGCCAATTCAACTGCCATTTCATTACCCTGATCTCAACACGGGCAGGAATCCATTGTAGAATGCAGTTATTCCCCAATGATTCCAGTTGGGCAAGTAACGAGTGTATTTTCTGTGTGATTCTAGTATTGCCCTTCTGAATTGCTTCTAGAGCGGATATGGAGTCGCTGTATATTAAATTTCCTTCTGCTTGATGCAGGGATGGTTGGTTAAGGCATAAATCAAGAGCTTTCCAGATAGCTGTCAGTTCACAAGTGAAGTTTGACGAAATCTGTCCCGCTCCTTCTTTGATTTTGATGTTTGTTCCATCTTGCAGTATTATGTTAATTCCGGCCCCTCCATTACTCAGGGTAAGGTCTGAAGATCCATCTGTATATGCTGTTAAAGGGCGTGGCCTAGCATTTTTAATCAAGAATTTGTACTATGAGGGCATAGCCGTTAATATTACAAACACATTAGACCTCGAAGCCCAAGGTATCAAAGTCTACCTCAATCAAATCAAAGCCATCAACATATACAATATGTATCACCCTCCAAACAATACATTTATTGACGATGGAACAATGGCTCAATTTCTTACAGACAACACTATTATTGTAGGTGACCTTAATGCCAAACATCAACTATGGGGATGTCCTACGCCAAACCCAAGAGGCAAAATACTATCAAACATATTTGACGACAATGCCTTCATGTGCTTAAATGATGGGAATCCTACCCATCATTCATACAGGCTATAATACTGCACAAGCCCTTGATATAAGTTTTTACTATCCTGACATTTTCCACAAATGCAAATAGCAAATATTAAAAAGTTTTGGAAGTGATCATTTGCCTAATTTGATAGAAATTAGCACCAAGACCATAACTAGCTCAATTAAGAAAAATTCTGGAACTTCAAAAAGGCTAATATGATATCTTTCGAAAACACCATTATTGAAGCAGCCAAAGTTTCAATACCAAGAGGTAATATTAAGAAATGGATTCCAAATAAACACACCAGGCAAAAAATATTCAAGCACTTATAACTAAAAGAAATGAACTACAAAAAGTGCACCCAAAACCAAACAAATTGTATAACTGAACTGAACATTGTGATTGCAAAAATAAAAAGATTATACGTAAATGTGAGAAGGAAAAAATGGAAACAAACTTGCGAAAACCTGAACCCAAGAAACCCAAATACAAAACTTTGGAATTTGGCAAAACAAATTGACAGAGCCCAGCCAAACACTGAAAACACAAATATGATTAAGAATACAGATAGTACACCAGCAACTAATGACAAAATTGCTGCCAATCTTTTAGGTAATTCATATCAAATAAGTAGTAAAATCAAGGTTGAAAAAAGGCCCGAAAGATTATTCATGACTGTAAAATGTCACCAGCACTCATAATATTTTCCATGAAAAAAATCAATATGAAAAAGCTAGCTTATGCATTAGAAAACACTGACCTAAACAATACTCCTGGGCCAGATGGAATCCATGGCCGAATGATATCAAACTTGGGCAAAAATGGCAAAGAAAGACTTCTTAATATTTTCAATAACTCCTGGAAAACTGGAAAATTGCCTCAAGATTGTAAAAATGCAACAATAATTCCCATTAAAAAACTTGACAAATCTGCTGATGACCCAAAAAACTACCGACCTATCTCCCTAACAAATATTTGCTGCAAATTAATGGAAAAAATTATACTCAGACGACTCACCTACCACCCCGACACAAGAAATCTCTTACCAGAAGAACAATATGGATTTAGGAAAGGACATGGGACAATAGACCAACTCTTATTTTTCACACAAAAGTTAAAAGATGCACAAAACAAAAAAAAAAACAACTAACCACACCATAGCTGCTTTTTAGACCTTACACAAGCTTTTGATAAGGTATGGAAAAACAAGTTAATTACAAAATTATACAAACATTTCAAAATTGATGGAAAAGCTATCACTTGGATAAATATCCCCTTAAAAATATATAAATCAGGGTCAAATATAATGGCACTCTATCTAAAACCTTCAAATTTTACCAAGGATTACCACAAGGATCAATCCTTAGCCCAACTCTCTTCACCCTATTTATTGCAGGCATAGAAGAAAAATTTTCAAATAAAACCAATATTGGACTTTTCGCTGATGACATTATTCTATGGAGCAGTAACACTAACTGGAAAAAAGCTGAAAGAGATTTGAACAAGACTCTTCTCCACCTAGAAAAATTTGCTAATAAAAATAAATTAGAATTTAACCCCCAAAAATCTGAAACCTGTCTTTTTACTACCGATAAGAAACTATACAAAATAAGACCAAATATTATTCTGAAAGAACAATAATTACAATATAATAAACATCCTAAATATCTCGGCTACACCCTGGATCCAGAAATTAAAACCAGTAAGCATATTGAAGGAGTTGTTAGAAAATGAAGAGACCGACTAAAAATCTTGAAATATATTTCAGGAAGAGTAGGGAGCTGAAGCAACAACACTAAAATTAACTTACACATCTCTAATGAGACCTATCTTGGAATATGGATATCAAATCTATGGTACAGCATCTGAAACAAATCTAAAATCACTGGAAAGGATACAACTAAGTGCAGCCAGAAATATTACAGGTCTTCGAAAAACCTGCCCTAATAATATTGTACTTTACGAGGCAGACATTATGCCCTTGAAGGATAGAATAAGCTACAATCTGCCAAAATATATAAACAAAATCAAGAGTTATGAAAACAAACACAGAACTTTCAATTACATACTTAATTGGGAACCCAATATAAGATTCAAAAAAGAAGGCCCTCTCCACCTGCCAAAAGAAATGGATTTTTAAAATATAAAGTGGAAAAATATTATTTAGCTGAAAAAATATCCCCATGCGAACCATTAACAAAATGTTATTTTTAATGCCACTTTAAATGAACCCACCAACAGACAATACCAAAATCCAGAATACTTAAAACAATTATCATTAGAAATAATTAATAAAATTCCTAAAAATGCAATAACTATCTATACCGATGGTAGCAGAGACGAGTTGGGACACACTGGCAGTGGCTGTCTCATCAAAACCACAAATGGCATTGAGAAAATAAACAGAAGAAACCCAGAATTTTGCTCAGTCTTCAGATCAGAACTTATAGCCATCTATGAAGTCTTAAAATCCATCAGAAACATTAAACATCACGATATATGGATTCTTACTGATAGTAGAAGTACCATACAACACTTGAGTCACACAGGGGATCTTAGAGACAAAGTAAGCAGGAACATAATTGGTTATCTCCAAAAACTCTCAATACCTCAAAAATTCACCTTCAATGGATACCCTTACATGTTAGCATTGAAGGCAATGAAGCTGATGATGCGCTAGCGAAAATGGCACAAAAGAACCCTTGCTACAGAAAAATAAACTTACTTTTAAAGAAATAGAAACAGTAGCCAAAATAAACAAGAACTGGAGGATCCCACCTAAGCACAGTTGGTATACCCTAGAAGCAGATGGCCACCCAGACCTTTAGATCCACAATCCGGCATGCGAAGCATGCCCTTCGCTGCTATTCTGTTCAACTCATAAGCCAAGTAACGGTATCCAAGCTAGTGCTTGGACATTGTACCTGGAAACACCACCTCCCAGACAACGTGTCTGGAAGGATTTCTATACCGGTGGCCTTTAATCATAGCAAAATAGGAAACTATCTACTGTGTCCAGCAGGGACCGCGGGGAGGAAGCCCCCGGTCGACTCTGTTCACTCACAGCTGAGGAAAAGCTCAGCTGCCACGTCGTGGGCTTTCTCAAGAAGCTTGCTGTGATTTCTCAGCAGCTTACTCTCGATCGCGCCCCTCGCCCTCCTTCTCTCTTCCTGCACACCCACTACCCTTGGACAATCCAAGACGTAGTGGCGTGCATTCATATCCCTTTCTCCATAGACGCAACCAGGGTTTCTCTTAATTTTAAATCTGTGGAGACTTGGGGAAGAGCCCATGTCCCGAACTACCCTAATGAGTTTGTGGGACATTACCTTACAGAGGTATTTGGGTTTTGTTACCCCATTGAATACCTCTCTCCCCTTCACACTGTTCCTCCATCTGTCCAACCATAAGTCCTGGACGTGCCCCCTCATCCTCCTATAAACTTCTTTCTTGGACACTGGGGTCCTCAGTGATCTACCTCTAAAGCATCCTGCCTTAGCGATCCTGTCTGCGAACTCATTACCTTCGATGAGGCTGTGTCTCCTAAACCAAGGGAGCTCCGGAGCCCGCGTCATCATCTCCAGCTCCTGGATTATTTGATGCGCGAGTTGCCCTTTCTCCAGATTGATGGCGACGAGGGCCGACATACAATCTGAATAGAGGCAGTCCGGGCTGAAGTTCTTCTCCGCACACACTCTGAGGGCTACCCTGATCGCAACCAGCTCTGCTGAAAAGACCAATTCGTCCACTCTGAGTGTTAAACTTTCTTGGAAGATCAGCTCTCCATTAGTGAATATCACTACCCCAGCTCCAGTATTGGTTCCAGACTTACTACAATCAGTGAAAACCTCCGTTCCAATCCCCGTCGGCCCTCCAGGACTCCAATTCCACTTTGGCAACCACTGCGGAGGCTTCCTTGGATCCCTCTTCGATTCCAGGGCCCCCGCTTCAAGTCCCAGGGCATCTTTCCTGTTCTCTGATGTCTGATGGCCTCCTCCTCTAGTTTCAATCCCAGGGAAATATGCCCAGCGAGGACCAAAAAGGCCTCACTGCTGGTAGTGCGATATCCCCTTGTGATTCTAAGTGCCGCTGTCCTCTGCACTCTCTCTAGAGTTGTTGCCACCTTCTGATCCCTGTTTCGGCGCCACCAAGCCCCGGAAGCATATAGCAAGATTGGCTCGACACAGGAGAGGCAGAGGTTCCTAAAAATAGTACCCTCCTTCTCCCCCCCCCCCCCTGTTGAGAGCCAACCAGGACAGGCCTGCACAACGCCTCCCTGCCTCTCGCCACCATCTCCTCCGCCTGGTATTGCCAACCCATCTTGTCATCAATGACCACCCCCAGAATGGTCATCTTATTGACCAACGCTACCCTCCGTCCTTCCATCCGGATAGCCGGCTTGTGTTCCCATTTGATCCCTTTCCTTTTAGTTCTTATGTCCCTAGGCTTAAAGCTGAGGGCTTTAGTTTTGGAGACATTGAACTTAAGGCCAGAGTCATGGGCCCAGATCGAGAGAATTTGGAGAGAAGTTCCAACACACTTCTCAGCCTTCGCTCTCGAAGCAGCCTCAATGATGAGGAACTGGTCGTCAGCATAGAGAACCAGCCTGGCTCCCTGAGGGAGCTCCTCCTGGAAAACGGTGTTTACCAGGATATTCCACAGAATAGGTCCGCAGCAAGAGCCCTGGGGGCAACCCCTAGCACAGTTTCCTTCCAACTTCCGCCCACCAAAACTGAGGCTAATCCGTCTATCCCTCAGGAAGTCACGAACCTAGCTGCACAAACTATCAGGACAACCCATGTCCATCAAATTTCTCATCAGCTTGTTCCAGCTCATGGAGTTGAACGCGCCATCCATGTCCAGGGCCACGAAAAGAACCCAAGCACCCTTATTTAAGCCCATCTCAACCCCCTCTAACACCTCGTTCAGAGCTGTGGTTGTGGACTTCCCTTCCCTAAAACCATGTTGGAAAGAGGAAAGGAGTTCATTACTCTCTAGCCAATGCTTCAGTCGCTGAGCTAGTAGGCTATCCAGGATCATACCTAGACACACTAGTAAAGAAAGCGGACGATAATCATTGGGAGAATTACCCTTTCTACCAGACTTTTTGAGAAGCACTACTCGGACAACCTTCCATGCCTCAGGAAATGCACCAGTGTCCAGGCACCTATTGAATAACCTGGAAAGAAGCGATGGGTGCATCCTTACCAGGGCTTTCACGACCGTGTTATCGATCCCTTCGGGACCAGTAGATTTCCTTTTCCCGAACTTGAAAGCCGTCAGTTTCACCTCATTCTCAGAAAAGGGCGGATCTACCAAACCACAAGTGGTCAGAGAGATCTCGTCCTCTGGTTCCTCGTTTCCGAAGTGCCGATCCAAGTTGTTTTTATTTTGTCTTCTGCTTTCGAGCAAGTAGGTCTAGAACACATTCTCTCTGAATTTTCTCATTGTTGGTGGATGAAACAGCACCAGTGATTATTTTGGCCGCTTTTGCTTGAGCACTGTCTAGTCTTACTTTTAGTGATGAGCTTGAGGGAGCCCAGACCGGTGTTGCATATTCCATTATCGGCCTTATTAAGGTGGTATATCTTGTTCTGAGAATTCTGGGTTTTGCTCCCCAATTTGTTCCACATAACCTTCTCAGAATGTTTAGTTTTCTGATAGCTCTATTTGAGGTGCTAATTATGTGTTCTGAAAATTCCAATTCCTCATCAATAATAATTAAAATAATTTTGTTGACACATCTTGTCAATACATGCACGGTCTGCACTATTAAAAAAAGATAATATGCATTATATACACTATGTACAATGAATATGGCGCCTCTGCCAGCGCTGCAGAATTTGGTGGAGAATCGCCAGTGGGTCTCCAGCGACACCACGCATTTTGCGATCAACGATGAATACGTAGATCGCGTACTTCGCCGCTTAGGAGTTGGTGATGGCGTGGTCCTCGAGACCAACTTGAAAGATCCAGGACTGCAGTATCACACCTAGGTATTATGGATTTCTAATTTTATCAAATATTTGTTTGTTTATGCTTATTTTGTGGTTATATTTATGCCTTTTCCCCTGTTAGTGGAGAAGACGCATAGGTTTGATTTTATTGGGTTTATGGTCATTTGGAGTTCCATTGCCCACTTTTCCAGTCCTCTCATTGATGTGTTCAGTATTTTTTTACGATTTTTCTATGCTGCTACTTGTGTGCCATATGGCTATATCATCTGCATAACAGGCAACCTTTGTGTCTTCAGTGAGGTAAGGATGGATGTCGTTAATACAGTATATAGCAGTTAGAGTAGAGGACTGAGCACAGATCCCTGAGTTACACCAGCCCATGTTCTTCCTTCCTTGGAAAATTCTCCATTGACCCGAACCTTTAACCTTCTTCCCCTTAAGAAGTCTGCAATCCAGATTAAGGTTTTTCCTCTTACTCCGATGTTGTGCAGCTTTTCACGTAATTTCTCCCTCCACACTCGATCAAAAGCTGAGGTCATATCAAGGAAAATAGCCGTGGTCTTCTTTGGCGGTTTTTCCTGGAAAGAATCTAATATTGATTGACAGAAGTAGAACAGTTGATCATTCGTACAGTGCTGGGGTCTATAGGCAGTTTGGTAGAGGTTTATTTTATTATTGTTAGTGAGCCAGACTATGAGCCTAGAGTGGATAATTCGTTCTGGTATTTTACAAAGTATGCTGGTGAGAGCAATTGGCCGATAGTTCTTGTATTCCTTGGCATCTTTGTTTGGCTTCAGTATTGGCACTATAATTGATATCTTCCAATTCTTTGGTAGTTTACCAGTTTGTCATGAAATGTTCAGTATTCGTAGGAGTTGATTATTAGCTTTGTCTTCAAAGTGTTTAATCATTTGACTTATTGGTAAGTTTAGCTCATTCAGTGTGAAGTCTCTCGAGAAAATATCTTGTTGATGGAAGTTTCTTGCTTGTGTTTAACTAACTGGTTTATATTATTTTTAGAATCCTGTCTTCATTCGTATAGTTGAGTATGGAAGTGCTTGAAAGATATTCAGCAATTATGTCAGCCATCTGTTTGTTCTCGTTCTCGCTGTTCTATTCATATCGGTTAGAGTATTGGAGGATTGGTGTTGGTTTTGATTGTTCTCTAACACTCTAATCATATTCCAGTGTTGGCTGTCCTTTCTTGGATCCATTTTTTTCGCAGAATTCTGCCATTTTTCTTGTTTCCCTATCCAAATTTCTTGTTCTATTTTGTGACTAATTTCAATGAGTTCCTTTCTGTTTTCTTCTGTTTTATTTTTTAAAGAAGTTCATTGAATTTGTCTCTCTCTCTGAAATCATTGCCTCGATGTTGTGGTCCTTCCAATAAGGTATCCACAGGTCTCTACGTCTACCTCTAGGTATCGATGCTTTTGCAGCTTTTGAAATGTTCGAAGAGAATTTTTCCAAGTTTTTGTCAAGCGTTCTGTAATTCAATTTTTCGTTGCACAGTTCTTCAAGCTTTTCTGTGAATTTTTTTCAAGTCGGCTTTACTAAAGTTCCATGTTCTTTTATTCTAATGGACATTCTCAATTTTGAAGTTTAGGGTTGTTAAAATTGGTCTGTGGTCACTGATTGCACCTCTCAGGATTTTCCATTGTGTTGTGGGTGCGATGTTGTAATTTATCACTGTGATGTCTTTTGCGGATTCTGTGCCTGTAGACTTAGATAGGTAGGTGTTCTCTCCGTTATTTAACGGTGTAAGGTCGAGGTCGGTTAGCATGTCCTCAACCTGCTGACCTTTGTTATCCTGGACAGGTGATCCCCAAATTGAACTTTTGGAGTTAAATTCGCCGAGTATGATTGTGATATCCGAAGACGCTTCACTTAATGTCTCTATTGTGTGTACCCATACAAAATTCAAAGATTTCACGAGCTGAAATTGGCGATTTTGAGATGCGTCAAGAATTCGCTGCATGGGTTTCCGGCAAATTGATATTGATGAAAACTGGCTATCGAATGTTCTGTGGACAGATGATGCTCACTTTTCTCTAAACGGAGAATTTAACATTCAAAACAGCCGCATTTGGGCAACAGAAAACCCTTGGATTTTTACAGAAATGCCACTTTACCTGCCTAGAGTTACAGTTTTGTGTGGGTTCACTTCTTTTATTATTGGGCCATTTTTCTTTGAAAAATCAATGGAAGAACTTTTAAAACCGTTTTTGTAACTGATGAACGTTATGTTCAACCCTTGAGAGAAAAGGGTATTCCCATATTGCAGGGCAAAAGCACTAAGCAAAATAACATTCATGAAAGATGGAGGACCTCCTCATATCTCCCGAGGTGCCAAACAATTGCTGAAGGATACGTTCTGTGAAAATCGTGTGATAAGTCGCCACATTATATACCAGTGGCCACCAAGATCACCAGACTTGACGCCTTGCGATTTTTGGTTATGGGGGTACATTAAGTCGCGTGTTTATCGATGCTGGCCTACCACATTGGCCATGTTGAAGGCTTCTATCAGATGGCACGTTTTATCAATTTCAACAGATATGTTATTTAATGCTGTCCATTCTTTCATTTATCGTCTGCAGGCGGTGATTGAGAATGAAGGGTGCCACATTGAGCAAGGATTGTGACCTAACACAGGAGAGAAGGCAGTTACCTCATGTGTTATATAAGCCGCCATGTATTATATTATCTACCAATATTTTGCATCTCTTTGTGTTGGGATATGGGGATAATAAATGCTGTCCTCACATCTTGACTCTTTTTTTTTGTGAACAGTAATATTTTGTTTGTCATTTGCTCAAATATTATGTCGTGCAAACCAGAGTGTTATAACTTCTCGAATAACACTGGTACACACAATTTTTACCCTTATGTTTAGTTTTCGCTTTTCGCTCATTAGAGGAAATAGCATAAGGAATATTTTCTGTACACCAATAACTTTAGAAATTTTGTGAAAAAAAAATAATACAAAATGATTTTACTACCACGTTTTTCAACGCAAAAGGTCGATTTAAAAATTATTTTTATTTGAGGGGACACATTTCTTAAAATTGTGTACAGTATAATAAACAATGATAACATTTGACAAGCCCATAGGATATTTGGAATAAAGTACGACAAATATATTTTGTCACTCCCCTCTATATTTCATTTGTTGGATCATGACAAATATCCAGTTAAATAGTCAAGGGTCGCCAATCAGTCAAGAAACTACACATTTCTTAGAGCAAGAAATCCTATTAATGGTGCCATCATAATTTTTGGTACTATATTAACATTTCAAAAATTCGTGTATTGATATCAGCAGTGTTTTTCAAACATTCAATCTATTTCACAAAACCCCATATAAAATATAAATATTTTTGCTACATGTTTTAATTTGCATTTACCTATTTTACATATCTCTGATTGTATTTGAAAATCGTTAACCAATTCTTCATACTTTTGGCGAAGTGGTGTTTTATTAATTTATTATTTGATATTATTAGGGTTCTTTCCTGGTATTCAAAAAGGAAAAATACGTGTCGATCAGTTATATTTTTCAATTTATCAAACAATTTGGCCGCTGAATCTTTGATTCTGGTATAGCGCCATCTGGCGAATAAAATTGTAACTAAAATCAATTTCGAATTTTTCATTATTTGCCATAAAAAATCCCATTGCATCCTGAACACAATGGTGTTTACCGCATTGCTCTAGCGCAAATATTCGCGGAGTTATTAATTTTTAAAGTTGTGCGGGACTTTTGGATCACCCTGTACTTTTGTTATCATCGTTTTTAAAAAGACTTTCAGTTTTGTTGTATAGTTTTGTTGTAAATATGCGTAGTTAATATATCTATCCTTTTAAATCACTAAAATATAGGATTAACTTTATAAATTCTATATAATGTGAAAATAACTAATCTGTAATCTTTCCTCAAGTAATTGAAAATAAAAGCTACTTGGCGGTAAATAATTATCTGTTTCTTATCACGACTGCACCTCAACCCTTTATCTTATCGATCCTTTTTGTTTTATCAACCCTTTATCTAACAACAACAACAAAATATTCATAACATATATATATATATATATATTGCGTTTTTTGCGTTTATATATATATATATATATAACACTATGTACACCCATACCTCGCTTTGCGTCGGGGTTACGTTCCAAAAAAACACGACGCAAATTGAAACGACGCAAAGTGAAAATATGTGAAGGCGCAATCAAAAACAAAGGTGTTGCCATATTTTAGGATTTTTTTTTTTAATTAAAGACTCGAATCCAAAACAACGCAACTTCGAAAATCTAACGACGCACAGTGAAAAATCAGTAAAAATTAAGTAGCGACGCAACTTCGAAAAAAACGCAAAACGAAACGACGTAAAGTGAGGTATTGGTGTATAATGAATATGGCGCCTCTGCCAGCGCTGCAGAGTTTGGTAGAGAATCGCCAGCGGGTCTCCAGCGACACCACGTATTTCGTGATCTACGAAGAATACGTAGATCGCGTACTTCACCGCTGAGGAGATGGTGATGGCGTGGTCCTCGAGACTAACTATACATATATAGATGAGAGAGGACTATAATCCACTTGGTTTATTTCGGGTTAAATGAGAGGTGTTTCAGGAAAATAGTTTTAAATTCCTCCAATTATATATTGAGGTTGAAATATTTGACTAGGATATTTGTCTATTAACACAAATCAATAACGAGCCATATATACATATAAAATGAAAGTATTTAAAAGCACGAATGTTTCTTTTATACATAATACAAACTTCTACTGTCCTTACTGCAATGAAAAAAATATATTGGGAGGGCTTGGCTCAAAAGTGGTGAACCCTCCCAGCGGTTTCGCCAATTTAATACACCAGACCGCTTCTCAGAGCTCCAATACAGTATATCAAATACTTTCATTTTATATATGTTCGTCTATAAAGATAAAGGTCTCCTCTCCCGTCAAGATAGAAGCTAAAACTGAGCGCTATCTATTGACCGCCTCAACAAACTAGCGGCCTCTGGTCGGTGACAAAGCCACAACACCAGCTTTGGCAAACTGAGAAGCGTTCACCTAGAGACCATGGTTTCGGGCTAATGGCCCTCGTCAGTCTAGGGCGGACTTTAATCCATGAGATCCACAAGAGATAAAATGAAATATTCACAATTTTCCAAAAAGGTATTTAGCTGGTGTAGTGACTTATTTATGGATAAAATTTTGTGAGATCTTTTTCCAGTGGTAATTGATCTAAAATTATAAAGGACGCCTCTCATTTCAAAAATAGAGGTTAAAACAAAGCACCATATATTAACCATTTCCGTTATAACATTTATTTTGACGAGAGAGGAGACCTTTTATTACATATACACTCATGGACAAATATTAAGGAAGTTGTACCTTCCAGCATGTATATCGGGATTGAAACAATGCCTCTGAAAGATACATTCATGGACAAAACTTAAGGAAGTTGTACCTTCCAGCATGTATATCGGGATTCAGACAATAACTCTGAAAGATACACTCATGGACAAAACTTAAGGAAGTTGTACTTTTCAGCATGTATATCGGGATTCAGACAACAACTCTGAAAGATACACTCATGGACAAAACTTAAGGAAGTTGTACCTTTCAGCATGTATATCGGGATTCAGACAATAACTCTGAAATATATTTGATATACAGTGACCTTTATTGAAAACACACGTGATAACCAAGTGTGGAAAATATAGCCTGTCTCCTTTAAGAACAACAACAAAAAAAGAAACAGATCAACGGCGATATCAAATACTTTCCACTTCATTAAGTTTTGTCTATTAAATATAATTAATAGTGTCAAATTAAAATTAAATTAATATTAAGGTAAAAGTGTTATAGTAGATTTAATATTATATAGAGAGAGAAAATATCTTTATTTACGGGCTACTAACCAAAAGTTATGATTTTTGAGCCCAAAATCGATGTCAGGTGGCAAGGGACCCTAGGATGTGGAAGCAGGAGATGTCTCGCAGGGGTGGTGGAAACGTTGGGCAAGCAGGGGAATAGCGCCAGGGTGCAGTGAGGCGGGTGCGTTGAATAGGCCAGGAATCCAGGAGAAGTGGCAGATGGAAATGGAGGCAGAAGGTCCTTGAAGCCTAGAACTTGAGCGCCCTAGACTTCAGGATGGGGCAGCTTGAGGCTCTCGCCTCGTGCTTGTCAGGAAGGCCCTGGGAGCAGCAGTTGGCACATTTGGAGGTGCGCTGGTCAGCAATGGATGGGCAGGTTCGGCCTTCATGGCCGTCTTCACCGCAGTGGAAGCACTTAGGAGCTCTGGTGCATTGGGCAGAGTTGTGGCCGAAGCCACAACAGCGGAAGCAGACGCGGGCGCGGATGGACTCCTCGAAGTTGAGGATTACTCCATCCACCACGATCCTCCCGCGAACGCCCAGGGCTCTAAAGGTCTTGAGGTCCACCTCGATGAAGGCGGTGCAGGTCCCGTTTCTGGGTGCAGAACGGTGCGCCACGCGCACCACCTTGTCCCCAGGAAGTTTTCTAACAGCAGCGGTTTCCAGGAAGGTCTCCTCAATTGTGGAGTTGGATGTCTCCTCATCCACTTTGAAGAGGCAGATCCGTGGCAGGATCTCCTTCTGCTGGCGGACCTTCATTCCATTCAACTTGCTGGCCAGGGAGGTTGTAACCTCAGGGATGGGGTCAGGATTGCTGGAATGGAGGACCAGCTTCCCCTTGGTGCGCAGGGAGGCCCAAACGCCTTGGGGGAGAGTGTGAGCAGCGCGGACTGTTTTCAGCATCTCCCTTGGGTCAGCCTGTGGGTCATCTGAGATGACCACTGTGTGGGCCGCCGATTTTTCTCCATGAAGGATCACTTGGGCGGCCGCAGGCTTGGAGACGTGGGAAGGCACAGGTTTTGAAGGACCATTCAGGTTTGTCCTCTTTGCAGGCGGGTTGGGAGCTTCAGACTGCTTCCTTTTGGTTGGAGCAGGAGCAGGCAGGGTGGAGGCAGGCTTCTTGGCAGGGAGAGCAGCAGGAGCAGGAGTGGCGGGCTTGATTGGGTCAGTCTGGGAGCTGGTTTCATTGCAGGAAGGAGCAGGGCAGGTTTGAGTGCCGCGGCAAGCAGTCTTGGGCTTGTTGGTCTCCTCAATTTCGTCCAACTCTGCGAAGGACTCGAGGGTGTCAGTGAGGTTCTCTACATTGGTAGCGAGGGCCTTGATCATTTCAGTCCGCGAGGCGATGTAGCGGATCAGGTCCTCATGCAGGGATTTCAGGGCAGGATGACCAATGGAGCTCAGGATGCTGCAGTTGCGTGAGATCACCATCTCATCTTCCCTCTCCAGGTCGGCGACGTTCACGATGCGGGTTGTAGGCTTGTAGGCCTTCTTTTTCTTCTTGGCAGGATTCATGTCAAGAGCGAGAAATTATTATGACATAATATTATATAAACATTTCTATATTTATATATACACATTTTCTTGTACATTCATCTTGTTCTTAAAATTTATTTCACAGAATTAATTAATTATAAATAAATAATTTATTTCAAAATGTTTAGATCCCCAAATTATATATTAACAAAAAATGTAAATATAAAAATCACTAATAATATATATTTCAAAAATGAATCAAATAACAAATTGCAGCAGTAAACGTTTGATACATAGAGAGGGAGAGAAATGTCGCAATAAAATAATACGTTTTAAAACTGAAATCAATACACAACTTCTCTAAACACACTTATTAAATATTTAAAATCTTAATCTCTCGATAAAAAATGCATTTATTTCAAATCTCAAAAGATTCGTTTGTTTTTTTATTCGCATTTTAAATTTATTGGATTATTTTCAAAAGGTAAAATTTATTCGCTTTGATCTTCATTTCTTCCCCATCTTGAAATCCTATTATTAAATTACAGAAATAAATTGTTGAACAATCAATCGAGTAGAAGATTTGTCTTTATAATGTTCGCGCTTAGAGAAAAACTAATGAATTATTATTGAAATGGCTGTTTGATTAATACTGTTACATCGGTTATATCATATATAGAAGGCACCTCTCCCTTTAAAATATATATTTAAAATGTATTTCAGTACATTATAGTGTTGCATCATGTTTTATGCGTCTCTTTATTTATTCAAAATATTCTCTGATGTTTTAATTTCGTTTTAAATTAATATAGGCAGATTATATTGTTGCATCATGATTAATGCACGTATTTTAAAAATTATTTTTAATATATTTCTAAAAATTAAATTATATATTTATTTATTTTTATAAAATAGATTATTACTATAAAATATTATATACTATAAAACATTTGTATTTTGATACACTAAATACCCCACCTGCTTTAAACTTTGATGTGATAAATAAAGAGATATTCTAGGTGCTACCTAAAATATAGTTGTCTTATTATTGACTGGTTTAACCTTATAGAATGGTTGAGACACGTTCTGGAAAGATGCAAGACGCGTCTGAGGAGAGAATTAAGACTGAAGAATCTGCCAAACCGCAGCCTGGTGCAACAATATGTATTATAGTATCATTTCTTTTATAACATTATATTATAACAATTTTTAACGCCTTGCCAAATGCTTTGTTTTTATTTATTTCTCCTGACAAAGACAAAAGAGTTTTGTTGAAACGTTGAGAAAAATAAAAAAACTCACTGGCCGAAGTGTTTATTTTTCACAGAAATGTGAATGCTGGCCAGGCAGCTTCTATCTTCAGAATGTTTAAATCTTGATTAATTATTTTTGGATAGAGGTTGGATCAAAATAAACATTGTTGGAAGATCGAAAAATGCAATATAACAGCGGTGTGATAAATTAAACTGGCGTAACCGCTGGGAGGGTTCACCACTGATGAGTCAGGCCCTCCCATTAATTTTTCCATTGCAGTAAGGACAGTAGAAATTGTTTAATTTCAAAAAGAATCTTACGCGTCTATAATAGTTTCTAATTTTAATAACAGATGGCGCGCTAGTGCATCGTAATTGAATATATTTGGAGAATAATTTTTTGCCATTCCCTTTTTAATTCGTAATTATGGTTGAAACACGCTCTGAAAAAAAAAAACACAAGATATGCGCGAAGAAAAAATTAAGACTGGCGAATCGGCCAAACCGCAACTTATTGCAACAATAGCATCCTCACGTAACTTTATTTTTTTAATTTATGTTTTTGTTTTCTGAGGAAGTGATTGCCCGAAAGTTACTTAAGACAATTAATAAAAAATAATTGAGGAGTCTTATACCTTTTTGTAATTTATCGAAATCCGAAAACCTGGGACAATGAACATGTTATATATACGTAGCGTAAAAATCAAGTCTTTGTATATCTGAAGATGTGAAAGTATTTATTGATGACGTTACGGCGACTAGTCGACAATTATTAACAAACCAACCCAACTATCTACAGCTAGAGAATATCGAGCAAGCAAGCTAGGTAACTAAATGATGATTTTACAAATAACAAATCTGTTTTCAAATATTTTCGTTGAATAATTAAATTAAATAATAAATTATTTCTTCGCCACAATATTATCGCGTAGAGAAAATAAGGAAATACCGTTGTGAAGATAACACAAGGCAATTTATTGTCACCAAAACAAATCAAAATTTATAAATTACCAGAGAGTCAATGAGGGAAGTTCTACAGACTAGAAAAATATAAATATCAGAATTGATAATTTGTTCATATAATAATATATATTGCCACGTGGAAAATTAGGGAAGACAAAAACTTCAGGATGAAACAGCAATTTATTTAAGGCAAGAACAAACTATGAAGGATAAACAAAAGATAAGCAATGAGGGAAGTTTACAGAGTAGTAAAATATAAACATAAAAATGATACTCTGTTTATACTAGTGTAAAATAATAAATACTTCTCGCTACAATATTTTGCTACAAGCTCTTATGGAAGCTGATAGATATTTCATATGACTGGTCAATATTATATATAATTTAAATAATGACCGGTCAAAATAATTATTCTTTTTATCATCATTTTTCCTACATCTTTTGTTTCTGGCTTTCGGTAAATAATGACCGCGTCGTTAGTTAGACTTTATAATTAAATTTGTTACTATTAACTACTATATTAAATATAATACTATAATAAATACTATATATTAAATACTATTAATTTTGTCTAAATAAATACATATAAAAAAGGATTAATGCGAGTTACAATAATTTGTTAACAACGACGAGGTAACCCTAAATACACAACAGGAGCTGTGAGTCACAGCTAGCAAATCTTGTTGCTACTGAATCTGACGTGTTTCTGTCAAGGATTTCCTGGTAATCTTGGAATTTTGTCTTTCCTTATCTCTAACCAGCATCTCCACCAAAATGTCACCAAGACAAATTAGGAAAGACAAAGCTGTTAATGTAAGAGAGATACGCGGCAATTTTTTTGAATAAAAACTAAATTAAACTTATAAATATTATCAGATATGCAACGAGGGAAGTTTACAGTGTAGCGCACAAATTATATAAATATAAAAATTATATTGATATATTCATAGTATATAATAAACATATTACACACACAAAAACCTTTATTAAGGCACACAGGTCTTACAGAGGATTCTCCTTGGTGTTAAAAGACGGAGAAACCCATGAAAGTGGGAAATATACAAAGGGGTAAAAATGGAGAAAGATTATATACACATGGTAAATATATACAGATTATTATTTGAATAATCCTATGGAAAATAAGAATATGGATTTGGAGAAAAAAATATATATATATTTTTTTTTAAATATAATAAACATATTACTTTATTCATGATAAAATTGTGAAAAAGGTATTAAAATTACAAATATATTCTCACACTGAGTATATTTTTTATTAAAAAAACGCTAGCTTTCAAGCGTTAATCGCTCTTCAACGGGCTTACTATAATATCGACTTTATCCCACCAGAAAAAATTCAGTTATAAAAAAAATTTCAGTTATATCCACGCTGCGCGCGCTTGTTTTTGTAAATATCTCTGGTGGGATAAAGTCGATATTATAGTAAGCCCGTTGAAGAGCGATTAACGCTTGAAAGCTAGCGTTTTTTAAATAAAAAAGATACTCATTGTGAGAATATATTTGTAATTTTAAAACATATTACTACAATATAATTTTTAGGGTTACTGTTATCACTACAATAACTAGTGAAAAATAATTATATTTTGTATAAAAGTGATTAAATATATGACAATAAATGTTGGCTATATAGCATAAAGCAAAATTTCTATGAAAATAATTAATTTCTCATCATTTTCATCTTATTATTTCAGTAATAAATTAAGAAAATAGTCTTAGATTAACTAGCAAATATAAACTTTTATGGAAGTTAACTTTTAGAAGTTTAATTAAAACACCGTTTGTTTTTATCGTTTGAGAGAGAGAACTGAGATTAATTGAAACGTGGCTTTATATTTTCACATCTTTTATTTGAGCTACATTCACACCAACTCTGGTTTCCTCGGCGAGCACAGCCCATCAATTGGGACATCACTATGTTGAGAATCAAACTCTATCGAACATGAAAAATTCATCTCTCATCTTCACAATATCTTTTAAGCGGAATTCATTGCATTCGTTTACAATCTGACAAATGCAATTTAGGCAACTTTTTGTCTCTCATATATGGCTTGTAACCGCTCATTGGAAGCATTGGCAATCTAAGCCTTCCACTCTCTTTGGTGACTCAACTTTTTGCAATCATAACTTCTTTATAGAATACACCAGCCAGCTACAAAGTTTACAGTACTTTTTTGTAAGTCGTATACTGCAAGTACTTCCTCTATCTCGGCTATTTTCTTTACTGGCATCTCTCCACTCGACCTCAACATCATCGTCTTGAATGACTCACGTCATGAAGATAAATGACATAACCCTCGACCTACACTTCCATATCAGATTTCCATCAATCTAGATGTCACCCATTATTTATACTGACAAGAGTGGAAGCACTTCAATTATCTTTCCATTCCAATCAATACTTCTCAGCCATTATTACTATTTCTCGTCCTTTTAAGCTGAACTACTAGCTATTCTCTGGGAAATATCCGCCTATAGAATGCCCACAAAGTCTGGAGTAGCTATTGCATCCAACTTAAAATCTGCAGGGGGTCGGTGGAAGGATGGTCGAAGCCTTTGGTTTTTGACCGCTACGACCCGGGTTCGATTCCCGCATTGGGCACTTTTTTCTGATTTAAATAAAAAATGCTCCAATGGCCCCCGATTATTGCAAAATTCCAACCCCACCAGCGAGTACAAGTAAACAAACGGGGCTCTGGCACATTTGTAAGTGAAAAGTCGAACTGATTTTCACATGTGTAGTCATGTGGTGCACTTACAGTAAAAGCAGTCGCTAACTTCAACCCACCATGATTATCATGGCCTGTACCACAAGTAATAGGGATAACCAACTTAAAATCTGCTTTGGCAGAAATATGATGTAACCCTCGACATTCACTTCCATATTTTCCATTCATATTTCCATCATTCCAGATATTATCCATCATTTATACTGACATGAGTGAGTGGAAGCGCTTCAATTATCCTCATATCCCAACCAATTCTTCTTAGTCATTGTTCCGATTGCTCGGCCTCTTTAAATCTGAACTACAATAAATCCTTTGGGCAATCTCCTCCTAGATAACCAGGGAGGATATCATACTCGCGATCCTTTTCGACTTTGATAGGGAGTATCTCATCAAGCAACTCTCGCCTGAAAACAAGATTATTCTCGCCAAATTCCTCAAACTGTCATCGGAGAAGGCTTCGTCTGGTGTATATATGTCATAATTTGTACATAGCTAGATGCAAACCCGACCCAATATGTATGAAATGTATGTTCAAAGATTTAATAAAGAACAAGGCTTAACAATCTGGAGAGAGAAGGCCTAAGAGGAACAATCATTAGCAGGGTTTTATTATCCCGGAACTCGTAAAAGTTGAGTTCAACAAACTAGCACTTCCTGGTCAGGTTAAAACAAGTCCAAAAGACAAAGAAGTAGAAAAGACCAATCAGAGAGTAGCTCATTAGTCAAGGACCTATAGCGAACTTACACGTCACGAACGGTCAACCAATGAAAAGGAAGAAGAGCTTTCTTCTTAAATCGAGAACACAGAATAGGCAGTTATCGGCTGGACACCATCGGGTTAGGAGCTCGGCACCATCGAGTTAGCACCTGTAGTTGAGAGCTGGACCGCACCGAGTTAGCACCTGGACCTTGGAGCCAATCCCATCTCCCCAAATCTCAGATAAGTCAAATGCTCAATCATGTAATAGAATAGTCGCTAGTCAATTTCCTTCAACCCCTCGACTCCTTCTCTCCCTCGATTAATTGCCTTTATTCAACCCAATCAACTTTTTGTCCTCGTTATTTTCCCCTGTTGTGAACACCTGTCCACTCAGCACCAACGACTGCGCCAACACCTCAACAATTATCAATCAACTCATCAAAACATTATTTCACCCGTTTTACCACATATATTTCTTTTTTTTTTTTTTTTAACTCTGTAAACTCTCTTTTTGCTGTTGACTAGATGTCAATAAACTATTTTTAATTGTCAAATCTCCTCCTAGAGAATTCCAACAAAACCTGGAGTAGCTATTGCATCCAACTGAAAATATGCTTTGGCAGCAATAGGCACGCTTGGCCGGTTCAGCCCACACAGTTCTAATAGCGTAAATAATTCTTGCATTAGATTGGGTCTACTAGGCCAACTTATATTGGGTCCATAGCGGAGTTTCAGGTAGAGAAATGAGAAACCAAGCTTCTAAGATTGCTACCGTATCTAACTTAGGTTTATTAATCTTACTTCCAAGTGTGGATATAGTTACTAAAGAATATCTACTTCAGCGGACTGGTATGTACTTTATGTCCAAGATCACTTAACTAGATCACCCAGAACTATTTTCTTCCACTCCAAGCTCTCTCGATAATTCCTTGTCTTATGTCCCTAAGAAAAGCCGAAACCCCAAAAAGCTTCATTTTTTTTAATCTCAAATTATCCTGTAATTAAAAATATATGGTTTAACATAGAAATTTAGGAAAAATCTTTAGGATTACATGGCATTTTATTTATTGCAAGAACAAGTTTAAATTTATAAAATACCAGAAAGGAAATGAGGGAAATTTACAGAGAGAGAGAGAAAATATAAATATCAAAAATAATTTTCATTAATCTGTTAATGAAATAATAAATATAGTAAGAATTTTAACAGATTGAATAAGGTATTATTTTTCTAACACTCTTTGACAAATAACATTATACATTCGAGTCGCACACATCTTCGGTTAGTGGAACGAGCTAGAGTTCGAAGCTATTTTTTTTAAATTGAATGATTCAATACACATATTTTGAATTTTATTCGAAATGATCAAAGGCCTAAAAAAATCTCGGAGCGCCTTAGAAGACTCCTTAGAAATCTCGGGTTGTTTTGTGTTTATTTAGAATTTTTTAAAAATTGACACTGACAGAATTTTATGTCCTTGGTTACATTACAAAAGGTTGTCTAAATGTTTTTTTACGAGTTATTTCTCTGACTACTCTCTCAGACTTCGGTCTAGGCACTATCTCCATCGGCCTCAAAATTCTCAAGTGTAAAATATATTTTACCTTAAATAAACAATACAATAGAATAATCTCTTGTTACAATTTTAAGGTGAAAACATCAGGCTTCCAGAAATAGGTTTCTTTTTTACTTTTTTTTTTAATTTCAAATGTCTAGCTTTCGGGGGCATAAGATAGATTATATTAAGAAAAAGGCATCTTCTTATCGTGCAACTGGAAGTTGCTGATGGCTTGCGCCATCTAGCGGAATAAATATCAACTATTAATTATTTTTTTATTATTCCAGAATATTGAACAAAAACCCATTCTTGATTAATCTAGATTAACCACGTACGCGTTTCGGGCGCAAGCCAACAGCAACTTTCAGTTGCACGATAAGGAGATGCCTTTTTCCTAATTTATTAACTTTATCCCAGTACAATGTCACATTTGTATTATTTTTCAGATTATATTATGTTTCTCTTGTAGAGGGGGCATCATGCCCGAGATTTGAAATACATCTATATTAATAAAATGCAAATTTCATAAGTGGTGTTCGCTAAAAACTTTCGTTACAATGCATCAATTTCGACCAAATTTTCAACATTTATATAAAACGAGATGGAGCAGGTTTTGCTTAACATCAAAATATTTTTCCTAACATTAACATGCGTAACTTCGGTGTTATCGATTAAATACAAAAAATATCAACAGAGTTAATTTTATTTATATATAAATACAAAAAAAATTCAACAGAGTTAATTTTTTTACATACTAGCTAATAATCTCAATCTAAAAAAATATTCAAAACAAGCAATTTTAAGATAACACCATATGTAAAACAGTCGGCCAAGAAAACAACAACGATATTACATCTTTCTCACATATTCACACACAATCTTGATTAATAATTAAAACTAATCTTTAAAATTGTTTATTATACTTCATAATATATAATATTCGTTAGGCAAACTTTCACTCGGATAAAACCCGGGCGAAGCCGGGTACACATCCGTATATTATATAAATATATATTACGCAACGAATTATATTATCATTATTATCATAATATTCTGTGTGTTCCCGAATATTATTATCAATAATATTCGTTAGGCAAACTTTCACTCGGGTATTTCTCTTGTAGAGGGGGCATCATGCCCGAGATTTGAAATACATTTATAAATACATACGATTTTTAAAAAGAAGCCTATATCTGTTAGCCTGATGTTTTCACCTAAATAAACAATCTCTTCTTAGAAATATATAACTCAAACTATGAGAGAACGAAAGAGAAACATTTATTTTTATTATTATAAATTTGTTTATTATAATAACATTATATTCTTATTAACATTATAACATTTTATTCATGTGGCAGACATCAATCCAGAAGAGGACATCCATACAGACAAGACACCTCAGTTGGCCGGTATTGTGATCAGGGTGTATGGACCGGTCTGATCTGCTCCATGGACAAGACACAACCACTCTAAGAGAGTTTTCAGCCCTCTATATGGCAGACATCAATCCAGAAGAGAACATCCATATGAACAAGGCACCTCAGTTGGCCGGTATTGTGATCAGGGTGTATGGACCGATCTGATCTGCTCCATGGAAAAGACACCACCACTCTAAGAGAGCTTGCAGCCCTCTATATGGCAGACATCAATCCAGAAGAGGACATCCATACGGACAAGGCACCTCAGTTGGCCGGTATTGTGATCAGGGTGTATGGACCGATCTGATCTGCTCCATGGAAAAGACACCACCACTCTAAGAGAGCTTGCAGCCCTCTATATGGCAGACATCAATCCAGAAGAGGACATCCATACGGACAAGGCACCTCAGTTGGCCGGTATTGTGATCAGGGTGTATGGACCGATCTGATCTGCTCCATGGACAAGACACCACCACCACTCTAAGAGGGCTTGCAGCCCTCTATATGACAGACATCAATCCAGAAGAGGACATACATACGGACAAGACACCTCAGTTGACCGGTATTGTGATCAGGGTGTATGGACCGATCTGATCTGCTCCATGGACAAGACATCACCACCTCAGTTGGCAGGTATTGTGATCAGGGTGTATGGACCGATCTGATTTGCCTAATGGACAAGACACCACCACCATAACGTTTAAACCAAAGCTTTTAAACCCTTCTCTCGTTTCTGTCACAGGTGTACACCTAGAGTTTCATCTGTAGAACAATCGAGATGTTTGAAATCTTATAAATAAACTTTATTTGCACACACAATACCTAAAGAAACTTTTTTCCATCTTTCTTAAACTTTTCCTTTCAAAGTACTCTGACAATATTAGAAAATTCTCATCTTTCTTTTATTTATTCTCAATACTTTACTTCTTTAAAATTTCCCATTTAAACTATCATCAATAAATCTATATAATAAAAAAAATATTGAAATATATAAAGTTATTATTATACTTTGAAGAGGTATAAATATGTAAAATCGATGTAGAGAAATGGTATATCGATTGCTAGTCATTTAATAATAGTAAAAATGAAAACGGAATATTTTACGAAACAATCTAATTTCCCCAAACAAAATTTCTTGTTTTCCCACTTTAAAATAAGCTCCAAATAAATTATCTTTATATTGGATTGGAAATAACCTCTCTCTAAAATATTTTCTATTATTTTGTTTTTTTCATGGTTTAAGAAATTTTGGAAGAAAAAAAGAGGAGTTTTTTATACATTGTGAAATTAGACTTCAATAATGGGATTTGTAAAGGAATATCTTTTTTTTTTGTTTCTTCAGTTTGTGAGAATGAGATCATACGTTTTACTATAAAGACAATGGCTGTGATACAAATATAGATTTACAAACAATCATAAGACACCGTAACTCGTTTTATTTTCTTGGTTAAAGGAAGCTTTCGAGAAAGCCCTTCTTCAGCTAACTAAAAGAAGGACTTGTTCGAAAGCTTTTTTCAATCATGCAAATAAAAGAGTTGCGGAATCTTGTGCTTTTTTTGTAATTTGTCGAAATTCTCAAACCTATGATAATAAATATAGGTATGAAAAATGGTACAAATGTGAAATTGTACTGGAATAAGATGGATAAATTGAGAAAAAGGCATCTCCTTATCATGAAACTGAATATCAACAGCCTAAAACGCATATGTGATTAGCTTTTCTTGATTAATCAAGAATGGATATTTGGCAAATTCTGGAATCATTAAATATTGCACGATAAGGAGATGCCTTTTTCTCAAATCTAGATTTGTGTTTATTGATGTAATCCTATCATTGTAATTAACTCTAGTCGTCATTCCTCGACTATTCCCTTTTTCTATAACATATAGGTTTACTTTTATTTTTACAGAAAATGAGTGATGGTCGTAATTTATGCTATTTGTGAAATTAATGACAATCATTTCGGAATCCTGTGCTGGAAAAACATACAAAGTTTTAAATTAAAAGAACAAATTTCAATGTAATTCTTATTTATTATAAACTCAGTTAGCTTTCGAGCTTTTCGCATTTCTAAGGTTCTGAAAAAGAGATAACGCTTTAAAGCTATCCGAGTATATATTGAATAAGAAAATCATATTGTAATTTGTCCCTTTATTTGACTTTTATAACGCATTTTGTGTTGTGTGTGTTCAAGTATCTTCAGATTCTGAATATAAACTTGTCTTGAGACATTTCTTTTTAGGTCGAATTTGATTAAAAACACATATTTCCCTAAAAAAAAGTTTTAATTCCTATATTTAAAAAAAACTGCCTAAAAGATACATATATTTGCCCCATTTCTATTTTATATATCAAAAATCTAAAAAAATAATAATTAATTGAATTTGTTTTAGAGAGGGCCTTTTTTTATTGAAAAAAATCGCAACATTCTGGGGCCGTTTTAGCTATGTATCGATGCTAACGTGAGAATGTACTGAAAATAAAAATAAAAAGTTAAAGGCCGTTGAATAGAAGTAGACGAGATATATTTCGAGAAAGACCAAAAAGAAAACCATCTGTGACAAGAGAATTTACTCCAAAGAAGATCCACAACAACTTTAAAACAAGGTTGAGGAAGATGGGCTTTCATTTTTATAACACGGTTCTTAATTCCAGAAAATGCCTGCTCCACGCTGACGAGCGCAAAAAGCCCGAAACGCGTTCGTGGATGGCTTTTCTTGATTTATTAAGAAAATGAGTTGTCTAAATATCTGGGAACAGGCTAAATTAATGTTTAATTGATTTTTGTTCCACTAGGTGGCACTCTGTCATCTAAAAAGCACATGTGCTCGTGGTCAGTATAGGTCTTCTTTATTTTTAATTGAATTTTTGAAGGAATTTTATAAAAATGTACTGTAAATATAAATCACTTCATCCAATGTTTTATCGACCTACTTTTGTCCATTTATTACGATGTATCGCAAAGTCAATTTATTTTTAAAAGAGCGACTAGTGGAAGGTCGAAATATTAAAAAATAAAGTTAAAGAAAGTTAATATATGACATACAAGGTACTTTCTTTAAATTCCAAGGGTAAAAATAGAAAATAATTAAAGATGAAACTACATTTTTATTTAGTAATCTTCGAAAATTAATCCCCTTGTTATCTCGCGTCCCAACTTTCATAACATTTTTTATAGTCATCTTACAACCTTCTGAGAAACCTTGGAGATTTTTTCTATTATGACTTCTTAGCACTCGAATCGCTTGTCTTTTAAAAGACATTTATATTTTCTTCTATAGGAAAAGGTCACTTGGAGAAAGATCTGGTGGGTGTGGGGGCCTGAGGAATTATAGGAATATTTGTTCTTGGTGAATAAATTCAAAACTGCAACAGCCGTATAGGATCTTGAATGGGTTTGGAACCCAAAACTTGTCGAACTTATTTCCCAATTGCAGATTGTCATCAATATTCTAATGAAATAATCCAATCGAAAGCCCTGTTATTCCTATAAAAGGTTCCTATGTGTAAATATTTTCGATTTTTCGACAAATTTTCTGGAATTTGGGTTGATTTTATTTCTGTTTTCTTCTCTATGTATATACATCTCTTCCGACTCTTAGAACATCTTGGATTGAACTTCGTCAATATTTAAAGCGGTTAAACCATCCATTGTTGTCGTGTCCAATGAAGAGCCTCAGATGCCTCCATACATCTCTATCACAGCAGTCACAATGTTCTCTATCTTGGGTGTGTAAAGCTGCTGTTCTGGGTCCATGTCAATTTTCTGTTGTTGTTGTCGTCTCCAATGAAGAGCCTCAGATGTCTGCATACATCTCTATCACAGCAATGTCCTTCTATCTATGCTCTGGGTCCATCGGAAAATGGGTGCCGTTGCTACGTTAGTCACTTTGGAAACGAACCAGAATTTGGTTGAGATTTACCAGAAATTACTGAAAATTGACATAGACCCAGAACAGTAGCTTTACACACCCAAGATAGAGGACATTGCGACTGCTCTGATAGAGATGTATGGATACATCTGAGGCTCTTCATTGGACACGAAAACAACAACAAACCATTCATAAACTCCGGTTTTCTTTAGGAATGTCTCACCGAATGCATAAAAGATTTTCCATTCAGAAAAGAATTTAAAATCTAATATGAATGTTATGTACACTGATATATATCTGTATTTATCTTACAATGTGTATCTACATAATATTAGAATGAGACTGTCATCAAAATTTGAAATTTCCTTATTTACATAGAGTGAGTTGTGTGCTAATTCTGTATCAACAAACCGATCTTCTGTAAAGGGTAAGCACTAAACACAATCTGTTTGTCTTCTAATTCTCATTAAGAAAGTCTAATTGCTCCCTTTATTTAATTTTAGGCCCTACTTTGTGTGCTTTGGGTAATTGCTTCAATTAGAATTGATTGGGAATGGCGCTGTTTGTCACACAAAAAGATTTATTCAAGTTCTTCGCTAGCACAAAAAAATCTTTAGAATAATTCTTAATTAGTCCTTTATTTGTCAACTTTATATTTATTTAAGAAAATAAATCTCGATATACCTTTGGTGACTTTTTAGAACGTCATTCTTATTTAGAAATATAAAGAATCTTTTCTCCCCCGACTTTTGATTCTTTTTCTAAAGCGAATAGGAAGATTGTCTTAAATGCTGAACTGCGTGCTACTTCAAATCCAGCGCGCCTACGTCACAGGATGACGTGGCATTCGAGGAGCTTCCAGCCATCACCACTAGAGGCACTGTACCCTCCTTCCTTCACTTCCTGTTATGTTTTCCCTTGTACTACCTGCTTGCATAACCTCGTGATATATTAAAGCTTATATATATTTCAATCTATTCTCAATTTGATTGAACCACCGATCCAACATTAAATTCCTTTAGTGCGAATGGTTCTCTTTTCACATAGAAAAAAACTCTTCACATCACTTACTGCAATAAATAAGGAAATTTCAAATTTTGATGACAGTCTCATTCTAATATTATGTAGATACACATTGTAAGATAAATACAGATATTTATCAGTGTACATAACATTCAATATTAGATTTCAAATTATTTTCTGAATATAAAATCTTTTATGCATTCGGTGAGACATTCCTAAAGAAATTCGCAGTTTATGAATGGTTTGTTGTTGTTGTCGTGTTCAATGAAGAGCCTCAGATGTCTCCATGTATCTCTATCACAGCAGCAGAAATGTTCACTATATTGGGTGTGTAAACATATTAGGAAGTCCTGGTTGGTCAGAGTTAACTTCCCCTTTGCTTTTCACATATGTAGACATGTGGTGCACTTATAGTAAAAGCGGTCCCCAACTTCTACCCACCATGATTATCGTTGCCTATACCACATTTACTAGGAAAAATAATAATTTTAAAAAACTTTGTCTTCATCAATAAATTTCTAAAAGTACTGAAGATATAAGTAATAAAGCCCAATACAATATCAAAATGCTTTGATAAATTCACGAGACCTCTAAGAGGGTTTACCATTATTGAACCAAGCTCTCGCAATATTTTTAACATTGAAGAAATTAAAAAAGGCGATATATTGAAAAAATAAACAAATACATTCGCTCTAAAATAATTAACATTTCTATAATGTGAAAAATAGTAATAATTATAATCTAATCGTTGATTTTTTTAACGATTTAAAAATAACGGTTGATAAAAATCAATGATTAGTTGATATATTCCGACAGATGGCGCAAGCCATCAGCATATTTTAGTTGCATGGTCAGGAAATGCCCTTTATTTCTATGAAGTTTTTGGTATTCTTTTAATTACCTCACAGTGAACTTCCTATCCTTATAGCTAGCTCTTCCGGGAAGGGCCGAATAACAGCCCCATTGCCATCACATTTTCTGCGAAAGCTAGAAGATACTAATATTTCATCTCAATATAGAAAATGCGGAATAACTTAAATTATTAGAATCATTCTCACTGATAAAACAGTTCCTCTCAATATTATTCATTCCAAAAGTTAGGATTGAGATAATCATTATTTAAAAATAATGAAAATCCTTTAAAAATTCTGAATGATATGTTGTGTCCTAATATTCGGCTATCTTTTGATAAATTTACATACTAAGTACATTAATATTACAATACTCTCATATCTCCATAATTCCCCCTTAGAACCTCAGCATCAATATTCCATATAAATTAACAGACGTACCTCCAATAATAGGACAGACTGACGCATGTTAAACAGACGAATTGCCAGAAGTTAATACGAGCCATCCCCTTTCAATGCAATTCTCTCTCAATACAATAGGAAAACGATAAGTGAAAACTCACTTTTGTTTAAAAGAATTATCGATAAAAAACCATTCAATTTGCATATCTACATACCACTATATCTTTCTCTCTCTCTCTCTCTAAGTATAGTAATATTGGTAGCAACTGAAATTTTCGTTTTGAACACATATCTACACATGTAGAAATGTAGACGTGTAGAAAGTGGTTCGACTATTGCATTTCCAAGGTGCCAGAGCCCTAAAAGCGATAAAATCACTACAATTTGCATATCTACATACCACTATGTCGGTATAGCAATATACGTTACAAAGTTGTAACAACTAAATTTGCATTTTGACCACATATCTACATATGTAGAAAGTGGTTCGACTCTTTCACTTTCAAGATGCCAGAGCCATAAAAGCTAAAAAATCAATTCAATTTTTATATTTCAATAATCCCATATCGGTAGTAATACATACATGTGGAAAGCTGTTCGACTTTTGCACTTCCAAGGTGCCAGAGCCCTGAAAGCGATAAAAAAAAATATTCAATTTGCATATCTACATACCACGATATTGGTATAGTAATATACATTACTAAGAAATATTGTATCAACTAAATTTGCATTTGACTACATGTCTACATATGTAGAAAGTGGTTCGACTTTTTCACTTCCAAGGTATCAGAGCCTTAAAAGTGATTAAAAAAATCAATTTGCATATCTACATACCATCATATCGTTATAGTAATATATATTACTATGAAAAATTGTAGAAACTAAATTTTCATTTTGACCACATATCTACACATGAAGAAAGCTGTTCGACTTTGCACCTCCAAGGTACCAGAGCCATGGTTAATTACTCGCCAGTAGGGATGAAGCAGAAAAGCAATCAATGCGGGATTCGATCCCAGAGAGCTGTTATAGAAAATCGGTGGCATGTACCCTGACTCCATTAGCCTTCACGATTTATAATATTAATAATTATTATTATATTATATCATCTTTCTCTCACTTTTTATAACGATATTTAATCGCATTATAATATCGATTAAGTCTTATCTTGCTCCTTCATTTAATTTTTTTAAAGATTAAATTGAGATAAAAAGTGTTAATGAAACCCATTTACGTTAAAAAGATCATGATATTTTAACTCCTAATAGTTTTGTCGTTCTCTCTCCATCTAAATATCAGAATGAGAAATTCCAACATATTTCAACAGTGAAAATATTCTGTACACACTTAAAATAGTCTTTATTAAGACCTCAGTTCTGATAAAGGTATTTATGGCATTTTGACGACTATTATATATTCAAAATTGTTATCTATTAATTATTCTATTTATTAATTATAAGAGCTCTTCACTAATTATGTTATTTATTAATGATTTCTGCAGGTGTATATTTTAAGGCAAAAGTATTGACTGTTGGCCACTGACTCTTTCTGATGTAAACATTGGATGTGATTAATTTGCTTAGTCTACACGTTGTTCTAACTGTTGTAAATGACATTCTGTGTACACAAACGGTGCACATATTTCAAGCTACTATTTCTAATCATTATATGCAAAATATGACATCGAATGTGTAATTTTCGTGCTTTCCAATGTTTAATTATGTTAATTTCACGATGATTTGATTTGTATATAATTTCAGATTTACACGCAATTATCCTAATTGTGGATATGGCGTGTCCTTGTAACTGTTAAATAAATAAATTGATGATTAATTTACAAAAATTATGCTATTTATAAAAAACAGTCGGTGGACGAGTGGTTAACACCCTCGATTCCCGACAGCCTTGAACCAGGATCGGATCCCGCATTGTACACTTTGTTTATTTAAAGAATCTGTTTATATTATTCATTGATTAAAAAAAACTCCGCCTTTGCCGGTTCCAAGCCCGGATGAAAATCCCGGATGAGGAGGGGGAGCAGTAACAAGCTCACTAAAAAACCTGGGCTCAGCTGGCCCGGCTGATAGTACCCTGTAAGGGCTCCAGGGATACAGGATGAGCAGCGTTTGTACTCCGTGTTAGGAGCGGCTGCACATGGCGTCTGTTCCTCATCTCAAAGGCGGCCATTTCTTTTGGAGCTAAGTCAGCCTGCCACTGAGTAGTGCTCCCAGTCTTAATGACAAAAGCAGTCTCATTTTACTTCACCCGAGAGATAAGAAAGAAGAAGAAGATTAATTAAAAAGGTATATATTGGATCAAAATATAATATATTTGCCAATATTATTCATTGTGAATAGCATGAGGGGTAGATTAATATTTTTTACGTGTTACCTAATAAAGTTATTTTAGAACAGAAATATTTACATTTATTCATTTATATATTTATCATTATATAATCTTGATATGGCACAATTTGGATTATACATTATAAACACAAGGTTATAAGACCAAATCCAAATATATAAATAGTGTGTGACGTTTCAGTAACAGCCTACATTTTTTCAGTACTTTTTTTCTGAAGATGGTAACAACGCTGTTACCAAAACGTCACACACTATTTATTTATTTGGATTTGGTCTTATTACCTTGTGATTATATAATCTTATTTATTCATATATATGTCATAATTTACCTACTACCCAAGGGATATAATTTATTTTCGCCATAATTAATATGTTAAAATGTAAATACAAATTCACCTATCTATAAATCTGTACAAAATAAACGTGGGGGAGCCAGCGCGCGCGCTCACAAGTGTGGAACAAGTTCTTTTTCGAAGCATACATGCACAACAGCTGCGCCCTTCCATTCGACCACGACGGATATGACATATATTTATTTTGTATTTAAACATATATAATCGTATATATAAACATTGTAATAAATTAGTTTCAATCTAAATATCTCTTTCAATGTTGATTTTAAATTTATTCCATTATATCGGCAAACTTCCATATATTCCTAATACAGTTAAACCTGTCTATAGCGCCCCTTCTTAGGACTCACCAAAATAGGGTACTATAGAGAGGGGGTGCTAAAGACAGGTCACTTTTGATGTAAATCGCATTGTACTACGTATTTAAAATCAGGCGCTATAGAGAGGAAGACGTTATTTAGAGGGGGCGCTATAGACAGGTTTAACCGTATATCAAGAGAGGTTAACCATGTAAAAGGTTTGCTTGAGTGTATCACAACACACATGCCTTTACATTTATTTTAATTGCCTTTATTTAGTTTATCTTTTATAATATTTACTATTTCTTCATATTTTTCTGTAAACATTACTTTAGCAGAGAGTTATTAAAAGGAATAAAAACTTTGTAGAAAATTAAAAGTTCGTTTATTTTCTAATCATACTTTTTTATTAGTCAAGTCCAAATATTAATAATATGGTATTTTTATCCTGTTGTTTACTTTATTAACATATATTATATATGCTTATTTATAAAATATTTTGTAAATTTATATTATATATATTTTGCACCAATTTTGATAGTTTCATTCCGTTTGTAATATTGTTATTGTACATATATCATGATTGGTTATTGGAGCGAGAGAGGACCTAGACTGCGGATCACGACCTACGAGGAAGAATAAATAAACACAATAACTTTAAAAGGTAATTTATTTTTATTTACTTCTCTTTATTTGCTTTGAATATGGAAACCCGCTCGGTGTATAACACCAAGAAGGAAGAAACCAAGGTCGACGACCCTGCAAAGCTGCAACTTGGTGCAACAATGTATATCTATATTATATAAAGAAAGAGATGATTTGATTTTCTGCTTGAATTTTAGATCATGTTGAGGATTAGAATAATGCAGTTATTTGCTGGTTCTTTTTAGTACTATATGGCATTGGTGATGCAGTCGTGGCTAGAATCTTGAAAGTAAAATAATAAAAATAGTTTTGAGATAAGAGATTGCTTTAATTGAGCTTTAGGATAAACATAATTTGTTAAAAGTACTGCCTGGCTTAAGGCGTAAGAATAAATAAAACAAAATATTATTTACATAATTACAAACATGTTTGAGCCGACCAACGAGGAACAACGACAATGAGTATTTATAGAGGAAGCATGACCTCTGGCGGTCGATTTAGCAGAGTATTTAAATTTATGAAATTATAATTTAAAATAAAATAATATTTTATATAATATCTATATATGATTTTATTAATTCTCACATATATATAAGTTGCGGGAGGATTATATTGATGTACTTAGAGAGGTATTTCTCCCTTTTTAATTATTCAACCTTCTTATACATAATTAAAAGGAGAGATGCCTTCCCTTGGTATCCATTAGATCTATAGCGTATTTAATCACATATAATCTTATAGATGGAAATTTTGCCGGGAGGAAATTGATCTAAAGAGACAAGGGTTGCCTTTCCCGTCAAAATAAACGTATAAAACCAGACGCCACTTTGCCAGCTAAACACCTCTTTGGCAGATTGTCAAGATTCCATTAGATCCCGTGTAGATCTCATGGAATAAAGTCTGCCCTAGACTGACGAGGGCCATTAGCCCGAAACCATGGCCTCTAGGTGGACGCTTTTCAGTTTGCCAAAGCTGGTGTTGTGGTTTTGTCACCAACCTGAGGCCGCTAGTTGCGGCGACGGTCAATAGATGGCGTCTCATTTTAGACGTCTATTTTGACGGGAGAAGCGACCCTTGTCTCTTTATATAATCTCATATACAACGGCAAAAATCTCATTAAGACTTTCTGGTCTTATACAGATTCTCCAAGTAGAAGAGGGTATATACGCGAATAACAGTAATAGTAACAATAATCAGCAATGTTATTTACAATGTATCAAATAAGGGGAAAGAAGAAAGAAAGGGCTTGGCATAAACTTATATACAAGCAATCAAAAGCAAGCAGTTCCCTTTCTTGAAAATATTATAATATATTATTAGAATTAAAATATATTTTATATAATCTTATTCATGATAGAATTGTGAAAAACGTTTTTAAAAAAATACAAAATTGTTCCTCACAATGAGTTTCTTTTTATTTTAAAAAGCTAGCTTTCAAGTGATAATCGCTCTTCAACGGGCTTAATAAAAAACATCGACTATATCATACAAGAATGCGCGTGTATGTATTTGTAAATATTTCATGTAAGATATAGTCGATGTCATTTATTAAACCCGTTGAAGAGCGATTATCACTTGAAAGCTAGCATTTTAAAATAAAAAGAGGGTTCATGTGGCCCGGCTGATAGTACCCTGTAAGGACTCCTAAACCAGGGATACAGGATGAGCAGCGTTTGTACTTCATGTTAGGAGCGGCTGTACATGGCGTCTGTTCCTCGTGTCAGAGGCGGCCATTTCTTTCGAAGCTAAGTCGGCCTACCACTGAGTAGTGCTCCCAGTCTTAATGACAAAGGCAGACGCATTCTACTTCACCCAGTCATGATGGTCGTCAAACAGACACCATCAATAGGACACTACTTGATACCCTAATATGATTAAGTGGATAATAAAAAAGAAGAAGAAGAAAATAAAAAGAAACTCATTGTGAGATAATATGTTTGTATTTTTTAAATTTATATATAATATCAAGTAGTTTCAATCTCTCAACACGAAATTTCTTTGATAACTAATTATTTAGACATCTTGGTGAATGTTTATTTATTTATTTTAACTTTCGATAAAAATATTTTCTCCTCTCATCAGGCTCTAAATAGAAACATGCGGCTTTAAGATAGAATTTTAGAATTCACTGGTCCGTTACTAGTATACTGGTGGTGGTTCATATTCATAACAACATCTAAGGCGCACGAGAATGTCAAATATTTATTTATAAAAATAAATAAATAAAGATACTATGAAACATACTAGAGACACGATATGTTGTTGTTGTCATGTCCAAAGAAGAGCCTCAGATGTCTCCATGCATCTCCATCGCAGCAGCTGCAATATCCACTACGAGACACGATATCTCTTTGGCAAAAGAAACGGTATTTTTAATATTAAAATCATCATAATAAATCATATTATGAAATGATAGTGATAGGAAATAGTTTGACACTATTTTATGCAGATTGAAATTTTCTCATATTTGCTTAAATTCTATGACAACAATCCGTTTATTTGAATCTCTACAGTTTGTTCAAGGTGAAATTGTTTAATTAATCTTGTATTACTTATATTTGATCTTTGCGCACATTTAAAATAAATCAACTTATGCTCACGACACATACAAAATTATATAAAAAATCTACTTATATATAATTGCCTTATTCTGTCTGTGTGAAGTTCACGGATAGATTTTGGTCAGAATGGATAAAATAAAAAAAGTGTCAAGGGATGAGAATCGAACCCACGACCTTCCGCTTACCGGGCAGATGCCATGACCACTAGGCTACCCTGGACATATTTTTCCGTTCATAAAGTTAATATATGATGCCAATATATATAATAATTGTATAAACGGATGTGAGACAAAATCACCGCGAATGTTTCTTTTTTTTTAAGGCAATTTCATTTTAAGGCAATTATCGTTTTGCACAATTACTTAATCTTTTAAAATAAATAACAATACTTAAATGAAAATATGTTTCTTTAAATTAAATAAAATAAACTTTTAAATCAGTAACCTTTATGAGAACCTTTAAATATATATAAGTACCTTTAATCGATAATCTTTATAAGAATAAAATATGTAATTCATTAAATAGAAATTTAATTTTTAGTATCTCATTTATATTTTATTGTATTATATAATATATTATATTTTATATTATTATTTATATTATTATATATTATATTATATATTATATTATATTTTATATTTGAACGATTGGCTCATTATTTCTTTATACCGTTATTATACCGTTATATTATATATATTATATATTAAAATATTATATATTATATATATTATACCGTTTTTCACAATTATTTAATCTTTTTTACATAAAGTACAATACTCAAATGAAAATATGTTTCTTATACAATCTAAAATTATAAAATAGACTTTTAAATCGGTAACCTTTGTATATTATATATTTTATATTATATATATTATATATTTTATATATTTCATATTTTTATATATTTTATATAAATTATATTATATATAAGTACCTTTATAAGAATAAAATATGATATTCATTAAATAGGTATTTAATTTTTAGTATCTCATTTATATTTATTCGAATTTTATATTTGAACGATAGGCTCATTATTTCTTTTGATGTTTATATATCGTATATACCGTTTTGCACAATTATTTAATCTTTTTATATAAAGTACAATACTTAAATGAAAATATGTTTCTTATACAATCAAAAATTAGAAAATAAACTTTTAAATTGGTAACATCAAGGAGATAGCCATTATAAAACACTAATATTTGAATAAAAATAAATTTATATAAAGTTGTATAAAAACAAAAACACACAGTTTGGAACGGGACGTTTCACAAGAGTGACATCCATGGCGCCAATTTATAATTGTAACGAATAGTATTTGAATTAAAACGTTTTTAAAATATATACGCACTCGGGTAAAACCCGGGCGTTGCCCGGGCCATTCGTCTAGTACTTTAATATTTTTTTAGCCATAATATAAAAAAATAAATCTTAGATTAAAAGAATTCTGCTAAATATTACAAAAGTAAAAAGTAAGGGCAGAACACAATAAAAAATTCTTGAGGGGAATTTATTGTAGTTTTTGTTCTACGAGGAAAAAAACATTAAGAATGTTCAGTGACAACTTTATTGTTTTGTCTAACTCTGGTTTTAAGAATTCTGTCTAAAGGGAAAGAAAAGAGGATTTATGTCTGGTGGATTAAACTGTCTCGGTGCATAGTTCTCACAAACATTTCTGCAAAATTTGATTTTTCATCTCTTCAACTGGATTCATAATGTGGTTATGGAGAGACAAAAAAAAAAACAGAATAGACCATTTATAATGCCTTGCTAAATGTTTTAAATTTTATTTTTATTGATTAAGACAAAATATTTTTTCTCGAAACGTTAAGAAACTTCTCTTCAACTGGATTCATAATGTGGTTATGGAGAACAAGAAACAGAATAGACCATTTATAACGCCTTGCTAAATGTTTTAATTTTTATTTTTATTGACAACAAAGTGTTTTTATTGAAACGTTAAGAAAATAAAAATAATTTTCGGACCGAAGTGTATTTTATTCTGAAAAACAATAAATGCCGGCAATACAATCTTTATCTTCAAGATATAATATTCGAGTGTTCAGTTACCATCTTTATTTTCATTAGTTTCATATGTTATTACAGAATAGTGTGGAAATACTTTCAGAAGATCGAACAATTTAGGCTATCCCATAATAATGAAGCAGCTTTTGTTTCTAATGTCTTCAAGAATTAGGAAAACGGCTAAAATGAGATGAACATTCCTTGAAAACCTTTACCTCTTGATTTTCAAGATTCGTATAATATTCGAATGGTTTGATTCTATTTATTTGACCTTCTATTTAGTATTTAGTTTATCTTTGCAGTTGGTCTCGAGGACCACGCCATCTCCTCAGCGGCAAAGTACGCATTCTACGTATTCTTCGTAGATCGCGAAATGCGTGGTGTCTCTGGAGACCCACTGGTGATTCTCCACCAAACTCTGCAGCACTGGCAGAGACGCCATATTTATTGTACATAGTATATATATAGAAAGTTGGAATCCTCTGATGAGTATAAGTACAAGATTTGAAGCGAACGAGGATACTTTTCTTTTATTCTTTCCTATTCGTTTGGTCAACACATCTTCTAAATTGTGAAGAGTAATGATAAACGGAAAAATAAAGTGTCCAGGGATGGGAAATTCCAATCTTTGAACACTTTATTTTTCCGTTTATCATTACTCTTCACAATTCATCCTTTCATACTTCATCTCTTAAATAGTGCAGACTGTTTACTTTGAATGTATTGACAAGATGTCAATCAAATTATTTTAATTGGCAATTGTCTATTTAGCGGCAGAATATAGTTTGAGGTATAAAATAGATTTAAATCTAATATCCTACTTGGGGATATTTTATCTTTTATGAAAATTTGTTAAGAGCACATGTCTTATTTGTCGAGATGAGATAAACAGATGATTATATAGTAGCGTGTATACATATATGAAATTTCTGCTATTTTTTAGAAGAAGATGGAATCTTGGAAGATGAATGGCCCGGATAAGCGGCGGGGAGAAGCTTGTTCGCTGCGTGGAGGCATACATGGTAGAGATCAGAGTCAGCTAGAGCTAAATTAAAAATCTAATCATGACAAATGTGCTCTAAATAAATCACTGAATCAAATAAATCACTAACTCTTCAGAAGAAGAATAAAACTCGTGTCAAATATTACAATCAAAGATCTTCTCTTTATTTTGTTGCTAAATAAAAGAATGAAATTGCCATTTAAAGTAGAGAATTTTATGATGGATAACCGTCTATTCATTGAACTACTGAAATTTGTTATAAATATAAATCTCTAAAACCTATGAAATGATGCAATATTTATATTATTTGTATTTATCTTTAATGTTATGATGCACTAGCGCGCCATCTGTTATGAAAATTGAAAACTATTTTAGACGCGTAAGATTCTTTTTTTAAATCAAACAATTTCTACTGCCCTTACTGCAATAGAAAAATTAAAGGCAGTAAGGGCAGAAGAAATTGTTTAATTTAAAAAATAATCTTACGCGTCTAAAATAGTTTTTAATTTTCATATCTTTAACGTAAACAGTGTAAATAGGAACAATATTGTTTAAAAGTTATTTTGACAATTTAGAAGCATTTAGAAGATGTAGAACGACAATTATCCCGCATATGTTTCTTTTGAACGAAAATTGAAATTTATTTTAAGGAGAAATAACGATTATTTCTAACCTTAGAGATGAAGTATGAAAGGATGAATTGTGAAGAGTAATGATAAACGGAAAAATAAAGTGTCCAAAGATTGGAATTTTCCATCCCCCTGGACACTTTATTTTTCCGTTTATAATTACTCTTCACAATTTAGAAGATGTGTTGACCAAACGAATAGGAAAGAATAAAACCAAAAGATTTGCTTGGTTAGCCATATCACCAAATAAATGAACCAACTAAAATCTGAAGGAAATGAAGATCTGATATCCATAAACGACTAAAAAGAATAATATTTTAATATTCATAATAACGACTCTCTATTCACTAACTCCCAATTTCAATATTTAAAAATATGTATTTATTAGAATAGATTAGCTAACTTTGATTTGTAATCTGTTAGGAGGTTCTAACGTTTACGCATGCGTTAATTTTAGGTCTAATTACTTCAATTCTGGAATATTCCATAATTAAAATTGTATATTTGCTTTATTTGCAAATATCCTATTCAGATAATATTTGAATTAATTGAAATAATAGTCAACACAATCCGAATGTATATATTATGTTTTCAATTTCCTTCTTTTGTCTGTGGAACACTGAGGTACAAATTGGATATTTGCTGTTAACAGAAAACATATCTGACCTATATATATCTATATATATAAAAATGAATGTTTGTATGTTTGTCTGTTGGTTGGTTGGTTGGTTTGTATGTCCGGTATACAAATTCGCAGTAGTTCACTAATTCAAACCAAAATTTCAATACATAGGTAAAAAATAACGAGGATGACGATAGGCTATTTAAAAAAATATATAAATCAATTATTAAAACTATATATTCAAATTATTCTAAATAGCTCATCTAGAACGCGGTGGAATCTGATGGCGGGGCGCGCCCATTGGACGCCTGCGACACGTGGCTTCCCTGTGCGCGCGCATGCGCCGGGAAGGCACTCGCACGCCGGCAGCCGACGGGAGCAGTCGCTTGCTCGCCGGGAGTCAACGGGCGCGCGCATGCGCCGGGAAGCCCCTCGCCCGCCGGCAGCCGACGGGAGCGGTCGCTTGCTCGCCGGGAGTCAACGGGCGCCGACATTTACTCGCTGGCAGCCAACGGGCACATGTTTAATGTGTTTGAATAATACATTTAATCATGTAAACCCAACCCGGGCGTTGCCGGGCAACCCTAGGAAGCAAGATGTATACAAGGTGTAGACAAGATGAAGACAAGATTAAAACGTTTTTAAAATATATTCGCACTCGGGTAAAACCCGGGCGTTGCCCGGGCCATTCGTCTAGTATTATATAAAAAAGAGATTTTCTGCTTGATTTTTGATTATCTTGTGGATTATGCTATGTTAATGCAGTCGTGGCAAAATCTTGAAAATATAATAATAAAAAATAGTATTGATCAGTAATTGCTTTAAATGAACTAAAGGAATGTATAAAAACACATAGTTTGATAAAAGTACTGCCTGGCTTAAGGCGTAAGAATTAAAAAAAAAGGAAAACTTATTTACATAATGTACAAAAGGTTTGAGCCGGCCATCGGGAAACAACAACAATGAGTTTTTATAGGGGAAACGTGACCTCTGGCGGTCGATTTAACAGAGTATTTGAATCTATGAAATATAATTTTTTAAATAAAATAATATTTTCATATAACATATATATATATATGACAACATATATGAGACTACGCACACTATTTTTTAATCCATCCATTCCACACACACAGCTATATAAGAAGATGTACCTAGTAAATAAATCAATATTTCCCATAATCTAAACAAGCCATGAAGTTTTAAAAGAAAACCAAACTGCGGTGTTAAAATCAATTCACGCCTTGAAAGCTTTTACAATTAATTAGGTAAAGTTGTTGGAAAAAGTGTTTAAGTCGTTGGAGCATTAAATCCAGAAATAACAGAAAAATCCATGGTTCAGTCACCCAGCAGAGATTATCACGTGGAATGTAAGTTGGATCTTCTCCAACTTGGATAGAGGGAGAGGTTTTTTGTTTTTAATACATATTCATCCATGCCTTCACAATTTAATAAAATAATCAAGCAAACCAGGTTTCTTTAACTATTTTTTATTCCTCTAGCTTTCAGGCCAACATGACCTTCAACATGAGAACTAGAAGCATGACTTCCCTAAAATGAAAGAGAGAGGTTGAAGCTCATCAATGTTAAACACCTCCCAGCGATTTCGTCATTTAAATCTACAGATCAATATTATATTGGACTGAGTTCGTATATACCCTGCACACTTCCTAGTGAATACAGTAAATTGATGTTTTGAACAAACTAGGAATATATGTATGACATAATATATACTCTTCCAGGAATAATAAAGCAAACCTACAGTCAACCCAGAGAGAGACGGGCAGCTAAAGTCCGGTCATTTAAGACACCAGCGACATTCCAAGGGGCGACCAAAGGGGCCCGTGAGTTCTCGGGACTAATTAAGACAGTGGATGATTGTGTTCGCGACACGAACGGCCGGCCGCTCAGCGGTGGCAGGCCCGTCTATCTCTCTCTCTGGTTGTCTGGGATTCCTCTTCCAAACTTGTGGTGTCCTTATTTCTCTTTCCCCACCCTAATATATTACCACATTAACATATGATCATACAGCGGTTAGGTGTGAATATCTCATGGGGTCAGAGTTAGCCACAGTCGGTAAAAGAGGTGATCCTACAAAATATCCACAAGACTCGATAACGATGCTCGATGAGTGGATAAATCAACTATGCACAAGTTATCCCCAAAGCTAAAGTAATAAAAAACTGAAGAAACTTGTCTCTGGATTGCTTGTTGGTTTTGTTAACTTTTTAATTTATCTTTTCAATTATTCTTTGATATCAAAGTAATCTATGATGAGAATATAGGCCAAAAAGTACGAATCATATTTCCATTTCTCACATATATAATATATACCTTTATTTCACTTTTTAAGAAAAGAATATATTTGCATATAACCCGTTCTTGAAGTTATTTATCTTTCATTCGCTTCAGTGAATATCTTCTTCAAGGTATTTATAATCTGCTTGAAGTAAAAAAGTAAAAGCTAATATAATATATAAATATAATAAATGATTCTCATTTTGACATTGTATCCTAAGATATATTGAGAGATTTCACGGTTTAAACTTATCAGAACCTTTTATTTTATTATAATTAAATAATTAAAAAGGCATATATTGGATCTAAATATCGTTTATTTTACCAATATTTCAGTAATAGTAAATATTTATTTATGAATTGCTCTTTTTTCAAAATAATTAAATATGTATAAACCTAAAAAGAGGTACATCTCTTTTTGAAATATACATTTTAAAAATGTATTATAAATGAGCGTTCTTCCCTGATTTATAATATTATAAAAATAAATAAAGCTTCCAGGGTTAAGTTTGAAGGACTGACAAGTCCGAAAGCTTGAAAATAAAATTTTGAACAAGAAACTTAACCCAGGAAGCTTTATTTGTTTTATAAAAAAAATGTATTATGTTTAGCACCCACCTCCCCCCTTCCCAAGTGAAAAACACAAAGACTATGATAAAAGATGATAAAAGAATATTCACAACGACAGCTTTGGCGAATTCAGTCGATAATCCAACAACTTATATACCATAGTTTCAGGCTAGGACCCTCAACATTGTTGTCATAACATCCTAAGATAGAAGTTATACACACAAGTAATATTTAATTAAAAAGGCATATATTGGATCAAAATATCATTTATTTTACCAATATTTCAGTTGGCTAAACGCCAACCTTTATCAAGATACAGTCGAACTTGGATAATTCGAACCCCAAGGGACCATAAAAAAATTCGAATTATCCAAAAATTCGAATTAAAAACGGAAATTCTATTAATAGGAAATTCTAGGGACCAAGATAAATATTCGAATTAAAGAGGTTTTCGAATTAAAGAAGTTCGAATTATCCAAGTTCTACTGTATTATAACATATTAATGTGTGTCAACAACAAACTCAGCGCCACATCTTTTTTTGTTGTTGACACACATTAATATGTTATAATACCTTGATAAAGGTTGGCGTTCAGTCAACTGAAATATTGGTAAAATAAATGATATTTTGATCCAATATATGCCTTTTTAAATATCTATTTATGGATTGCTCTATTTTCAAAACAAGTAATATATTATGATGCATTAGCGCGCTATCTGTTATGAAAATTCGAAACTATTATAGACGCGTATGATTCTTTTAAAAATTAAACAATTTCTACTTCCTTACTGCAATGGAAAAATTAATGGGAGGGCCCCTGGCTCATTAGTGGTGAACCCTCCCAACGGTTTCGCTAGTTTAATGTGAAAAATGCAATATAACAGCGGTATGGTAGATTAAACTGGCGAAACTGCTGGTTGGATTCACTACTGATGAGCCAGGCTCTCCCATTAATTTTTCCATTACAGTAAGGGCAGTATAAATTGTTTAATTTTAAAAAGAATCATACACGTCTATAATAGTTTCGAATTTTCACAAGTAATATACATAGTGGTGGGAAATTATAATTATTCTGGATGTAAATAGGTTCTCGAATTTACATACATCTATAATGATGACCTGAAATTCCCTAGCACACAATTCTTATATGTATAATATTTTTACTATAACAAAATTTTGCACTAAAATATTTTTCACGATTACCACCGATAGAAGTTGATAATTACATTTTTAAATTCTTCATTCAAAAACATTGGCTTATAAATATAAATTGTGTAGGTCATACAACACAAGAAATGATTTCAAACAACTATTTATAATTTAAAAGATAAATTTTAATGATTCTGAAGATAGAGGTTGCCTGGCCAGCATTCATATTTCTATGAAAAATAGACACTTCGGCCAGTTAGATTTATTTTATTTTCTCAACGTTTCGAAAAAAATATTTTGTCTTCGTCAGGAGAAGTAAATAAAGCATTTGGCAAGGCGTTAAAAATTGTTCTGAGGTTGCAAGGGCGTTCTCACGTGATTTTTCGAATTTAGTACAACATCTAAAGCACGAGTCAAAAACAAATACATTAAACTCGTCAAAGACTATGATCTTTTTTGTCGAAACGTTGAGAAAAAAAAACTCTAACTGGCCGAAGTGTCTATTTTTCATAAAAATGTTAATGAATTGAGAAAAATTGTATAATCTGAAATAACTATATCTCTTTCATTCTATGTGTGTTTTATTTGTATTAATCAATTTTCGTAAGTGTTTGGAAACAATGAGATATATATTGTGGTCAAAATCTATATAACCGATATTTTATGTTAACACAGGTTCTGTTTTAATTTTGGGAAGAGGAAGAAAGAAAACGATTTTTTTTTTTTTGCGTATATAAAAATCCATGACGTAAAGTACTTCAGGTAAATTAATCACTAAATAATTATTTAATTAGAAAATTTATCTAAAAAGGTTTTAGATATAAAAAAAAGGTTAATGACTATGCACATTTTATTTTGAATAATTAAATTTTGTTACTTTGCAGTCTTCTAAAAAGTTCAAGTTATTTTTTCTCTCATTATATATTTAATATAATTGATGATCTCTCAAATATCCGACGTGAACAAAATGTTTAAAAAAGGAAACTTTAAATATAGAGAAATTTGCATAACTTATACTTTATGGAAATGGAAGATTTATCAATACCATGAAATTAAGAATTAATGTCAAAAATATAGTACAAATTGTACTGGGATAAGGTGAATAAATTAAGAAAAAGACATCTCCTTATTTACGTGTTTATCTTTTCTTGATTAATCAAGAATGGGTATTTGGACAATTCTGGAATAAATAAAAATCAACGAATAGTTGATATTTATTCCGATAGATGGTGAAAGCCATCAGCAACTTCCAGTTACACGTTAAAGAAATGCCTTTTCTTAAAGAATTAATGCTTCAAGTTGTTCTATTGATGAGTGTATGATGATCAGATTCATATGGTAACTCAAATTATCTTATAAGGCTGTTCCAAAAAGTTCGTAAACACTTGCAAAAAATTGAAATACAGTTAAACCTGACAATAGCGCCCCCTCTAAATAGCGCCGCCCTCTCTATAGCGCCCGATTTTAAATACGTAGTACGATGCGATATTTGCATTAAAAGTGACCTGTCTATAGCACCCCCTCTCTATAGCACCCTATTTTGGTGAGTCCCAAGAGGGGGCGCTATAGATAGGTTTAGCTGTACCAATATTATTCGCCGGTATTTAATAATGTCTTTGTATTATGTATAAAGTAATTGTATTATGTATTTTTATGTATTCGCCGTAATAATATTATTTGCCAAGTAATAAGAAAAACATGAAGCTTTGGGACAATTTTATTTATTTATTTATTATTTTTTTTTTTTTTGCTTATCCCTAGTACACGTGGTACAGGCCATGATAATCATGGTAGGTAGTTAGCGACTGCCTTTACTGTAAGTGCACCACATGTCTACACATGTGAAAAGCAGTTCGACTTTGCACTTACTAATGCCAGAGCTCCGTTTGGTTACTTGCACTCTCTGGTGGGGTTGGACTTTTGCAAGAATCGGAGGCCATTGGAGCTTTTTTTTTTCTTTAAACAGAAAAAAAGTGTCCAATGCGGGAATCGAACCCGGGTCCTAGTGGTCGAAAACCAAACGGTTTAACCAGCCTTCCACCGACCCCCGGACAATTTTATAAATGATTTAAAGATTCATAAAAGGACTGATCCAAATTAAGAAAGTTCCAAGATACTATGGTCATATCATCGGAAGACATTTCACTTCGTTAAGTTTTGTCTCCGTGAGTTTAAACCATTTTAGTTTTAATTGCATTTGAAATTTCCCGTCGAATATGCGGCTAGGAATATGTAAATATTTAGAAGATTCCTTCCCAAACTTAAAAGAAACCCCAATTATAAAATATTTTAAATTAAAACCAATGTGGAATATTTGAAAAGGGCCCCGAACACACTGAATTAATTACGGAAATCTAATTATAAATTCAGGAGAATTAGCTCATTAAATATAATAGGTGGATGTTGCGACCAGATGTTGACTTCCTACAAAGTTCCCGTAAAATCTCCGTAGTTATTCAAAACTTTCGATATGTTCTCCATTTATATTTTTAGGCGATACACACATTTTCCTTTTTATTCACTTTTTAACTTCTCGATTTTTTCTCCGTTTCTTTCTTACTTATTTTCTTTCTCCTGTCGCATATGTTAACGTATTCAAGCCAATCTAACCGAAAATACCCTATTTTTTGAAAATTCAATAAGCTCATTGATAGGTCATTGCGGTAAAGCCTGCACCACGCTAACGAGAGCCAACAGCCCGAAACGCGTATTTTATTAGATTTAAAGGGTATTTATCCAATATAGTATAATAAACCTTTTAAAAACAACTTTTAGTTTATATTTATTCCGAAAGATGGCGCTTGTTTATCTAAAAATCAATTTAAGCGGTCTGGGTATACCTTATCATTCATTTTTATTGTCTGACTTTTCTTCTTCTTCTTTCTTGCTTTTTTATTTTATTTACCTTTTCAAACATATACACTCATAGAAAAACACTTAAATAAGTTGTACCATTTATCATGTATATCGGGATTCAGACAATAACCTTGTAAGATAGTTGATATACAGTGACCTTTTTTGAAGACTCACGAGATAAAAAAAAAAGATGTAAACAAAATTGCCTCTGTCTCAAAAAAAAAAAAAAAAAGACGACCAGCTACATCAAAACTTTCCACTTCCTTAAGTTTTGTTTATGAGCTTAAAAGAAGAAATATTAAATGTTCGAAAAAAAATCGTCACCTAATTCATCAAGAGTTACACTTATAAAGGAATATATTCCAAAATTGGCGAAATTATTTCCGTGTACAAAGTAAGGAATGAATTTGTAGATTATGCAGCAACTCCGGGGTATTTAATTTATTCTACCAGACCTTCTCCTCCAATTGGTGTCACTTTTACCAGGGTGACGCACAGTGCATCGTCCTGATAAACAATTAAAGGGATAGGTGCCTCTTTTGGAACATTCCTATGGATGTTTGTTAGGTCTTTCCACCGAGAAAAACTATTGAATCAACCAGGAGGAAATTTAACATATATACACAAGTATATGAAATTAATGCAATACGTGCATTACAAGGTTTTGAGATACCTTCAATCTTGTTGGTAATAAAGAGAGCATATATAGGAGTAAATAAATTTGTGGTATTGGTGTTGGTGAGATTCATGGAAGAGACATTTTATCTACAAAGCCCTGACCTTCAGGGCTGGGTCTTCGTGCGAGGCTGGATGATGACATCCTGGTCATCCTGAAGTCTGCCAAGACACACATCTATAGGTACTTCCTCGGTGTGGAACTGAGGAGTGTACAAGAAGACCTTGTCTGGAGGAGGACTCATTCAAGGTGGGGAAACCTTCCTTGCTGAAGACATTTGTACATATACAACTGTATATATTTCCCTACAAATTTTTATACAAGTATATTATGTAAAGTTGGCTGCGTGTGAGAATATAGTTTAACATATAAGAGATAAAACATACACTACAGAGCACGAATTTGTCTTTTACAACTAAATGAAAGCCATTTTCTCTTATACTTACTGCGGTGAGAAATATTGGCAGGGTTTGGCTCATAGGTGGGGATTAATCCCAGCGGTTTCGCCCATTCAATCTACCAGACCGCTTTTAGAGCTCTAATACTGTATTGGACAATTCTGCTTATGTATGCGACGATGAAGAGTGGAATTCTAGTTATAATATTTTATAACAAACTGGACATATAAGTCTTTTGTTGACTGATACGGTTACAGCGAAGAGTCAGTAGTCAGAGAGGGAAAAAGAGAAATGGCGGAGTTGCTTAGTTCATCGTTTAACGCAATTTTCACAAATACACTCATGGTATTTATGCTATTTAAGAAACCTATAGCCATAAACTTTTAAGACAGTTTAATTACATATATTCATATCTTTCTTTTTTTATGCTTATCCCTAGTACACGTGGTACAGGCCATGATAATCATAGTGGGTAGTTAGCGACTGCTTTTACTGTAAGTGCACCACATGTCTACACATGTGAAAAGCAGTTCGACTTTGCACTTACAAATATGCCATAGCCCCGTTTGGTTACTTGCACTCGCTGGTGGGGTTGGACTTTTGCAAGAATCGGGGGGGGGGGGGGGCATTGGAGCATTTTTTTTTAAACAGAAAAAAGTGTCCAATGCGGGAATCGAACCCGGGTCGTAGTGGTCGAAAACCAAACGGTTTAACCAGCCTTCCACCGACCCCCATATATCTTTCTTAAATATCATAACTACGATTCAACCATACAATGTCGCATATATAAGCAGAATCGTCCAATACAGTATTAGAACTCTAAAAGCGGTCTGGTAGATTAAATTGGCGAAACCGTTTGTAGAGTCTCTCACTGATGATCCAAGTCCTCCCAATATTTTTAACCTCAGTAAGGACACGGTAGATAATTTATTTCGTTTGTTTTCAAAATATATTTGTGGTTTAATTGCTTATAAATAGATGGCGTGTTGTCTTACGTATCGTGTAAAATACAGTTTATTCAACACCTATGCAAATAACGAAGCAATTTGCATATTATAAGGTCGGAGAAAATGTGATGTTGATGTTGATAATGATATTAATGAAACATTGCGACTATGCTGCTATATAATAAGAGTACTAATAATATCATAATAGCTAATTCACATTTGAGTCAGAAGGCGGTCCATTGAATATGCTCACATGAAAAAATCTGCCTTTCACATGTGTAGACATGTGGTGCACTTACAGTAAATGTAGTCGCTAACTTCTAGCCACCATGATTATTATGGTTTGTAACACGTGTACTAGAGAATAATTTAAAAAGAAACATTGAAAAAGTACATATAAAACCTAACTCACCTTTGTGTGTAAACATTCGTTTTTCAAACGTTGATTCAGACAAAATCCGTGACAATTGTCCAGTAATGTTTATAAATTCGTAGAAGTAAGAGTTTTAAATAAGGAGAATTATTAATGGTATTGTAATGAAATCGTCAATAGAGAGCTTTTATGTTTCCGCTGTATTGATTATGAATCGATGTCCTTATTTCGTGCCGCCCACCAGCTTTTGTCATCGTTATATCGAATTATTGAGTATGATGCTCATTAGTAAACTTCGATTTGTTGAGATTGATGGTACAAGAATAGTCAGAACTCCAACAAGATCAGTCAAATGCCGACTGTCGATAGTTACCATCCAGAAATACTCAAATATATTCTGGTCACTAAACCCACCAGGTCAGCAAATTGATTTTACTTTTCTATTTTAATGGAAGAATTTCTTTCAGTTTATTTATTGTTCTGTTGAAACTATGTTCTCTGTGAATAATGAATCAAATAAGATAATGACACAATAGAAAAACAAAGAAAAAAAGCTATAAAAGACAATTCGCTGAGGGAAAGGTTTATTTATATATATCGGCAATACAAGCTTTCTGACTCAACAGCCCTTCGACAGGTATAACTATGTTACTGAGGGTTTTGGAATCTAATCCATATATATACAACGAAGTAGGAAATATAAGACAGATATGCAAAAGACTGTACTATGTAAATCTGTTTTTTTTCTTTTTTTGCATATCTGTCTTATATTTCCTACTTCATTGCATGTATATATATGGATTAGATTCGAAAACCCTCAGTAGTGTAGTTATACCTGTCGAAGGACTGTTGAGCCCGAAAGCTTGTATTGCCGTTATACATAAAAGAAACTTTTCCCTCAGCGAATTGTCTTTTAAAATACAATATAACGCGGCTGATGATTGTAAAACGAAAATTAAAATTATACCGCGAATGTTTCTTTTAAAAATCGAAATTTATTTTCAAAGAGAAATAGCGACATTTCTAACTTTGAGGATGAGGTATGGAAAGGTGAAACATGAAGAGTAATGGAGAACGGAAAAATAAAAAGTGTCCAGGGGCGGGAATCGAACCCACACCCTTCTGCTTACCGGGCAGGTGCCTTGTCCACTCGGCTACCCTGGACGTATTTTTCCGTTCATAACTTATATTTAAAGTAACATTTAAAATACAATATAACGCGGCTGATGATTGTAAAACGAAAATTAAAATTATACCGCGAATGTTTCTTTTAAAAATCGAAATTTATTTTCAAAGAGAAATAGCGACATTTCTAACTTTGAGGATGAGGTATGGAAAGGTGAAACATGAAGAGTAATGGAGAACTGAAAAATAAAAAGTGTCCAGGGGCGGGAATCGAACCCACACCCTTCTGCTTACCGGGCAGGTGCCTTGTCCACTCGGCTACCCTGGACGTATTTTTCCGTTCATAACTTATATTTAAAGTAACATTTAAAATACAATATAACGCGGCTGATGATTGTAAAACGAAAATTAAAATTATACCGCGAATGTTTCTTTTAAAAATCGAAATTTATTTTCAAAGAGAAATAGCGACATTTCTAACTTTGAGGATGAGGTATGGAAAGGTGAAACATGAAGAGTAATGGAGAACGGAAAAATAAAAAGTGTCCAGGGGCGGGAATCGAACCCACACCCTTCTGCTTACCGGGCAGGTGCCTTGTCCACTCGGCTACCCTGGACGTATTTTTCCGTTCATAACTTATATTTAAAGTAACATTTAAAATACAATATAACGCGAATTGTCTTTTATTAATAATTATACCGAAGGGATTATATTAACAACAAAAAATCTATACTTTTTCTCATTAGAGAGAGATATGGGGAATTAAATCAGTTTCCTATAACCTAACTCTATCAAAAATTGAGTGTAAAATACTCGCTATGTTAATCTTCAGGATGAATTAATTTGCATAACTATCTAATCACTAGTGAAGTTTTAAGAAAGAGAGTTCAAATTATAATTTATTTCTAAGAAATCCACATAATCCTAAAAGTTTCTTTCAAATATATAATCGATAGGTAAATTAAATGGCAAACTGAAGATTAGAGATTATAATGTTTATTTGGTGCCCGTTTTATTCGCGTTGGCTATCTACTCTAACCTTTATCAACTTTCTCTCTCTCTCTCTCTTTCATCCTTAAACTCACCATTACAAAATGAATTACCTTACACCATCTAGAATCAAAAAGCAGATATAAAATTAGTACAAGAAACGTCAGCATAAACATACACTACGAACAAACTTTACGAACGGAAAAATATGTGCAGGGTAGCCTAGTGGACATGGCATCTGCCCGGTAAGTGGAAAACTGTGGGTTCGATTCCCATCCCTGGACACTTTTATTTTCCGTTTATCATTACTCTTCACAACTCATCCTTTCATACTTCATCCCTAAGGTTAGAAATAATCGTTATTTCTCCTTAAAATAAATTTCGATTTTTTTGTTCAAAAGAAACACATGCAGGATAATTTTCAAATGTCGTTATACAATCATAAGCCGCATTATAGTGTATTATAAATTAACATACTTTCTCATGATTTTGGTAGACGTTGAATCCTCATACATCTCTATTTCACATAAAGAAGCTCCCTCAGAACCTTCAAATATTTTAAACAATCACACATCATACAATAGACTTCCCTATTTCCAAAATATCCTTAATAAAACTGTTCAATCTATGCCTCTTTCTTTCAATTACTTCAGATACTATGTGTTGGAGCTTGGTTCCTAACAATGGTAGCTCGGACTTCCATCTAGCTCCTTCAGCATTTAGTCTGGTCTCAGGTGATGACGATATGTGGCAGAGCTTGTTGTTGACTGTACTTTATGACCAGACCGGCGGAATGACTACTGAGAATCTGTCCCTTCTTTAGGTGCGATGTAACAAGCTGTTTAAATAAAGGAAGGAAGCCTCACTGGTTTCAGCTGACTGACTGACTTTATTATAACTTTTACTCTTTTTATATATACATATATATATTTACATAAATTAAAAGAAAAAATAAAAATTTACATAATTATAGAACCATGCAACCTGGCAAGTTGTTTTGCATAGCTAGGCGCAAACACTATGGGTAACCCTATTTCTACAGCACTTGATGAACCATATTGATCATAGAGTTATGGAAGAGAGACATCTTAATATATTATTGAAACGATATATTATTTATGTTTAGTGCATCACTGAAATCAATAGCATATCCAACGTTATAAACTTCTTTAAACAATTTTAAACCATTTTAAAAATTCATCAATGAAATATCAACAATAGCATAGAAACAGATATATATCGAAAACCTTCATTCATTCAGGAACATATCTCAATTTAAAAACATTTTTCCCCATAAACCGTATTAAAAAACATCAACGTTTAACTTTCAGCTGCAGGAGATGCCTTTTTCTTAAATTATACACCTGATCCCAGTACAATTTTACTTTTTTACTATTTTCCACATAGTTTTTGCCGTTCTCACGCCCTTCCGGCCTAAATACCTGTTTCATGATTTTTCAGGATGCCCCCAAAGACCATCTTCTTTGGTCGTTGAGGTACAGCTTGTATCACGCTGATGAGGGCCAACAGCCCGGAACGCGTACCTGATTAGCTTCTCTTGATTAATCAAAAAATGGTATTTTTGGCCAAATCTTGGCTTTGGAATAATTAAAAATCAACGATTAGTTGATATTTATTCCGACAGATGGCGCAAGCCATCAGCATTTGTAGTTACACAATCAAGAGATGCCTTTTTTTCTTTATTTATCTACCTGATGCCAATACAATTTCACTTTTGTACTATTTATCATAAAATTGAGCGTCGTATTTTCTATCTTATTGTGTTACTAGTTCAATATGTAATATTGTAGCCATGAAAATAATTGAGCTGCGCTAGAAAAAGTAAAGTTGATGTTTATTCGGTAAGATATTAGAATTAACAAAAAAGGCGATGAATAAATATAAAAGTTTAAAAGGTTTAAATCAATTTTAAAAATACGATTGAATATGTGTGTGGTTAAACATAGAGAGATAAAGAAGAGCTATTTCGAATATAGATTTAGGGTTAAAATGTTTGTTTACCAGAAAAAATGGCTTTTCTAATGCTATTACCACATGATCACCTCCATTTTTTACCCTTTTATTCTTTCTTTTATAGCTTTTATAGCATCATAACGATATATTTGGGACATTACAAAGAAAAATATGGAACATAATTTCTCTCAAATTGTTTATATAAAATTCAGGTTTATATATATATATATATTGTTGCATCATATTAATTCATTAAAATCAATGATACACATATGTCACATATACGCCCATGTCGGATTTTATTCCATGAGATCCACACGGGACCTAATGGAATCTTCACAATCTGCCAAAGAGGTGTTTAGCTGGTAAAGTGGCTTGCCAAATCTAAGGCCTTGCCACTTTGCCAGCTAAACACCTCTTTGGCAGATTGTGAGGATTCCATTAGGTCCCGTGTGGATCTCATGGAATAAAGTTCGCTCTAGGCTGACGAGGGTCATTAGACCGAAACCATGGTCTCTAGGTGGACGCTTCTCAGTTTGCCAAAGCTAGTGTTGTGGCTTTGTAATCGACTTGAGACCACTAGTTTGCGGTGACAGTCAATAGATGGCATCTAGTTTTGCCCCTTATTTTAACGGGGGAGGCGCCCTATGGTTATATATATATTCTATATACAGTTACGAGCGTCATGGCCTCTGCCACGGTTTGCCGGCGCCCTCCTATTGGTCGGCTACGATCACGCCACCTTTGCCCCCCCCCCCCCCCCCCCCCATCATTTGGTGCCGCCAATGCGCGAGACACTTCTGTCACCGTTTGCTTTTGGTTCAGTGGTAGAATGCTCGCCTGCCACGCGGGCGCCCCGGGTTCGATTCCCGGCCGATGGTTTGGGGCGGGACGTTTTACAAGAGTGACATCTACGGCGCCAATTTATAATTGTAACGAATAGTATTTGAATAAAAGCATTTAATCGGGTAAACCTCGGGTCATTCGGCTAGTATATATATATGAAAAACTATAACAAAATTGAAATTCAATGAAATAATCCATTATATCAATATTAAGTAAAATTAATCAGAGAGAAGTATATTTTCAAAGAAAAGACACTTTTACCTGGAGGCCTGATTAAATTTACTCAATATTGAAATTGTATATATATAAATTTATCAAAATACATTTCTATATCTTTTAATTTCAACGTAACAGTATTTTCGCTTTATAATCAAACCTGTATACTTGTGTTTCTTGATAAAGGTATATTACAGAAAACTTGTTAAAAAAGAAATTTAATAACTAACTGCTTCATTTCTCTTTCGAAAATTGTTTTTCAAATGATTTTTTCTAATAGATCAATCGTTAAAAAAAAAATAATAAAATTTCTAATAAAGAATAAAAAGAGAAACATTTTAATTCTTTCTTTATTGAAGATTTTTTCACTCCAAGTTTATAAAGAAGAGAACTATATAAAGTATCTTAAGATATTTTCAAGCAGCTGTTATAATCCTTTTCTATTTTAAAAATACCCTCCCTAGAAGTCTTCCTCTACGTGGTGGGCGGGAGAAACAGCACAAGTAAGGGACTGCCCTGTAGTACGGTGTCGTGAGCCCCGAGCCGCTACGGTAACCGTGAACAGGGAACTCTGAAATTTGGCTGACTAACGGGGCAATGGTACCCCTCTTTCCGTGGAGTGGACAATACACCACCACCATTTTAAAAATACAAAGAATAAGTTTATTATAAAATATACAAGGTATGCCCCATAAGTTCCCGGACTGGGTCCATAAAAAAATAAATTAATGAAAAATGTAAATAAATTTGACTGTTTATTATAGAAAAAATATCAGGCAACACGGTGGTACCAATATCGAGGCGGTACATTAGCGCGCGCCAAGGTCATTCTAATTTATTTAAAGGTCACACCTAGCGCTGCGGCGATTTTACGATGGAACATAAATTGAAGCAGAGGATTTGCATAGAATTTTGTGTGAAACTTCAAATATCTGCAACCGAAACTTTTGAAATGCTTAATAAAGTATTCCCCAATGACTCTCCAAAGAGAACAACTGTTTTTGAATGGCATTCTAGATTTAAAGCTGGCAGAATTTCCATTGAAGATGAACCTCGGCAAGGACGCCCAAAATGTGCAAAAAATCACCGATTTGATAAAAGAAAATCCTCGAACCACTTTGCTGGAGCTAGAGCAAGACACAGGCATCTCTAAAACAACGATTGGAAGGATCGTAACCAAAGATTTGAAGCTCAAAAAGACTCCTGCAAAATTCATCCCAAGATTCCTCACTAATGAGCAAAAACTGTGTCGGCTTGCAACCTGTGAGAACATGTTGGAAATGACAAGAACGGATCCGGAATGGAAAGACAAGATAATCACAGGCGACGAGACATGGGTCCATGACTATGACCCTGAAACCAAGCGTCAATATGCCGAGTGGAGAGGTCAGGGTGAGCCTAGACCAAAAAAAATCCAGGATATTGAAATCCAGAAACAAGGTGTTGCTGGTCGCTTTTTTGGATAACAAGGGCATTGTTCATCACGAGTATCTTCCTGCAGGCCAAACAGTTATTAAGGAAATGTATTTGGACATTCTTCGCCATCTAAGGGAAGCGATTCGAAAAAAAATGCCAGAAAAATGGCCTAATGGTGACTGGATCCTACACCATAACAATGCCCGCCCTCACACAGCGCACTTGGTGACGAGTTTTTTTGGCTAAAAACGGGACAGATATCCTACCTCAACCACCCTATTCCCCAGACATCGCACCAAATGACTTTTTCCTGTTCCCCAAACTTAAAGCAGTTCTAAAAGGAAGACATTTTGACACCAGGGATGACATAATAGAAAAATCGCTGTTGGCATTGAAGAGCATTCCAAAAGAGCTCTATAAAAACTGTTTCGACAATTTGGGGAAACGATGGCGCTGGTGCGTTGAAGCAAGAATTAAAAAGTTTTAATAATTTTTTAAAAAAATATCTTACCTTTTTTTTTATGGACCCAGTCCGGGAACTTATGGGACATACCTTGTATTTAGACTATATATATTTAAATTACCTTAAACTCTCCCTCTATATATATGTTATATAAAAAGATATTATTTCATTTAAAATTATATATCATAGATACAAATATTCTGTTAAATCGACCGCCAGGGTCACGCTTTGCATATAAAAACTCGTTGTTGTTTTTTCCCGATGGCCGGCTCAAATCTTTGTACATTATGTAAATAATATTTTGTTTTCTTTGTTCTACTCTCCTTAAGTTAGGCAGTACTTTTACCAAATATGTTTTTTTTTATACGAGGGGTGTCCCATAAGTCCGTGGCCCGACATATAAAGAAAATGACTAATAAAATTATTATGATTTATTTTTCAACATAATCCCCTTTAAGGTCTATACACTTTTCCAGCGATGTTCTAATGCTTTTATGCCCTTCAAAAAGAACGATGTTTCAAGTGACTCAAAAAATGAGGTTACAGCATTATCTGACCTAAAATGAATGGCAGAAAGTGATTTTTTCAAATGAGGAAATAGGTGGAAGTCAGACAGAGCTATATCTGGTGAATAGGGCGCATGTGGTAAAAGTTTAAAGCCAGAATCATAAATAGCCGCCATGGCTTGCAGCGACCGATGACTCGGAGCATTGTCTTGATGGTAAACAATCTTCCTGGACAACTTTCCTCTTCACTTTTCTTTAATAGCTTCTCGTAGTTGCTTCACAAGAATTGCATAATAATTGCCAGTGATGGTTTGACCCTTATTCAGAAAGTCTAGAAGAAGTACACCCTCGGAATCTCAAAAGACAGACACCATAACCTTCCCTGCTGATGGAACTGTCTTGGCTTTTTGGGGGGAGGGGAACCGGAGTGTCTCCATTGCATGGATTGTTGCTTGGACTCTGGTGTAAAGTGATGGGTCCAAGTCTCATCCATGGTAACAAATATATTAACAAATTCCTCTGGATTGGCTTCAAATAACGCAAGATTGTCCGAAGATAACTTTCTCCTTACAGCCTTTTGATCGGATGGCAAAAGTTTGGGAACCCAACGGGCAGAAAGCTTCCTGAGGCCCAAGTGTTCTCCCATGATCCGATCCACTGTTGGTTTTGGAATGCCCAAGGTCTCTTCTATCTGACGAACTGTCATTCTTCTTTCCAACATAACCAAAACATGTATTTTGTCGATGTTTTCTTGAGTAACTGACTCAATGGGTTTTCCTGGTCGATGTTCGTCTTCGGTGCTGATCCTCCCTAATTTAAACGCAGCTACCCATTTTTTTACTGTGCTATAGGAAGGGACATCTTCCCTTAATGTATCCACCATATCCTCATAGATTTTCTTCGGCGACATTCCTTTCTTACAAAGATATTTTATTACAGCACGAATCTCGTTTGTCTCCATTTTAGATGATTCCTGTTTCTTGTCCTCTTTCAGAACCCATAACAAAAAAACGGTTAGTTGTAGAAACTTAAAAATTTACATATCTTCATACAAGGCTTCAAGGTATATATGGTAAAATTTATTAGTTTCTAATATTTCGTTCGCATGGTCGGGCCACGGACTTATGGGACACCCCTCGTATATCTCATAAGCTCAATTAAAGAAATCTCTGATCAAAACCTTATTTAATCTTATTTTCTTTTATTTATAATATATATATACATTTTACACAAAATAAAGAAAAGTAGATTGTTCTGTTTTTCAAGATTACAGAATCGAAAATAATTTAATAGTAACAGATCCAAGTATTTCCAGTAAAGAAATGTATATTAAATTCAATACCTTTTGTAGATATATTTTAAATTATATAGCAACACAAATATATTTTAAGAGAAACTGATAATTTATATTATTCTTATTGTACATATTGCCAGATACTTCTTTCTTTTGTACACAGTTCTTTTTTTCTCTCTTTCTCATTGTTAATATCATATGGCTATTCTATTATATATGTTTAAAAATGTAAAGGTATACATGGTATGGCAGTGCAAATGTCCCTAGGGGGACATAGCGCTTTAAATTAAAATAAAATAGAGAAAGTTTCCATTTAATTATCAAGATAACAAAAAGTCAAATTTCAAAAGAAACATCTGAATCTATAGAAGGAAGGGGAATTCTAAAGTTAAAAAAAAAAAGAAAAGAGGGTGTGTGAAGATAAAAGAGACCCCAAAGAAAACCTCCCAAAAATAAGGTCTCTTGAAATAAAATGTTTCCCGTGTTTTGTTAAAGAAATGTCGTTATTCTAAAAAATAAAAACATTGGGGTGTCGAGTAAATCGATTGGAAGCAAAAAAATAAAATTGGGAAATAGCGATTTTTAAATCCATTTTGTGGCTAGGGGAGAGACTAGGAATAAAATGTTGAAGATATTTACCCTCTCTTCTGCAGTTATTTGATAAGTCTTCGAGGTTTTTTTTTTTATCCGAGTATGGCATCAAATATCAACGATTGACCTTTCCATCGTTTGGAGACCATTATATCCTAATACAGCGATTATAGATCATTTATTTCTCAGATCAGTTAGATTTCTATATTTACAAATTGTATTTTGTCTATATTATATACAGTAGAACCTTCATGAGAGGACGCTCACGCTAGAGAACACCTCTCTATAAAAGACAGTTTTCATTTGCTAAATTAGCTTTTTACTATTTAGCAACTCTCCGGTAAGAAGACACCTCTCCCTAAAGGACACTTTGACTCTGCAAAAACAATAGAAAAAAAAATAATAAAAAGGTCAGGTGTTGATATTAAAAATAAAAAAGGCATATCCTGACCAGGAGCACATGTGCTTTTTAGAAGGCAGAGCGCCATTTGGTTGTTGCCATTTGGAAATTGGGTTAACCAAATATCAGGGAACAGGCTAAATCAATGATTAATTGATTTCTGTTCTACCAGATAGCGCTCTGCCTTCTGAAAAGAACATGTGCTCCTGGTCAGGATATGCCTTTTTTATTTTTAATATATATATCAATTTTTTTTTCTCCTTCCTCATTGATTATAGTCACAAACTATTTTTTAACTTAATTCTATTGACGTTATGTCGCGCTGAGTTTGTTGTTGACATAAATTCTTTTTTTATATATTGAAAAATGTTGGCGTTCAGCCAACTGAATTATTGGTAAATAAATTATATTTTTATCCAAATAATGCTTTTTTAATTGAAGATACTTCAATATAAATTATTGATAGGTTCGGATTGCTGTGATAGAGATACATGGAGACATCTGAGGCTTGGACACGACAGCAACAGAAAATAGACATAGACCCAGAGCAGAAGCTTTATACACCCAAGATAATGGACATTGCGACTGCTGTGATAGAGATATATGGAGACATCTGAGGCTCTTCATTGGACACGACAACAACAGAAAATAGACATGGACCCAGAGCAGCAGCTTTACACACCCAAGATAGTGGACATTGCTGGTGCTGTGATAGAGATGTATGGTGACATCTGAGGCTTGGACACTACAGCAACAGAAAATAGACATAGACCCAGAGCAGCAGCTTTATACACCCAAGATAGTGGACATTGCGACTGCTGTGATAGAGATATATGGAGACATCTGAGGCTCTTCATTGGACACGAAAACAACCGAAAATAGACATGGACCCAGAGCAGAAGCTTTACACACCCAAGATAGTGGACATTGCTGCTGCTGTGATAGAGATACATGGAGACATCTGAGGCTCTTCATTGGACACAACAACAACAGAAAATTGACATAGACCCAGAGCAGCAGCTTTACACACCCAAGATAGTGGACATTGCTGCTGCTGTGATAGAGATGTATGGACACATCTGAGGCTCTTCATTGGACACGACAACAACAGAAAATAGACATGGACCCAGAGCAGCAGCTTTACACACCCAAGATAGTGGACATTGCTGCTACTGTGATAGATATGTATGGAGACATCTGAGGCTCTTCATTGGACACAACAACAACAACATTGGTTCCAATATCACTCCCAAATATATTGAGACGTTACAGAAACAATTTTCAATTGTACATAAATTCCTTTAAAATGTTACTTTAATTTTTCATATGTTTATTTTCAATTTCTTTTTCTCATTCATTAAAAGTCAATGATGTACATACAAAATTAGTAAAAACTCAATAAAAAACGATATGTAAAAATACACATAAACAAATGGCTTGTAAAAGAAAGCGGCAATAAATGAGTCTAGGCAAAATGTCTATTTCATTAACAAACATTTCACTTTTAAAATAATAAACTTTAAAAATAAAGTTTTACTAAACTAAAATTAGCGTTTTAAAAATAAAAACGTGGCATTTGGCGCAGTCGAAAAGGATACGAAAAAAAAATGGCGGAAAATCCAAACAACCGGTTGCAAAAATTCAACGGCTCGAAGTCGGCAATTAGGCCTGAGTCATGGATCAAATTATATGATTTTGAAAATAATTCTTTAAAAGAAGATGAAAAAATCAAAAATCTTATGTACTACTTGACAGATTCAGCACTTGAATGGTATGCAGACGAGATTATTTCAAATCCTGCAATAAAAAGATGGGAAGTTGTAAAGGAAAAGTTGATTCAAAGATTTGGTTCATACAACGCAAATCCAATTGTCTCAGCATCACATCGAAGATTAAAACGAGAAAAGAATCAATAGAAAATTATTTTCAAGATAAAATTCGCCTGTTAAATCAAACCCATCTAACGAAGGAGGAAAAAATTAATTTATTAACAGACGGACTTCCAAATGATTGGAAAGATTTAATTGTGGCTGCACAGCCAACTGACGCCACAAAATGGTTTCATATCGCAGCTTCAATTGAACAAAATAGGGCTTCAATTCAGTTTAAGCCTAAAAACAAAATACATCTCGCGACAAAAATAATGATAGTAGAAAAAATGTTTGCCCATTCTGGTGTCCAATATGTTCGAAAAAGGGAATAAAAATTAAACATTGGGTCACAGATTGTGAGGATTATGATCCTAATTATAAAAAGGATAGGCCTAATCAAAACACTTCAGTGAAACAAGTATGCGGAGCCCCGGAATTGTTGAATGTAAGTACTTTGACAAATACCCCTACACAAGGAGCTTTCAAGCTTATCAACATAAGTGTTGAAGTAAATGGAATTCCTGCGCAAGCAATTGTGGATACTGGAGCAACAGTATCAATAATCAATTGGCGATTGTTCAAGCGAACCCGTCTTCAACTTCAACCAAATTCAGACATTCACATCAGCCAAGCGGATGGTGTTACCAGGACATGTGGAAGCCTTCAGACCAAGGTAAGAATAGATAAACTAATTAAACCTGTAACTCTCCATGTAATGAAGAACTTTAAATATCCACTCTTGATCGGATTAGATGTTGCATCTCTTTTTAATCTTTTAATAGATGTCAGAGACAAAACAATTTACACCAAATTTGATGGATTACAAAATCCAATTCTTGTAAATCATCTAGAAGAGATAAGAGAACATGAATTAAAAGAATTACTTGAACACAATAGGAATGTATTTTCTCAGCATGCTATTGATTTGGGAAAAGTAGCTATACAACATAAGATCATCACGAAAAGTGAACACCCAATTTCTCTTAGACCCTATCGTCGTCCTCTAAAAGAGTATGAAGAGATAGCTGAACAAGTTAAAGAACTTCTCGAACACAAGTTAATAAGAATTTCAGATTCTCCTTGGGCATTTCCTGTTGTTATGGTTCCCAAGAAGGATGGAAATAAAAGGATGTGCATTGATTACAGACGTCTTAATGAGATCACGCTGGATGACAGGCAACCCCTACCTCACATACAGGACATGTTTGATCGATTGCATGGATCCAGATTCTTCTCTACCCTTGATGTTGCATGGGGTTATTGGCAGATCGAAATGGACCCGCAATCTATTCAAAAAACTGCATTCGTCACAAACGATGGTCATTATGAGTTTTTAGTGATGCCCTTTGGTTTAAAAAATGCTGCTTCAACGTTTCAAAGGATAATCCAACATATTCTAGGTGAATTATTATGGAAAGGAACTTGCTCTTTCCAAGATGACATATTGGTGTACACGAAAACATGGCAAGAGCACATAGAGCTTCTTAGTAAAGTTTTTGACAAATTAAGACAGTACAACATGAAATTAAAATTGTCGAAATGTATTTTTGGAAGAACTGAAGTAAAATACCTCGGACATATCATCAGTCACAATCAATTAAAACCTGATCCAGGAAAAGTAAAATCTATTCAAGACTTTCCAAGACCTGATACTGTAAAGAAAGTTCGTCAGTTCATGGGATTGGCAAATTATTACAGAAAATTTGTGAAGGACTTTTCTAAAATTTTATTCCCCTTGGTTCGACTCACTCGGAAGAATCAGCCCTTCATCTGGAATGAGGAAGTAGAGGAGTCATTCGCTAAACTTAAAATGGCACTATCTACAAAACCTGTCCTTGCTATTTACAACCCGGACTACCCCTCTAAAGTTTATACAGATGCCTCCAAATATGGAATTGGAGCAATCCTAACACAAATTGGTCCAGACAATGAGGAACGTGTAATTGCTTATTACTCCAAAACACTGCAACCACACCAAGAGAATTATTCTGCTTATGAGATGGAATGCCTAGCCGTAATACAAGCAACTGATCACTTTCATGTATACATAGAAAACCAACCATTTGAAATCATCACTGATCATGCGGCGCTCCAATGGCTTTTCACCATGAAGAAACCGAAACCTAAGTATTTTAGATGGATTCTTAGTTTATCCTCGAAATCATGTAACATCGTTCATCGTTCTGGAAAGCAACAAACTCATGTTGACGCCTTATCAAGACTCCCAGTTGTTAACATTGCAACTCAAGAACTTCAAGAACACCAACAAAATTCAGATTTGAGTTTCTTGAAAAATTCCCACACTCACGACGGTGTGGTAATGATCAAACAAAAAGGAGTTTTTAAAGCAGTTGTCCCAAACTCGCTTACCAAAAAAATATTGGAAGAATATCACGATTCATTAAGTCACCCATCAATAACCAAAACATGCAAACTTATAACTCAATGTTATTGGTGGAAAGGAATAACAACTGATATCAAGAATTATGTTCGATCTTGTAAATCTTGTCAACTAGTGAAGGTCAGACATGAACCAACTTTAGGAGAAATGATCACTCCAACGTCAAATATCCAACCATTACAAATGATCGGTTGTGACACTATTGTACTGGGAACAGCAGCAGCTAACACAAAGCATAAATTCATTCAAGTTTTTGTTGATCACGCAACTCGTTATCTATGGGCATATCCCACAATAACAAACACTGCTCAAGCTGTCACTCAATGTCTTGATAAGATAATCAAATCTGTTAATTCGATCAATACTATCTTAACAGATAATGGCAAAAATTTTATATCAAAAGAGTTCAACAAATTTCTTTCTTTACAAGGAATTAAACACACATATACTTCGCCTTATCATCCTCAGTGCAATGGCATTTGTGAGAAATTAAATGATACGATAAGGACAAAACTGATAATAGCTGTTCTAGAGAAACCTAGATGTAAATGGAGCTCATTGTTACCGCAAGTTGTCAAAAATTATAATTCCACACCACATGACGTGACTGGTTTTTCACCGCTTTTCTTAATGTATGGAATCGGTAATGTACCCGAATTTGCCGACCAAACTCCAATTACAATTGAAGAAGCCAGGAAGAAAGCTAGCCTGCGGACAGAACAAGTTAGAAGTAAGTGGAAGATTAAACACGATAGCCATCACCCCAAGTATGTCTTTAAAGAAGGAGACTTAGTCATAAGAAAAATTGCCTTCAACGACCCTCGTCTCATCAAGACATCACCAAAATATGAAGGACCATTTGTCATTCAAAAAAAGATATCTGATGTAACCTACGATATCTCTCTGAAAGACCAAAAGCAAGCAAGACGCGTTCACATATCTCAACTTCGACCATTTATTACCCGAGAATAAATGCTTCAAGAAGGGGAATATGAGACGTTACAGAAACAATTTTCAATTGTACATAAATTCCTTTAAAATGTTACTTTAATTTTTCATATGTTTATTTTCAATTTCTTTTTCTCATTCATTAAAAGTCAATGATGTACATACAAAATTAGTAAAAACTCAATAAAAAACGATATGTAAAAATACACATAAACAAATGGCTTGTAAAAGAGCGGCAATAAATGAGTCTAGGCAAAATGTCTATTTCATTAACAAACATTTCACTTTTAAAATAATAAACTTTAAAAATAAAGTTTTACTAAACTAAAATTAGCGTTTTAAAAATAAAAACGTGGCAATATAGATATATAAAGTTGCAGGAGGAAGAAATCCATGTATCTAGAGGGGCACCTCTCCCTTTAAATATACATCATAACAATACATTATGTTCATTACTCTAGTAAAACACTTTACTAGTGGTGATAAATAATGAGCCACAACACCAGCTTTGACAAATTCAGACAAACAGTACAATGTTATCAAATTGAAGCCGTCCCTGTACTGATGAGGGTCATAGCCTGAAACCATGGTATACAGGTTGTTGGTATTTTGTCTGTATTTTCCTAAACTGGTGTTGTAGCTTATTCTTTATCATCACTAGTAAAGTTCTGGTGTATAATTAAAGGAAGATGTGTCCTTCTAGATAAATATATAAATTCGAAACTATTATAGACGCGTATGATTCTTTTACAAATTAAACCATTTCTACTGTCCTTACTGCAATGGAAAAATTAATGGGAGTAGAAATTGTTTAATTTGTAAAAGAATCATACGCGTCTATAATAGTTTCGAATTTTCATAACAGATGGCGCGCTAATGTACAATACTTATACTTATCATTCCGAAATTTCGGCGAACCAACTACAGCCACTTTTCAAGGGAAAGTTAATACTAAGTAATAAGAAGAGAATTATTATAGGTTTGAGATTTATAAAAACACACATTTACTCATGGGAAAAAACTTAAGGAAGTGGAAAGTTTTTGATGTCGCCTGTTGTCTGATTTTTGAAGGAAACAGAGGCAATTTTGTTCACACTTGGTTATCTCGTGTGCCTTCAATAAAGGTCGTTGTGTGTGTGTGTTGTGTGTGTGTGTGTTTGTCTATCAAAATCTTTCAGAGTTATTATCTGAATCCCGATATATATGCTAAAAGGTACAACTTCCTTAGGTTTTGTCCATGAGTGTATATCCACTATATATATTTTTAAATTTAAAATATTACACCAGTAGGTCACCCCGGAATAAGAAGTATAATGTGTTGATGTTACTTATTCAATTTAATTCAAACAGTCCACATACAAAGTACTGTATAATAAATAAAGGTTGGCGTTCATTCAACTGAAATATTGGTAAAATAAATGATATTTTGATCCAATATATGCCCTTTTATTTAAAGATTTATTTATGGATTGCTCTATTTTCCAAATAGTTCTATATATATAATAGAGAGAGAGAGAGAGTTTAGAGGAACTCCGTTTAAAAAGAAACATAATAACTTATAAATATAAATTGGCTTATTTTGGAATAATAATTTTTAAACTCATTTTTCGCTTATTTCCATTTTGTTCTGGGAATAATTCCTCTACCAAATTCCTTATTTGTTCGCGGAACAGGATGAGCAATGAATTAATATTTGAAACTAATAACAATATTTTGATTAAAATTGATTTTTTGCCGTAATTTTTTTATATGGATATATAACTCCATAAAATGGTATACATATGTATAAATATTTGTATTATTATAATTATAATCCTCTGTATCAATTAGATTAATCAAAAATAAATCTCCGAGGTTTCTTTATTAGACTTTTAACGAGTTTACAAGTTTTCGGGTAAATATTTTTACATGTAGAAGGGTCGTTTAAAACCCGAAAGCTTGTAAACTCGTTAATAGTGTAAATAAAGACACATATCCTCGGATATTTATATTTGATTAATATGTATTATTGGAAACTATTGTGAGGTTGAATGATACGTGTTAAAGATAAGAATAAAAAGGCCAAAGAAAAGGATAGGACATTATATTATAATAGGATATTAGGAATAAATAGATTGATGGAAAAAGTGTTTGAATGATAAACTGAATTAAAAGAGGACATTAGGAAGAGAATGATGGACTAGATTGAAAAAGGAAACTATAAGGAAATAAAGAGAAGATTGAATACTAGAGAAGTATGACGCCAATTGAAACCAAGAACTGCTAATGAAGAGTTATAACGTCAATAAAAGGTAGATCCCGAAGTTAAGCAATAAACGACTCAACAGGAATCGTCTACATTACATATCTTCATTTATAGAGGTAACAAAATCTCTTTTAGCATCCATATATCGTTGACTCCTAATTGTGCCCATGAACATAAAATACGTATTGCTGTAAGAGGAGTAATAAAAATACTCTAATAATCAAGAACCATTAAATACGACTTAGCACAAGTCTGGTAAGTTTAAAAGTGTATTACTGTATAGATATAACTACAAATATCTTAAATACATGTATCTATCATAATGATAATATTGTTGTCATGTCCAATGAAGAGCCTCAGATGTCCCCATACATCTCTATCACAGCAGTCGCAATGTCCTCTATCTTGGGTATATAAAGCTGCTGTTTCGGGTCCATGTCAATTATCTGCAAAGCTACGGCTATTGCTGGACATTAGAATATATAGGTAGCTGTTAGTTCCACACCAGGACAATTTTTATATGTCCTGTAGGTTCTTGTGCCATCTGGATTTATTGTCATTCCTTGAAATGTAAGGGAAGAGCTTCTTTATAATCCTTGAACTGCAAAGGAAATCAATAAGAGTGTCATCTCTTACATACCCAAGCTGCCTATTAAAAAACATGATTGAAACAAGATGACTTCAACACTACGGGTTTATCATTCGAAAAGCTGAAAGACACATTCTACTGGGTAGTGTAGGATAAATGGACGACCTGGATTATGTTGGACCTAATCCTAAAGCAAACAAGAGAGATTGTGGCGGACACGTGATTGACGACAGAATCTATAAATATGATCCTAATCTGGCTTAGCGGACGTCAAATGTATTAGAAGGCCAACTTTCAAAAAGTAATAAAAAGCTTATAGAAAGTTTTAACAAAAAGTCTATAAAGAGAATTTAACGTTATCGTAACTTAAAAAAAAAACGGGAAAATTATTAATCCCATAATGGATATTGACTTTATTTTTAAGATGATATCAATATCCGAAGGTAATCTCGTTGTCTTAAAACTTATAATGGACTTCCATATGAAGAGAAACGTCAACCTTTCCATCAAAATAGATTGCCAGTTTGGAGAGACGTGTATAGATGGTGCATTGTTTTAACGTTAATTTTGAGATGAGAGCGATAACTTAGTATAGATCAATATTCTCCCGGTACTTTAAAAATCTATAACAAAATTATAATAAAACACTATAAAGGAATGGCAATACATCCAGATGGCACAAGAACCTATAGGACATGCATCAACTGTCCTGGTGAGGAACTAACACCTACTTACATATTCTCATGCCCAGCAATGGCCGCAGCCTTGCAGAAAATTGACATAGACCCAGAGCAGAAGCTTTACACACCCATGATAGTGGACATTGCTGTGATAGAGATGTATGGAGATATCTGAGGATCTTCATTGGACACGACAACAACAGAAAATTGACATAGACCTAGAGCAGCAGCTTTACACACCCATGATAGTGGACATTGCTGTAATAGAGATGTATGGAGATATCTGAGGCTCTTCATTGAACACGACAACAACAGAAAACTGACATAGACCTAGAGCAGCAGCTTTACACACCCAAGATAGTGGACATTGCTGTGATAGAGATGTATGGAGATATCTGAGGCTCTTCATTGGACACGATAACAACAGAAAATTGACATAGACCTAGAGCAGCAGCTTTACACACCCAAGATAGTGGACATTGCTGCTGCTGTGATAGAGATGTATGGAGACATCTGAGGCCCTTCATTGGACACGACAACAACAATAGCTTTAGCAGTGAATAATACCTTGATTTATTTTATAAATCACTAGTGAAGTTGAATTAAAATTGCTTAGACCAAATGAATTAAAATGTACCTACATTTAACTATTTTAGTCGTTTTGTGTGCACGTGTGTGGCCATCCAATATTTATAATTCATTTATTACCCGTCTTTAAAGTTGATTTGAGTCAGATTGCATATCTTTTCCTCAATTTCTGTCATAAGAATCCTTTGAAAGTTTAAATACAAAAACACGCAGACTCCAAGGATAGGTTTCTTACTTTATTCAATGTTCTTTCAAGCTTTCGGGTACTGTGAACCTTTCTACAGGAGTATACAGCGATTGTATGCTCCTTTAGAAGGGTTTACAGTACCCCGAAAGCTCGAGAGAACGTTAAATAAAATAAGAAATTTATCCTCGGAGACTACGTTTTATTGTGATTCAACTTCTGTGTTATAAATACTTTATATATTTCTACTAGGGTATTTATGTCATCAATCCAGTTCGTTTCTATCTTTCCTCATTGTCCTCAGTTAGAATTCACCAAGCCCAGTAGAGGAAGGTTTTTAATTCATCCATATGGCCTAGCCATTAGTATTGTTTCCTTTGAATTCTTATAATGTTGTTTACGAAGAATGAGTACAGTGTTGGGATAGATTTAGAAAATGTCATTCTATTCAGAGAGATAATAAAACTAACGTTTAACGTCACTAATGTATTTTATCTCCGTTGTCACGAGAATTGTCAATTGAAGAGCACAATAAAATCACGAAATGCGTGACAGCTTCCACTTAGAAAAATAAAAACCTTTGTAGAACTCATCATCTTTAGACAAATTGTTCACTTGATCGAAAATTACCGATTTAAAAATATTTTATAGATGTTTTTTTCCACTTCTTGGTCAAAAGAGTTTTTATGACCAAAGTGGTTGTTATTTCATGAACAATGAATCCTAGATCAGGCAATCTCTATTTACAAGTATATATATTAAGAAAAAGGCATCTCCTTATCGTGCAACTGAAAGTTGCTGATGGCTTGCGCCATCTATCGGAATAAATATCAATTATTCTCGTTGATTTTTAATTATTCCAGAATTGGCCAAATACCCATTCTTGATTAATCGATAAAAGCTAACCACGGACGCGTTTCGGGCTATTGGCCCTCATCAGCGTGGTGCAAGCTGTACCTCAATTATTAACTATTATATTTAATATATATTATAATTTTAATCAACTAAGTATATATATGTAATAATGTGTGTTGATCCTGTCGACTCTCTGTAATAAGGCGTTGAGATCCTGTCGACTATCTGTAAGTTTATTGTGTTGGAGCTCTGGTCGACTATCTGTAATATTGTGTTGATTTCCTGTCAACTCTCTGTAATAATGCGTTGGAGTTCTGGTTGACTCTTGTAGAACCTCGTCGACTCTCGCTATAAGTTGTGGCAACCGAGGATCAAACCTGTAGTAACCGAGAGAGACAGTCAGGGGTGGAGAGTTTTCCAGTGCCTCTCTGCACCTTGTAGGACCTTTAACAGTTCTCACAAAGTACAGGCAGTCGTGGTCGAGGCAGAGTGGAAAAGCTGGGGATGTCCACACACACAAAACGAAGCGACACAGTTGAAAGAAAGTTCTTTGAATAGATAAAAAGTCGAGCCAAAAGCAAAGATGGAGATCGAGAAGGTTTCTTACTGTTTTACATGGTCGATGAGTTGGTGACAACCGGCGACACGCTGATGGGGAACTCACTGGAACTGACTGCTGTTGCTAAGGCCGGTCTTATTTATACGACAGCTCTGACAAAGAGAATTGGGTCATGCACGTGTCGAGGGACACCGGACACTGGCGACAGTCTGTCGGGGTCCAATCTATCTTTAGAAGTTACTTTGTAAATCTCTCTCTGGCTCTTAACTCAGCTTTTAATCTATTATATATTTTTATTTATTCATCCTCAGTACATTACATATGGGGATACAAGGACACACGTCAATTATGCATATAATTAGTTATAGTTTATAATTAGTTCTATATACAACATGACAATCTTGTTATAAATTACATAATATAGGGTTATTGGTTTAAATTATCATATATATGTTATTACCACATATTCAATTTACTGCAATCTTGATTTTTTATTAAACAAATAAGAAAAACTAAAAGTTAAATAAGTTGAAAACGAAGATCGCGTTAATATCTGTGGTGAGTTTTGTTGACATGAAAATAACTGCCACCTCTATCGGGATTAATATCAACTAATATCAACGGTTAGAAAGACGTCTTGCCCGAAAGCTTGTACCATCGTCCTCTTACGAAAGAATCTCTTCTCCCTGACTTGTGTTTCTTATTCAATAGGAAATGTTAGCACGTTTTCTTTGATGTTTCTTCTAGAAAGAACGAGCTGACTCAATTCGATTCAATTCGATTTATTTCACACAACAAAAAAGAATAACACAACGATTTAATGCGATTTAGTTGTATTTTAACACAAAAGAAAACAGAAGAAAAAAACAACAAAAAGAATGATGATAAGTAACAAAATAATTCTATGAATATGAATTATAATTAATTAATAAAATACAATAATAATAATAAAAAAAAACCTAACATATAGATTACTATAATAATGATAATAATAAAAAAAACCTAACAGGAAATATGGAGATTATCATTGTCTTAACTCTCCCATTTATTTTGTTATCATTTTCAGAATTCCGCATTACCAGTTAAACTAAAGCCATCAAAATGGAAACATAGAAAAGATACAACATAATACCATACACATCATGCATCATACAACATACACCCTTAATATACATGTATATTAATTCCTGTACATATTGTTGCATCAATATCAATGCTCCCTACATTTATTCAAAATATTCTACGATACTTAATATTTATTTAAAACAGATTATTTAGATTATCATCATTCCTTTTTATAGTTTCATTCCTTTTGTAATATAGTTATTGTACATATATCTTGATTGGTTATTGGAGCGAGAGAGGACCTAGAGGAAGACTGCGGATCACGACCTACGAGGAAGACAACGAATATAAATAAACACAATAACTTTAAAAGATAATTTATTTTTATTTAATTTTACTTTTATTTATTTGCTTTGAATATGGTAACCCGCTCGGGAAACGTATATAACACCAAGAAGGAAGAAACCAAGGTCGACGACCCTACAAAGCTGCAACTTGGTGCAACAATATTTCAAATATCTTTCTTTTTTTTTTTCTTTCAAAGTTTTGTTTACCTTTAAAGTGCAAGTGTCCCTAAGGGGACATAGCTCTCCAAGTCAAAATAAAATACAACATACACCCCCCCCCCCCCCCCCATATATATATAATAAGAAAAAATATGATAATTGAAAGGAATGAAGACTTCGGGGGAAAAAAAAGAATGAGATTTGTCAAAAGTTTAGTTAATAAAATCTCGAAGCGTCCCTTGAATGAATCGTTCTCAAGTCAATAAGAGTATAATTCAAGTGAAATATTTGATAGAAATGTGAAAATAACGATTTCAAATGGAGAATTTAATATAGGGATCTGTAATGGAAAGGAATTCCTCCACCTGTGAGGGGAGATTTCCATTATCTGGATTTATTAATATATCTGGGAGTGAGTTATGGAGAGTTTTCTGCTTCCCTGTTTGCCATCTCCTCACATCTTTATATGCACTCTTCTCTCATTACTCTGGGGGGATTTTTCCAGGAGGAATGTTGATTTATAAAAATAGCCTCTCCCGTCAAAATTGACGCTGAAACTAAGCCTGCCGTGGCCTAACGAAGACTATTAGTTTATAAAATGGTTTCCAGTTGGATATTCTGAATTATCAAAAGCTGGTGTTGTGACTTTGTTACCTACCCGAGTTGATTAGTTCGTAAAGGCGGTTAAAAGATGGCGCTTAGTTTTGGAGACTTTTAATGGGATAGTTAACTATCTTTTATAGATCTCTCAATCTATATGGTGTAGAATGTCTTCTTTGGTAAGTATCGTTCCATGACTTCTTGACTTCTATGATAATTTATTAAGAAAGATACATCTCCTGATCGTGCAACTAAAGGTTGCTGATGGCTTGCGCCATCTGTCGGAATAAATATCAACTATTCGTTGATTTTTTTAATTATTCAAGAATTGACCAATTACCCCATTTTTTTATTTAATCAATAAAAGCTAACCACGTACGCATTTCAGGCTGTTGACCCTCGTCAGAGTGGTGTAAGCTGTAACGTAACGTCAGTGTGGTGTAAGCTGTAACGTAACGTCAGCGTGGTGTAAGCTGTAACGTAACGTCAGTGTGGTGTAAGCTGTAACGTAACGTCAGCGTGGTGTAAGCTGTAACGTAACGTCAGTGTGGTGTAAGCTGTAATGTAACGTCAGTGTGGTGTAAGCTGTAACGTAACGTCAGTGTGGTGTAAGCTGTAACGTAACGTCAGCGTGGTGTAAGCTGTAACGTAACGTCAGTGTGGTGTAAGCTGTAATGTAACGTCAGCGTGGTGTAAGCTGTAACGTAACGTCAGCGTGGTGTAAGCTGTAACGTAAATCAGCTTGCACCACGCTAACGAGGGCCAACAGCCCGAAACGCGTACGTGGTTAGCTTTTCTTGATTAATGGCCAATTCTGGAATTATTTTTAAAATAAACGAATAATTAATATTTATTCCGACAGATGGTGCAAGCCATCAGCAAATTTCAGTTGCACAATCAGGAGATGCCTTTTCTTAATTTATCTACCTGATCTAAGTACAATTTCACTTTTGTACTATTATTTCCTGTGATAATGATCGTTCACAGCTGTCTTCTGCTGTCTATATTTGCATAGTCTGCAGATTCTGCTATCAATATAAAAACCGTTTTGATGTACGACTGAATTTTTTGTACCTCGAGTTCAAATTTATGTTAGCAGACCATCAATAAAAATGTAATAATTTAGAGTTCATTTTCTCTTTTAATCCAGATAAAAATTTCAAATATATATATATAAATCTTATTTATGATATTTTTTTTTTAAATTAAAACGTTAATTTCATTTATCATTCTTCTATATATATTAATAAACATGTTTCTTTTTATTTTATTCTGGAGAGAGAGCTCACTTTAAAATATTCCACAATGTAGATTAATGATTCAAGCTCCATCTAAAATATTTGCATATATAAAATGTATATATATTTCGCACAAATTACATTCCCAATGTAATTAATTTCCAGAAACATCGTTTTAGCCACTTTGTTGATTATTAATGGTTAGATTTGTTCCAGCTGGTAGATTATCGCTTTATTGTATAAATTACATATTTTCTACAATTCTGGGGAGTATTATACGGAGAGGGAGATACGCTATTTCAAAATTAATAATAATAATAATTAATAATAATAAGACATATTAACATATTTTTCTCTTAGCCCTGATCGTTTTCAATGGTGTTTTCTATTAATGAGGAATAGGAGTGTAATAGTGGATGGAGTTTTTTAGCTAGGAAGGAGACAATATTTCTAGATAATTATTGAAACGAAGAGAAGCCTAGCTTACTACACTCATAAACAAAATTTAAGGAAATGGAAACCTTTGATGTCGACGGTCGTTTTTTTTTTTTTTTTTTTTTTTTTTTTAAGAAGACAGACTTTCTCGAAGTACCTTCTTTAGTACGGGATAAAATAAAAAACGAAATAAAACAAATAAACTATAAAATCAAATATCAACTAAAATCTAAATGAATAGTTGTTTTTTTTTTCTGCATTTATAAATATAATCTCTTTATTATTTGGAATTTAGTTGGTTTATCTTGATTTGATATGTTTTATTTCGTTTTTTTCCCCTATCTTTGTATTTTGGTTTGTAGAAAGCTTACTGTTTCAAATAAAGAAAATTATTAGGAAATATCTCTTTTAGTGTTGTTGTTATAATAACTTTCATATTACTGCAATCACCTTCGTCTAAAAGTCGTTTCAAAGGCGGGGCTGTCACTTCGATCAGAACCTTCTCTTTGTCGAGGCCAAGAAGACCGTAAAGTAGATACTATACATAAAATACTGCCAATATAACAATTTTATAACTTCCTATTATAATATTTACAATGCTGAGTTACGGTAATGTTTAAAGATAATATACAAGATTTGTAAGAGAAAGGGAAGGCCTGTATCCTGTACACACCTGTATCTATTAAGAATATATAAAATCAACTTGCACAATGAGTATCTTTTATTATACATTAGCCGAATGACCCGGGCAACGCCCGTGTTTTACCCGATTGAATGTTTTGATTCAAATACTATTTGTTACAATTATAATTTGGCGCCTTTAATAAATGCATATATTAGTTAATAACTATAGCCTACGTGCTTTATCTGTCTATGTACTGTTGGCTTCCGTAGGCGTCTTTTACTGGAAAAAAGAAAGAGAGGATTCCATTTGGTTATTAACTAATATACGCATTTATTTAAGGAGCGACCCGCTCCAACACAATAGTTACAAAAACGAAAATGCGAGTGGGGGGTGGGGGGGGGGGGGGGCAAAGGTGGCGTGATCGTAGCCGACCAATAGGAGGGCGCCATTCCAAAAAAAAAAAAGCAAACCGTGACAGAGGCGACGAAGAATGACGCTCGTAACTGTATTATACATATCGAAAGCTAGCTTTTTAACTAAATGCTCTCCTACGGCAATAATCATGTCTAATAAGACCAACAATATAGTTTACCAAATTTGTCCTTCTTTCTAATGATAAATAATCCGTTAAACAGCATCTAGCTTGAAATCTCTTCGATTTGTTCGTATATTATGATGCATTAGCGCACCGTCTGTTATGAAAATTCGAAATTATTATAGACACGTATGATTCTTTTTGAAATTGTTTGATCTTCTAAAAGAATCATACGCGTCTATAATAGTTTCGAATTATTCGTATATTGTTTTCCTTACGCTTTCATAATGAAATACACTTGATATATTGTTGGTCAAACTTTTAGAAATTCCTTATTCACAGTCCGTATATTGAATTAACTATATTACTACTAGCGGATGTACCCGGCTTCGCCCGGGTTTTACGCGAGTAAAGGTTTGTCTAACGAATCTCTCGATAAAGTGAACATTTTTTCTCGGTCCCTTGAAAAATACTCGATAAGTTGAATAATATCAATATTAATTGGTTCTCTCGCGGTAATTGTAAGTTAAAGGAATAGTATCTTGCCTTGGAATTGTAGCATTATTCTTGTATGGATGTACCCGGCTTCGCCCGGGTTTTACGCGAGTAAAGGTTTGTCTAACGAATCTCTCGATAAAGTGAACATTTTTTCCTGGTCCCTTAAAAAATACTTGATAAGTTGAATAAAATCAATATCAATTGGTTCCCTCGGTAATTGGAAGTTAAAGGAATAATATCTTGCCTTGGAATTGTATCATTATTCTTGTCTCAAATAAATTGCCGTGTCATCCTGAATTTTGTCTTTCCTAATTTTCTACATTACAAAATCATCGTATCATCATGATAATATTTAGAGCAGATTGTTGAATTATAACAGATAAATTAGAATATTTATCTTGATTATTTTTAGGCGAAAAGTTATTTCAAAAATTTTATTTGCTAGAAACCATCCCAGTACTATACTAAATAACTTCCCAAAGTTTCATGGCGTTCCAATGAGTGGTTTGGTCAGGCATAAAGGACACACACATACATTCATTTATATATATATATAGATAACAAAATATTCGTTAGATGGAAATTTTGCCGGGAGGATATTGATCTAAAGAGACAAAGGTCTCCTCTCCTGTCAAAACAGATATCAAAAATAGACGCTATCTAGGTGGAGGCTTTTCAATTTGCCAAAGCTGGTGTTGTGGCTTTGTCACCGACCCGAGGCCGCTAGTTTGCGGCGACGGTCAATAGATGACGTCTAGTTTTGATGTCTGTTTTGAGGGGAGAGGCGACCTTTGTCTCTTTAAAATATTCGTTATTTCGTTCAATTTTTATATATTGAAAGATGTCAATATATTGAGATCGAAATAATAATAATGAAGCATTATATACTTATAAACAAAAATATGTTGCATTATATACAAACACACAGATTTTTTACATTAAAACAATAATATTGATTTCAATGAAGAAAAATAGTTGTTTACTTTTCTATAAGTTAGTTTGATTGATTGTATTTTTCATTTTTTTTACCTTTTTTGAAAGAACTCGACGTAAGAAGAATCTTTCTTTGTTTTTAATTTTGATTTATTTGTCTGAAATGTTTTTAATCTGGATAATGGTTTCCTAGAGAACTTCTTAGTTCACCATAGAGAAATCCCTCGAGGTTTTACACAGGAAACAATATTTAATAGAGATTGCAACGTTGAGAAATAGAGAGAGAGAAACAAATTTGACTTATCCCCTGACCACTCAAATGAGCATTTCAGAGAGCGCCATCTAATAGAATAAAAATAAACTAAACGTTGATTTAGGCTTGTTCCTTGATATTTGGACAAACCCAATTTCTTGATACACTAATAAAAGTCAATCATGTACGCGTTTCTGACTGTTTGCCCTTATCAGCGTAGTGAAAGAGAGAGTTAGCAATGATATAGATCAGTGATTCTCAACCTTTTTTTTTTGTTGCGGCATTATTTTAAAGATTTGAAAATTTGGCGGCACAATTTTAGAATTTCGCGGCACACTTTTGCTAACTTGAATGCAAGAAAATTCAAATTATGTATCAATATTTCTATGCAAAATATAAGTAATATACATCTCTAACATTCAATTTGCTAATTTCGTTATTTTAAAAAGTAAAAAAATGAAAAAGAAAAAAAAAGAAAAACCAATACAAACGTGAACATAATCATATGACTAAAATTCGGCGGCACATTTTTAGAATTTCGCGGCACACAAAATTACCGCGGCACAGTGGTTGAGAATCACTGATATAGATAATATAGATTGAAAAGTAATTCTAAATAAAATAATTCATTAAGATAACTAAAAGGATCTAGAAGAGAGAAATGTATATTATATTGTGTGTTTAATTGAAAGTTCAACTTAATTCGTTAATTAGATATAATATGTTATTTATAGAGCTCAAACGGAGTTGTAAATTAGAAAAAAAAAAGAAAAACTCGTATCATTTTTAAATGCTCATAGAGAGAAAATCCTTCAAAATTTAATTAAAGTGTGAAAATTTGAGAATATTACTAACATTTTGCTTATTCATTACGTTACAATACACTCTCTTTCCAATATAATATAAACACTTTCGATTTTTTTTATTCATCAGTAAAATATACTGCTTCGATGATTTTTTTTTTCTGAAAAAGGGCATTTTTACTGAAAGCTTTAATTACATAAAAAAGAGTGGCAAGTGGCCATTGCTATTATTTTTGTTCTCTAATAGATCTATAATAAGGTCCCGTTAAAGCAAACACAAAAGCTGTGATATCTACTGACATGGATACCATGGTTTCGGGCTAACGGCCTTCATCAATCCAGGATGGACTTTGAGGTAGTCTCCTGGTGAACGCTCGGAATTTACCAAAGCTGGTGCTGTGACTTTGTTACTGACCCGATTCTGCTAGGTTTCAAAGACAGTCGATAGATAGACAATTGGCAATTAAAATAATTTTATTGACATCTTGTCAATACATGCAAAAGTGCACAGTCTGTGTACTATTTAAAATATATATATAATTATATATATATGTATTATACTATGTACAAAGAACATGGCGCCTATGGCAGCATTGCAGAGTTTGGTGGTGAATCACCAGCGAAAGAGCAAGGTTTTATGCGTCTATTTTGATGGGAGAAGTGACCTTTCTTTTTATAGATCACTATAATATATATCCTCCCTCTTTTCAAAGCAAATTTTCCATAAATAAGTAGAATTACCATTTGTCTTTCTTTAGAAAGGGCAGGGAAAATTGTATATAAATTTGTTGTTTGCTGCCATCCTTAACATTTCTGAAACATTTCTATTTGAAGCCTTTCTAGTTAGTTAAATTGTGGAATGGTAATCTATCTTAGAAAAAGTTTATAATTATGTAAAATATTATTGTTGAAGTATATATAAACTATTGCTACTCTTGTCATTTTGTACCCGTAAAAGGGCATCTTACCAGAAAGCTTGTATATTCGCCCTCTTATATAAAGAATCTCTTCTCCCCAACTTGTGTTTCTAAAACGGAGAAGTTAAACAGGAAGAATCTTAAGATGTTTAATGCCATGTTGAGCTGAGGTTTCCTGAAACAATGTAAGTTGTCCCATTGTATTCTGTAATACTTAGCCGTGAGAGTTCCCGAGGATGGAATAAAACTTTCTACAATGGTACCATTGTTAAACCTACCTCATCTATCGAGAAAGCTTTTCCTGGTAATGTACTTAATGTTGTTCATCCTCTTAAAAACATTCCATTGTAGTTACATACTTACATTCTATGCAAATCTCCTAGAAAATTATTTGTCTATATATACATATTTATTATCCTTTTTTAATGTATAATATAACGATTATAATATTGCAAGATGTATCTATATATTGTATCAAAATATGTATTAATTTATTAACAGATTATCAGTTGTTGATATTTATATTTTGCTACTCTATAAACGTCTCTCATTGTCTCTAATGTATTTCATCTAAATTTTAATTTCTTTTTGCCTTAAATAAATTTCTGTATCATTCTGAGGTTTGTCTAATTTTCTATGTGACATTTGATGGTGATGCTGGGTAGATTGGCGACGACAAATTGAAGATAACAGAGAACACCTTGAGGCTATTGATCTTATCTGTTTTGTTTAAAGATAATATATCAGTGAATAATTATTACTTTACTCTGTTTTGATTCGAAATGAATCGAATGTTTTTATCATCATCTTATATATAAAAAAAACAATGGTTGCCTGTAAAGTCGGTTTTACGGGTGAAGATTTTACGTGACAACGGTAGAATATTTATTGATATGAATATAATTAAATTGCACAATAGGAACAAGGAATTGAATGAAAATAAGAATTGCATAATTTTTAACTAACATATAGTTCACGTGAACCGACAATGTACCAACGAGTTTGTGGAAATATATGCAACATGTAATTGGATCGTCACTCACCAAGTTGCACCGCTCTGATGTGTTGAGATCTTCGGCGACTTTGCCAGGATATTTGTTGCTCAACTTGAGCAGTAAATTCAGCAATACTAACCAGCGTACCTCGTTTGCACTAAGAGTGAGAAAGATGGTCGGTTTACCAAGTTGACGGAGCATAGCGAAGAGATCTCGTTTACGAGAGGCCCAGTACTGGACAGAGTTTGGCACCGACTTCATAAAGGCGAGATTCTGCACAACGAATTCTTTGAGAAACTCCGGATCCTCTAACATGCGTCGAGTTACGCTCTCTGTGATCGAAACACTTCGGAATGTGCTGTAAATCCCATCGACCATTCGCAGACGTAGAATCTTCATTGCATCGTATAAGACTTTTTGAGGCGTGGCTCCACGCCTGTCACTCCGTCGTATTTCACTGGTCGCCATCATGTACGGTGTCACTGAAATGTTCATGTTGAAACGGCGGGGCTCTCCGAAGTATATCGCAGGAAATGATAGTTCTTCTGCATGACGGTCATAAATGATGTTAAGAGGCGTTGCTCGATGTCCTGGTGCGATGTCAAGACAATCCTCTTCATTCCACAGTAGTGTGTGCTGTCTCGCAGCAAGAACTTCAGACTCGGGCGTATATTCGGCGGAGATTGCTCAGTTGTAGTGCAGTGATGGTTTTAAGGTCATTCTTGAACCACAATCTGTCACAAACCGAGCAAGCATGGCCAAAATCGTTGTCCAGGAAAGTAGATTGAAATCTCCGTATTGACGATGACCATTTGGTATACCAGGTGGATTGTTCCAGTTGTATTGCTGTTTGGCTTGAAGAAGTAGTCGGTTGTACATCAGTCCGAGAAGATGCTGCTCTACGTTGTCGGAATGCACGTTGCCGTTGAGCGGTAGTTAGGGGAACGCTCGTTCTCTCCGCCACGACAGGAACGCTTGTTCTCTCCACCACAGAACAAGACGTTGAAGCAGGTGACTCTGACGTACCGCTGGTGAGGGCTATGTTAGCAGATTTACGTAGCTTGAACCTGCGTTGCCTCTCCGCAGCCGCTTTTGCAAAGGCTCTTACTTGTTCAGGAGTTCTGGTCAATGCTTTTCGTAGTCTGTACTCACATTGTCGCTGAGCATTCGTTCTGGCGGTAGAGGTGGTGTGTGGAACAACGAAAGGTACTGCAGACGTTGACGGCACGATATCCTCCGTCTCCATTGAAGTACTGGAAGTTGAAGGCACCGTTTCCATTGTTTTGAGAGTGGTGATTCCTGTTGAACATTTGAAATTGAATGGATGAATTTTTAATTTTAAAGAATCAATTTGAAAATCAAAACACTTATTCAGATCGAAGGTTCAAATTTTTGCTAAATAAATTTGAAATTAAATAAAATTTGTAATTGTAAATGATGAAGTTGAAAATTAAAACATTTACTTATATTAGATGTTAAAATTCTTGCTCAACACAGTTTAAATAAAGTTTTCTTATATCTGCTACTTTTTCTTAATATTTGTAATTTTAAATAATCAATTCGAAAATCAAAACATTTATTCAGATCGAAGGTTCAAATTTTTGCTAAATAAATTTGAAACTATTTAAAATTTGTAGAATAATAATTAATTAATTAATTAATTTTAAACTAATAATTTACTTAACACTATCAACATTTATCAATAGTATGACATAACCTATAAACTCAGTTTCTCAACTTTTGTGTCAATCTAACAATTAATCAATCAATCATAGTTTACGATAATGAAATATCAGTGTACAATTATTTACCTTTATTGTTGTAGTTGTTGTAAATGACGAATCTAAGCACTCCACATTTTCACTACAGACACAGCTGACGATACTTTAACCACACGTGTGAACTTGTATTATGACGCTTTCTTGTTTTTCCAACGCCAAGAACGTTCGAGAAAGACAAAGACAGAGACAAGCATGCGCCGATTCAATGCGCCTAATTCTCTAGCGCTGCGCGCGCAGCTGCGCGCGCAGCACTCTCGTTCGGTGACTCATCGTAACGTTACCGGGCGTTACACTTTCTCATAAGTGACTCCCAGCCGCAACCTAATTTAAGACGTTGTCACGTCAAAAGGCTTGGTTTATAATGTGCATGTGTGCAAGAATTGTAAAAGAAAAAATAATAATTATAGTAGCATAAAAATGGTTTCATTTATCTTTAAAGATATCTAAATATATAAAGTACAATTTCTTATAAAATAACTTTCACTATTAATCTTCAACCTATAATAGAATCATATCAGCTATGTGAGTGATCTACATCTACATGGACAATATTTCTCTAAGACTGGCTCCAGAATTTCACCGCCGTCTTAAAGCCAAGACTTCCCTCAAAGAAGAGGATGTCCCTATTGACGATATGACGACAAAGCCGCTCTTCACGCTGAAAAAGAAAGGACAAAGAGCTACTAGGAAGAAGTTACAAATATCCTAGGCAATTATTGACAAAATCACATTTGATCCATGTCAGAAACAACAAAATTTGTAAGCTGTGATTCGATGCTTCTACTGGAAAGAAGCCATGTAGTAAAATTATTTTATTAACATATAATCAATTTTGATATTTATATTTTTCTACGCTGTAAACTTCCCTCAGTGGCTCTCTGGTATTTCGTAAATTTAATTAGTTCTTGCCCTAAATAAATGGCTGTGTCATCCTGAAGTTTATCTTTCCTAATTTTCCACGTGGCAATTTTATATACAGTTAAACCTGTCTATAGCGACCCCTCTAAATAGCGCCTTCCTCTTTATAGCGCCCGATTTTAAATACGTAGTACGATGCGATTTACATTAAAAGTGACCTGTCTATAGCACTCCCTGTCTATAGCACCCTATTTTGGTGAGTCTCAAGAGGGGGCGCTAAAGACAGGTTTAACTGTATATAAAAGTACATACAAGTATATACAATACTTGTATATTGATATTAGACAATAGGTCAGAGAGAATAGCAAGCTAATTCTGCGCATCATATATATAATATACATATATAAATATATTTTATATTACTTATTTATTTATTACCAGTTGCAAATAAGACACGCTATATCCGATCTGGATAATTGCGCGTGAAACTATTTACGATAATTCATATTATAGTAGAGTAAGTAATAGAATTATCAAAAAGAAAATAAACAATTAAGAAAAAGAGCATTAAATAAACATAAACATTAAACAAATATGCAACAACATAAGCAGATAGAAGAAATCGCAAGGTAGTTATGTACAATATATTAAGCAATGATGGAAGTTGATGAATTTATCTGTAATAATTAGTATCGTGGAGAATTAGTTTTATATTACTTAATATATAAAAACCTAATATATATATTATATATGACATAATAAAAATATGATTTTTATTATTCATAAAATAATTGGAATTCTATAATCACAGAGTTGAATTTTAGAATGAAGGGGAATCCTTAACAAAAGGAATACAACCCAATATTGTTTTTTTTTTTTTGTAAATAGATAATAACAATGCAAATAACAATAACAATGCAAATACTGTTTGCTTTAAAAAATAATCAAAATAATAAATATTTAATGAGACAAAAGTTATCATTCATTTTTTCCATCCACGACTGCATGAATTGGTAACGTAACTAGAATATACGTCTTTTTTTTATGACATATATGCTTTATAGATATTTAATAAGGCCGTCTGTTGTTTGTGTGCGTCTTGTTTCAGGAACGAATCTATAATTTAAAAAAAAAAACATCAAGAAAAGTTTTTCTGTTTTTTTTTTTGCTTATTCCTAGTACACGCGGTACAGGCCATGATATTCATGGTGGGTACTTAGCGACTGCTTTTACTCTAAGCGCACCAAATGTCTACACATGTGAAAAGCAGTTCGACTTTGCACTTACAAATGTGCCAGAGCCCTGTTTGGTTACTTTCACTCGCTGGTGGGGTTTGACTTTTTGCAAGAATCGGGGGCCATTGGAGAATATTTTTTTTAAACAGAAAAAGTGTCCAATGCGGGAATCGAACCCGGGTCGTAGTAGTCGAAAACCAAACGGTTTAACCAGCCTTCCACCACCGACCCCCTTAAGTTTTGCTGTAAAATAATATAGTTTATTATTTATTTATTCGGAGGTCAAAGGACGTGATCGTGCAAATATTTTGTAACGTAGAAAATCAAGAAAGACAAATATCAGGATGACACGGCAATTTATTTAAGGCAAGAACATAAATCAACATTTATAATAAGATAAGCAATGAGGGAAGTTTCCAGAGTAACAAAACAAAATATAATATATAAAAATATCAAATAACTACTATAATCTGTATATAAAATATAATAAGATTCATGCCATATTAAAAGGTAAATTATTGAAGCAAAAAAAAAGGAAAAGAAGAGGAAGAAATATGCAATAAAAGCAAGCATATACGATGGTAGAATAGAAACAAGATATTGGGGAAAACAAGATAGCTCGTGTGTTATGACCTGGTCATTCTTTCTGGAAATCTATTTGTCCATCATCGATTGATGGAGTCGTTCCCGGATATCTGCTGCCTTCCAACTTCCGGTACGAATCCCCCATTCATTTCCGAGTCTTTCAGGTTGACTTCCAATAAAATATATTTAATTATAGCTTCCACACAGATATTTACTTGGCTTTCTTAACTTAATTTACTTTTTTTTACATTTTTATTTGATTTATTCTATATTATTTATATGAGAGAGAGAGATTAAATTGCAAATAATAATGTATTTATAATAAAGAAACAGAATTATCCCTTGTATCAATCCGTTCATATTGCTAATTATACAAATCGTACTATTATTCCAAACTTAATTCCTAAACAGTTCCATTCAAATTTTATAGTCACTCAATTTGTCACATCACACAGAAAATTCCAGAAATACTTATATAAAATAGGTCGATCAGAAACACCAAATTGTTCCTGTAGAGAAACTAAACAAACTGCTCTTCACCTTATCTATGACTGTACGAACTTTGTAGAAGTGAGACATCGATTGTTCCCTGATCTAAATGATTTAACTCTCTTAATTCAATCACTTTGTTTATATAAATTTTATGAATGAGAAAATCCAAAATCAAAATGTTGATAATTGATTTTTTTGTTGTAAGACTGCGTACTGGTCTCAGGATGGTCAAGCTGTTCATCAAGTGTGCTCAATTAATTAAATCGAAGAAGATCCATTCAAAGATAAGTTTCTTTATCAGTTTTGATTACATGAACTCACGCTTCCGAGCCTGTAAACCCATCAAGTTATTGTGTTACTCCTTTCAAAGGGCCGAAAAGTACGAAAGCTTGAGTTTATGTAACAAAAAAATGATAAACTCATTCCCGGATGGATCTTCGATTTATTTATAGCATTCCTATGCCAGACCATCCGCCTTATTCGTCTAACCTGGCACCATGTAACCCTTATCTGTTCACCGAGATAGAATTAGAATTGAAAGGAATAAAATTTCAGATCATTAAGGCTGTGGAATAGGGTTATGAGGGAGTTACCCAAGATTTTTCCAGCAATGATTCGAACAATGAAGAATTCGCATGTTACGGATAGAGAGAAGAGGGGTGTTTATTGAAGGGACTATTTGCTATATATATAAAATAAATGCTTTACAATATTAATCTCTTTAATTAATAACTACAATATTTATAATTAACTTAATTAATTCTTTCAAAATATCAACGTTGGTTGTTCATGCGAAAAAATTTCTACAGACTGTTTATAAAATTTAAAAGTTTAATTTTCATAAAATATGCCGATGTTGACGAAACAGCAATTCTACATAAATTCATATTGCTGAGTTATATATACATAATGTCAAAGGAAATATGTAAGCTAAAATTTAAAGGAGTTTATTTTTTAGTGATTTGACAGAAGTGTTTTCTAACTTGACATTCTTCTGGAAGTTTTAAAATTCATGGCTTTACTCACAAAGACACGCAAGCTAAATATTCTGAGCGTAGAATATTAAATATTGATCAAGGAATGTTTGAAGTAAATTGTTTTTTTTTTCTTTTAAGACATGGTTTACGGCGGTGAGAGAAGACACGATACACGTATTGGACTTTTGTTTTGTGTGTGTGTGTGTGTTTGTGATAGTTTCTTAATAAAAATTTAAACAGCTTTATAATTCTTTAAAATTTTACACAAATAAATTTACTGGCAATGAGTTTCTTTTAAATATCATCAGATATTATCTCTACAGACCTTACTGCAATGATATGAGTTATTGAATGAGAGGGCTTGGCTCATCATTCAATAACTCATATCATTGCAGTAAGGTCTGTAGAGATAATATCTGATGATATTTAAAAGAAACTCATTGCCAGTAAATTTATTTGTGTAAAATTTTAACGATAGATGGCAATAAAATTTAATTTACTAATTCTTCTTATTGATAGCCGTAGAGGTATTTGTAAACGCTCATTTTCATGATCAGACAATATGTTTACCATTCTATTTAACATGTATTCAAATCAACACTTATGAATTGACATGGAGCCAGAACAGCAGTTTTACACACCCAAGATATTGGACATTGCTGCTGCTGTGATAGAGATGTATGGAGACATCTGAGACTCTTCATTGGACATGACAACAGAAAATTGACATGGACCCAGAGCAGCAGCTTTACACACCCAAGATAGTGGACATTGCTGCTGCTGTGATAGAGATGTATGGAGACATCTGAGGCTCTTCATTGGACACGACAACAACAACAACATAAAATTGACATGGACCCAGAACAGTAGCTTTACACACCCAGGATAGTGGACATTGCTGCTGCTGTGATAGAGATGTATGGAGACATCTGAGGCTCTTCATTGGACATGACAACAGAAAATTGACATGGACCCAGAGCAGCAGCTTTACACATCCAAGATAGTGGACATTGCTGCTACTGTGATAGAGATGTATGGAGACATCTGAGGCTCTTCGTTGGACAAGGCAATAACACTTATGAATCATTTGTATCAATCCATTCATAATGCTAAATACCCAATTCGCAATATTTTTCCAAACGGAATTCCTACACAGTTCCATCCAAATATTATAGTCATTCAATTTGTCACATCAAACCTAAAATTTCAGAAATACTTACATAAAAGAGGTCTATCAGAAATACCAAATTGTTCCTGCAGAGAAACTGAACAAACAGCTCTTCACCTTATCTACGACTGTCCGAACTTTACAGAAGTGAGACATCGATTGTTGCCTGATTTAAATAATTTAATTCTTTCACCTCAGCCACTTTGTCTATATAAATTTTATGAACTCTGTCAAATAATACATGTAAATTTGTAAATATTTAATTCTAAGTTTTAATTTATTTGCTGTTTTGTTTCCTCTGTATTAGGCGCAAATATATCAATATCGCCCCTGGTTGATTAGTAAACAAATTAAAATAATCAACACTGTCATATCTCACCCAACAAATCCCCACCCACGCAATACAGTAGTCGTAGTAAGTGAGACGATATCAAACCCTAGTTATATATATTTATGGGCAACCTTGAAGGAAGCAGTACTTTTGAACATGTATATCGAGATTCAGACAATAACTCTGATATATATTTGATAAACAGTGACTTTTATTGAAAGCACACGAGATAACTGTCAACAAAATCGCCTCTGTCTCCTTCTAAAAGACGACCAGCGATATCAAAGACTTTCCGCTTCCTTAAGTCCATGAGTGTATACAACAACACACGTCTAAAAATATCTTTAAAAAGATAAAACTCGAGAAAAACAAAATATATATATAATATATATGTATTAAAAACTTTTCTAAAAATAGTATTTTACTTTTAACACAAAAATCCGATAATAGGAGTAACCTTAAATTTATATTAACCTTCGAATATACAATTTCATATTTGGTAATCGAGTTTGACATATTTAAATGATGTTAGTATGCATTGAAGGAAGGAAAAGTACGATTCTATCTTCAAATTAGGTATATTTATCAAATACACTCATGGACAAAACTCAAGAAAGTTGTACTTTTTAGCATGTATATCGGTATTTAGACAATAACTCTGAAAGATATTACAGTGACCTTTATTGAAGACGCACGAGATAACCAAGTGTGAACAAAATTGCCTGTGTCTCCTTAAAAAAAAAACAAACAGACGACCGTCGACATCAAAGACTTTCCACTTCCTTAAGTTATTCGTTGAGTGTATACTTGTATAAATTAATGTGTATAGTTGAAAAAGAGTATTAAATACTTCTGGTAGGTTAACTAAAATGAATAAAAAAACACGATTGGATTAGAGCGCCCTCTGTTACTGTGAGAATTGAACATTTATGACGTAGAGTATGTGGTTCGGATGCGATCACTGCCTCACTTACTAAGCTCGGAAACCTTGCCGCCTCCTGGATATGTCTGGTCTTATCTAAATAGTTATGGCAGAGCTTGACTGTATCTTCTTGCCAGATTTCTTCTGGTCTCCAACCGAATTGAAGCTTTTATGCTTCCTTAAAAGTGCCCACAACACCCTGATGACACTAATAATTCCCCAACACCCGATTATTACTGACACACTTTTATTAAACTAACGCATCCTTATATACACAATTATATTTACAAAATATGTAAATCTTCTGGCTGAATAAGCAAAAAAGAGAAATTTTACATAACCGGCGTCTCCAGTATGATTCTATCAAATAAAGCAATTTTTCTACTGTCCTTATATATTGCAATGATAGAAATAATGGGAGGGCCTCTGGCTCATCAGTATATGAGTTGTAAAGACAGAGGCTGCCTGGCCGGCATTCATATTTATTGAAAATAAAGATAACTTCGGCCAGTAAATCTTTGTATTATCTCGACGTTTCGACAAAAATCTTTTGTCCTCGTCAGGAGCAAACAAAAATTAAAACAGGCAGCCTACTTTTTACAAAAATCATAGTCTTTTGTGAGTTAAATATTTATTTTTGACTCGTGCTTTGTACAAAATTTGAAATATCGCGTGAGAACGCCCTTGGAACTTTAGAATAATTTTTATAACGCCTTGCTAAATGTTTAATTTTTGTTTGCTCCTGACGAGGACAAAAGATTTTTGTCGAAACATCGAGGTAATAAAAAGATTTACTGGCCGAAGTATCTTTTTTTTTTTTCAAGAAAAGTAATGAATTGGTTATTCTTGTTTGGTCCGTTTGGATTTATTGTAATTTTAGGTAGTTATTTTTTAATGATCTTAAATTCTGAGTAGGACTTTATCCACGGGTATCTGGTAGTGTTTACAATGGCACAGCTAAGTTTTCTGAGAAGCCAGTAAAGTTAGTTGTCGAGATGGATGATTCTCATAATTGAGTTAAGCAAATTAAAAGGCAGTCTAAATTTTTCATCTTAAATATTTGGAGTTGAAACTTTAGCGAAATTTAATTGTTGTTATTCCTAATGAGAATTATCTAGTTTATAGCTTGGTATGTGTCTGGGCTAAATATTTGGATTGAATGCTTGATATAAAAAGGTATTTTTGATATTATTATTGACAAATTTCCCCCAAAACAATAGGAAAAATATATAGAAACTAGCTTAGGTTGATAATATAGTTAAATACCTTTACCAATAAATCCTTTAAACTCACTCAAGGCTATACGTATAATAAGAATAACTCAATGCAGAGTTTAGAGCAACTGGCGAAACGTCTGTATGGGCTCACCACTGATGAGCCAGGCTCTCAATACAAGGTAGCTCATAATTCCCGAATTTTTTTTATTTTTTATTATTAAAAATTAAGAGTTCGGGGCACTCTCTGACCACCTTGTATTTTCAAATTGCAGTAAGAATAAAAGGAAATAGTTCTACGTATTCTTCTCGTATTTTTTTGTTCATGTTCATATAATAAAATAGGTACTGTAAATTTAATAACAAGAATCCTCATTATTTATACGTGATTTAAAATTTTAAATTTTTAAATTGTAAATAAATATGGAAGGAAATGATCCCTTATTTACATACCTATATCTTGATGTATTAGCGCGCCATCTGTTATGAATATTCGAAACTATTATAGACACGTATGATTCTTTTGAAAATCAAACAATTTCTACTGCCCCTTACTGCAATGGAAAAATTAATAGGAGGGCCTGGCTCATCAGTGGTAAACCCTCCCAGCGGTTTCGCCAGTTTAATCTACCATACCGCTGTTATATTGCATTTTTGGAACTTCCTTTTATAGTTATACTGATGCTAGACTCTTGGAATGGGTATTTTAGATGAACTATGGACATATATATATTTATAATTATATGTAATTCTACTGTCCTCAAAGCCTATGTCCATAGTTCATCTAAAATACCCATTCCAAGAGTCTAGAATCAGTATAACTATAAAAGGAAGTTCCAAAAATGCAATATAACAGCGGTATGGTAGATTAAACTGGCAAAACCGCTGGGAGGGTTCACCACTGATGAGCCAGACCCTCCATTGCAGTAAGGGCAGTAGAAATTGTTTGATTCTTCTAAAGAATCGTAGTTATAACTATAATAGTTTCGAATATTCATACCTATATATAAATATAGCTTCTATGTAAATAGGAAGATATATATATGCAGTTAGATAGAGGTGTTGGGAGAACACACAGAATCCAATTTTCCAGAAGGTGGTGGAGAGAGAAAGTTTGGAATAGATTTACGTCGTGTAAGAATGGCATTAAGTTCCATCAAAGAAAAGGGGAAATTATATAACACCGGAATCTAGAACGTTCTCGGAGTGATAAAATGTTTTTTACGTAAACTTTCTTTTCTTCTTCTCAGTTAAATTTTCTTCGTGTCCCTTTTCTTGGAATTTAACACACGACCTCCTAACACAGACAAAAATTCGATTCTCTTCAATCTATAGGCTTACTGAATTCTTTTATTCTCTCAAAGCTTCCTTTCCAAGGAATGATGATAACGTGTGTGGAAGATTAATTTCTTTAATCAATAATAATTTATTTGATTGAATTAATTATTTACGGACAAAATTGTTACGTAAAATAAAATTGTAGAGATAATTTTTACTTGATTTTATTTTTTAAATCCTAAAATGACAACAGAATATATTTCAAAATTTTCTGTTTTATTTTTCTCTCTAAATAAGTAATTATGATACATTAGCGCGCCATCTGTTATGAAAATTCGAAACTATTATAGACGCGTATGATTCTTTTAAAATTAAAAATTGTCTACTGTCCTTACTGTGCTAATAAAAGACTCGATTTAAATGTTTGCGGAAGAGCGATTGATCAAAGCATATTATATATTTATAAATATATGTAATTCTACTGTCCTCAAAGCTTATGTCCATAGTTCATCTAAAATACCCATTCCAAAAGTCTAGCATCAGTATCACTATAAAAAGAAGATCGAAAAATGCAATATAACAGCGGTATGGTAGATTAAACTGGCGAAACCGCTGGGAAGGTTCACCACTGATGAGCCAGGCTCTTCCATTAATTTTACTATTGCAGTAAGGGCAGTAGATAATTGTTTAATTTTTAAATGAATCATACGCGTCTATAATAGTTTCGAATTTTCAAATAAGTAATTATAAACAAATACCGTTACTTACGCACGCTAAGGACAGGCAAAAGAATTAGAATATTCTATTAAAAAAAACATATAAAGTGAAAACATTAAGGGGAGTTCACCAACTGATGAGCCAAGCCCTCCCAATATTTTTTTATCGCAGTAAGGGCAGTAAAAGTGAAGTTGTTTTATGTATGAAATAAACATTCTTGTCTTAATGTTTTCATCACATATGTATATATGGCACGTTATTATTTATCATAAAGATAGAGGCTGCCTGGCCGGCGGCATTCATAGTTCTTAAAATTAAAGATACTTCGGCCAGTAAATCTTTTTTATTGTCTCTAAAAAGATTTACTGGCCGAAGTATTTTTAATTTTAAGAACGTTATTACTTTATATTAATTTATAAAGTCATTGTTTCTGTATAAAATAAAATGAAAAAAGATCCTTGGAACCTTGATTTTCGAACCCTAGGCATAAAAAAACGTAAATTTTTCAATTCGACATTACCTCGACACAGCTACGGAAAAAAACTAATATGAAAAATATACGATATTAGCTTTTTTACAAGTTCTAATTTTATATTGAAAAGCATTATAAATCTATTTAATTTATATACAGGGTGCTTCAAAAAAATGTATACTTTTCGATTTGAAGGCACTGTAACTGGTATTAATTACCTAACAATGCTTGCTGATTCCATATTTCCTGCCATTCGTGCATTATACGGTAATGATGATTTTTATTTTCAACTAGATGGTGCTCCGCCGCACTATCACAGGGACGTACAAGCTTACCTGGATCAAAATTTGTCGGGCCAGTGGATAGGACGCAGGGGGCCAATCGAGTTCCCAGCACGCTCTCCAGACCTTACACCACTGGATTTCTTCTTGTGGGGCACAGTAAAAGATGGGGTGTACAAACGTAAACCACGTAACCTAGACATTCTTTGGAATGAGATTCAAGCAGTGTGTAGAGAAATCTCATTGGGCGTTTTGATACGATGTACAGAATCTGTGGTGACTCGTACTCAGAATTGTATTGATGCTGCAGGTCACCAATTTGAACAGTATTAACATTTGTTATTTATGTTTCATTTATATTGGACTTTCAGTTTTCTATTTTCCTGAAATTTAACTTTGTAGAACGGTAAATAAATTTTCTATGGAAGTTCAAAGTGTGTATACATTATTTTGAGGCACCCTGTATGTGCACCAAAATTGGTATATATCTCTTTTAAAATTTACAAAAACAATGTAGTTTAGGCTATCAACCCAGTACAAAACATAAAGTTAGAAATATAAGGAATAAGACACAATACCAGTTTAGGAAAATTCAGACAAAAAGCCAACAACCTGTATACCATGGTTTCAGGCTATGGCACTCATCAGTACAGGGACGGCTTCTATTTCATAACATCCTACGGGCATATAATACGAGAATATGGAATTAGAGAATTTTAATGTACAGTTATATATCTATATATGCGTGGTAAGGACAAAATACTCCGGAGATAAGTTGAAGAAACTTATCTCCTGAGTATTTTGTCCTTACCACGCATGTAATTGGGAAGATTTTACCTCGTTTAGATATCTATATATGTCTATTGTTTGAAAATAGATTGCTTAGTATATTCAATTTCAATTTCAATTATTTCATTTCCAAAACGCTATATCCCTCAAGGGATACTTGCGCTAAACAAGGAGAAAAGTTTATTTACATAAGTTATTTACATTATTCAACGCATGAAAACATTAGAGATCCAGATTTTGTAGAAAGTTTAGAATGTATTTACAAAATATATTGAACTTTAAATATGAATTTTTATCGGAAATCAAATCGTTAAGTTCATAAACAACTAGTTCATTTTTCATTGATATGTTGAAATGCAGAAATCGTAATGATTTAAAATCTATAGGGTATTCCATGAAGAGATCCTTTATGCTGAAATGTTTCTACAAAAATAAACAAACTATGAGGTTTAAACCTGGAAAATACTATATCGCAATATTTAATGATTTTTTTTTTCGAAACCGTAGGCTTTCGAGTTGTCTTCTTCAAACCAGTTAAAAATTATTGGGGATAGATAGAATGGAGAAGAATGAAAAAGGTATAAAGCAAAGTTGTAAATCTCGAAAGTTTACTAATGTTGCATTTACAAATTAGAAATCATATTTTCTCATCTTCGCAAAGTCCCTGCATTTTCATATCACAATATAATACCAACACATGCGATCCACATGCTTCATGGGGATCATTTATTAACATAATTAAACCTCAAAGTGCGGCCCGCCGATGTCATAAAACCGAACTACCCTGCTCAAATTGACCATTACAGAATAATGAGACCAAGGCTTAGATTCTTATATTTACCATGTATATCGGGATTCAGATAATAAATCTGAGAGATATTTGATATACAGTGACCTTTTTCGAAAACACGAGATAACAAAGTGTAAACAACATTGCCTCTGTTTCCCTAAAAAAGAAAGACAACCGGTGACTTCAAAGACTTTCTACTTCCTTAAGTTTTTTTCTCAAGAGTGTATATTAAACTTTAGAGATTAAATAAAAATGTTCCAAATCAATATGGCAAATCTCCAAATAATTTATCCAATAATTAATCCAATAAACAACTGGAGAACAACTTTTCACTTGACCTATTGGAGTCTTTAGGTTTCCTAGTAACGCTAATAACTTTCAATATTTATCTTGTTTGAACCCATCTCAACGTTTTTATTAAAGTTAAGTTAACCAATATTATAAACCTGTGCAAACCTGATTTGTTGAATTATTTGTTTAACTAACGTTCCTTGTAAGCATACAAATGTCGACCAAATGATGAAATGAACAATGTAAAATCAATAACAATAAATGTCATAGAAAATATCAAACTATAAACAAATCATTTGAAAAAGTAGTTTAAACTATAAAGAACTATCAAAACCACTTAGGGGTTAACCATTGATGAGCCAGGGCCTCCCAATATATATATATATATTTTCTTATCGCAATAAAAAGACAGTAAGAAATAGTTTCATTTATAGAAATATTTTAAATACCGAATATTAAAAGTTTGATTTTTATAATGATTTATTTTAGGGATTAAGAAAGAGGTTCGAAATATAAAACGGTGTTGAAGAAGTGTAAGAAGTAACGTCGGTAATTTCATTCTCTCTCGAAATATTTTTTTTATTTATTTCAACACACAAAACGCGATATCCCGGCTAGAGATAATTGCATCGATTTACATTTTTTAAAACAGAAACAGTTATAAACATATTATACAAGACAAAGTAATCTAAATAAAAAAGAGAAATAATAATATATATTAGGAATCTGAACCTTTCAGGTTAGAAAGATAATCATAAATAGATTTACAAAAATATGAGACTTGGAACACGTCGCATTAGATTCAACAACGAATTATCATCCTTACGCTTCAAATGATTCCATTATATAATGGTCTATAAAGCTAGGTAACAGTATGGAATAAGGTACCAGTATGTATATTGGATATATAGTTAGAGCTCTCTGATTGTGTCTATTTCATATACACTCATGGACAAAACTTAAGGAATTGGAAAGTCTTTGTTATCGCCGGTCATTCTCTTTTTTTTTTAGGAGACAGAGGCAATTTTGTTCACACTTGGTTATCTCGTGTCTTCAATAAAGGTAACTGTAATATCTTACAGAGTTATTGTCTAAATCCAGATATACATGATAAAAGGTACAACTTCCTTAAGTTTTGTCCATGAGTGTATATTTCAGAGTTATTGTCTGAATCCCGATATACATGATAAAAGCTACAACTTCCTTAAGTTTTGTCCATGAGTGTATATTTCAGAGTTATTGTCTGAATCCCGATATACATGATAAAAGGTACAACTTCCTTAAGTTTTGTCCATGAGTGTATATTTCAGAGTTATTGTCTGAATCCCGATATACATGATAAAAGGTACAACTTCCTTAAGTTTTGTCCATGAGTGTATATTTCAGAGTTATTGTCTGAATCCCGATATACATGATAAAAGGTACAACTTCCTTAAGTTTTGTCCATGAGTGTATATTTCAGAGTTATTATCTGAATCCTGATATACATGGTAAAAGGTACAACTTCCTTAAGTTTTGTTCTATGAGTGTATATTTCAGAGTTATTGTCTGAATCCCGATATACATGGTAAAAGGTACAACTTCCTTAAGTTTTGTTCTATGAGTGTATATTTCAGAGTTATTGTCTGAATCCCGATATACATGCTAAAAGTTACAACTTCCTTAAGTTTTGTCCGTGAGTGTATCTTTCAGAGTTATTGTCTGAAGCCCGATATACATGCTAAAAGGTATAACTTCCTTAAGTTTTGTTCATGAGTATCTTTCAGAGTTATTGTCTGAAGCCCGATATACATGCTAAAAGGTATAACTTCCTTAAGTTTTGTCCATGAGTATCTTTCAGAGTTATTGTCTGAATCCCGATATACATTCTGAAAGGTACAACTTCCTTAAGTTTTTTCCATGAGTGTATACGAGAGTATACTCGTATTTCAGAGTTATTTTCTGAATCCCGATATACATGTTAAAAGGTAAAACTTCCTTAAATTTGTCTATAAATTAATATATGCACCTTATACCAGTACAATATCACATTTGTACTATTTTTTCACATTGTCTATAAATGTAAATAGATATATACTATTGATAAGCAAGGAATCTGTCGCCAATAATTGTTTATATGAAAAACGTGCAGAGATTTGACTTTTCTTTGTACCCAATTACCTTTTTTTTTGTCATCATATTTTATAGCGAATATATCTATGTTGTATTTATATATAAAGAGAATTTTCATATTTATAAGATACAGAACTACTAAGCAAGAAAATTTCAAATAAAACAAACTTTTTACTGTCCTTACTGAGATGAAAAAATAGAGAGGACTTCGGCTCATCATTGAGAAACCCTACCATCGGTTTCTTCAATTTAATCCATTTTAAAGAGTTCTAATACTATATTGGACGATTCAGCTTTTATATGCGACATTGAATGATGAAATCTTAGTTATAATATTTAAGTAAACTTTAGATATAAGGTTTTAGGATTGTAGAATTACATCGACAGAGTGAGGTATTGATTTAAAAAATGAATATTGGGACAAAATTATGGCAAATATGTAGATGTCACTCTAATATTAAATTGTTGCCTATAATATGTATATATATTGTTATGTAAATTGGAAACTATTATAGACGCGTATGATTCTTTTAAAAATAATATTGTAACGTAGAAATCAAGTCTTTGTATATATGAAGATGTGAAAGTATTTATTGATGATGTCACGGCGACTAGTCGACAAATATTAACAAACCAACCAAACTATCTACAGCTAGAGAATATCGAGCAAGCAAGCTAGGCAACTAAATGATGATTTTACAAATAATAAATCTGTTTCCAAATATTTTCATCGAATAATTAAATTAAATAATATATTAATTCTTCGTCACAATATCTACTGGCCTTACAACAAAGGCAGTTGATATTATTTTATTTTTAAAAGAATCATACGCGTCTATAATAGTTTCGAATTTTGATAACTGATGGCGCGCTAATGTATCATAATATTGTTGTGTAATATGGGCCACAATCAGATACATGACTTAACTTTCACTTAACATCGAGGATGAGTCTCTACCATTATTTCTCCAGATTCTATTCCTCCTGACATGGCGGCAGCAAATCACCTTGGTAACCATGTGATTGATGTACATAGAGATCTCCTTGGTCTTATGGACTGAGGATAACAAGGCTTAATGTTGTTGTCTCCACATGTGTATATATGTATGCAAATTCTGGCTCAATGCCAATTATCATTCTATACTCTCAAAGTATTCATAATAAAATTATAATGCCATTATGATTTGTTTAGTACTCGGATACCATAATAAACTGTTTTGCGTTGATACTAGTAAATATGTTATATAGAAGCATATATTATTCCTACAAATGTTTTAAATATATCAACAGATTATTATATTTATATATAATATTAATATTCATGATAAAATTGTGAAAAAAGTATTAAAATTACAAATATATTCTCACAATGAGTATCTTTTTATTTAAAAAAACGCTAGCTTTCAAGCGTTAATTCGCTCTTATATATTTATAAAAAAAAATTCAGTTATAAATATCCACGCTGCGCGCGTTTGTTTTTGTAAATATTTCTGGTGGGATAAAGTCGATATTATAGTAAGCCCGTTTAAGAGCGATTAACGCTTGAAAGGTAGCGTTTTTAAATAAAAAAGATACTTATTGTGAGAATATATTTGTAATTTTAATAAATATAATATTAATACCCAGTGCATATCTTTCTTCCATTGTCTGTCTTTTATGTAAATAAGTTGGTAAAGGGTCAAAATAAATTGTCTCCCTTGTTATCCTCACATTTATCTTTCCTCAATTTGGATCAAATATTAAAGCCTATTAAATATAATGATATCTAAAAATAATGAAGGCATATCCTGACCAGGAGCAAATGTGCTTTTTAGATGGCAGAGCACCATCTAGCAGAACAGAAATTAACTAAACGTTGATTTAGCCTGTTCTCTGATATTTAGCCAACCCATTTTCTTGATAAATCAAGAAAAACCATTCACGATCTTAATTTAACCAGAAAATTGGTTGGCCAAATATCATGAAACAGGCTAAATCAATGTTTAGTTGATTTCTGTTCCAATATATGGCGCTCTGCCATCTAAAAACCCCAGTGCTCCTGGTCAGGATATGCCTTCTTTATTTTTAATATCAACACCTGACCTTTTTATTTTTTCTCTATTATTTTTTCATAATGATATCTGTCATGGAGGTTCTACTGTATATATATATTTAACCTTATATAATCTTATATGAACATTGTAATAAATCAGTTTCAATCTCAATCTCTCTCTCTAACGTTTGAGTCAAAAAGCGATCCATCGAATATTCTATATACAGTTACGAGCGTCATTCCTCATCTCCTAATCTCCTAATCAATCATCTCTCTCTGTCACCGTTTGCTTTTTTTTTTTTTTTGGAATGGCGCCCTCCTATTGGTTGGCTACGGCCACGCCACCTTTGCCCCCCCCCCCCCCTCCCCCACTCGCTATTTATGTAACTATTGTGTTGGAGCGGGTCGCTCCCTAAATAAATGCATATATTAGATAATAACCAAATGGAATCCTCTCTTTCTTTTTCCCAGTAAGAGACGCCTACGGAAGCCAACAGTACATAGACAGATAAAGCACATAGGCTATAGTTATTAACCAACATATGCATTTATTTAAGGCGCCAATTTATAATTGTAACAAATAGTATTTGAATCAAAACATTCAATCGGGTAAAACACGGGCGTTGCCCGGGTCATTCGGCTAGTGTTTATATAAAAACATTTTGTTCTCAAGATATTTCGAGGGATTGCTCCCTCTTTATCAATTTATTGCACAGTAAAATTAATAATATTTTTAGATAATAAAGTAAACACACGTCTAAGGATAAATATATTTTATTAAACGTTTTTCGAGCTTTCGGGATAACGCCCTTCTACAGGAAAATGGATACAAAATGATACTTAACTATGTTATATGGCAGGTTATATGTACATTATAAAATTTACATAACATACACATACATTTTTAACCTATTTTAGAATTGATATATTATTTTTACATAATATAGCAAATTTGGTATTTAACATAGTTAAATTATTTGAGTCAAAAGGCGATCCATTAATTAAGATTATATAAAAGGGCGTACCTGGATCTGTAAAGAAAAAAAAAACTATTTTTTCTCAAAATATTTATATAATAGTTTTTTTATATAAACGCCTTTTTATATATACGCCCTTTTATATAATAGTTAAATTAGGAGCAAATGACAAATTAATAATAAACTCTCTTTTTTTTAATTTAGGTTTATTGTGCAACGAATTGATAAAGAAGGTAAAATTCTCTCTTTCTCGAAATATTTTGAGAAAAATATTGTTTGTTTTTCTTTCACAGATTCAGGTATACCCTTTTTTATATAAACTAACTGAACGTATCAAGATGTATGGTGTTCTGTTAGATAACTATATTTAACCTAACTATTTCAATGAGATGATACTAAAGTCCCATTTTATGCTCCAGTCCAGGGAGCTATCCCATTTAGCCATTAAGGTCTCCATAAAAAAAGGGGTTCTTTACGAGTATTCGCCATGTTGCCAAACTGTTTATCTTCTTTTTCTATTTCTAAGTGCTATTTATTTATCTCTTTTTTTTTTTCAAAGAAAACATAAATAAAACAAATCTCTGATACTTTCCTGTTGTTGTTTTAAATATCTCTTTAAAAAAAGTCATTTTTATTATTGAAATTGTCACAAATTATATCGAAATATAGATAGAAAAAAATAATTTTCCGAAACGGTTAGGAATAAAATGTTTATAGCTATTTTTATATTATTCTTTCTCATCTTCCCTTTTATAGTAGATTTTATGCGGTGAATTATTTTTTATGTCATTTTATGGTAGGTCGTATGTGTAAAATGACATGGCAATTTTATATTTCCTTGTCAGGCGGTTGGTATAGCGATGACATGGTTACGATATAAAAGGATCTAGGGTTCGAATCCTATAGTGGAGTCTTTTTCCTTTTTTTTCAATTCATCATAATAAAATTGTGTATTTTTTGGTAAATTGAATTATTTCTGAGGTCTCATCTGTGTAAGTGTCAAGTAGAGAATTTTACATTCGCTATAAAAAAAATTGACCAAGTATATTGATTATTTCCATATTAGTTCTGAACGCCAAAAAGAAAATACATTTAAATGAATCTCTATTTATAAAGACTAAGAGAAAAGGCGTTCGTTGATCGGGAATGTATTTGATAGCGTGCGGCATCTATCCGAATAAGTATATAGATAATGAATTTTTATTTTTCAATGGGTTCTAAATTCAATTTTTATTCAAAGCGAATAGAGGTTTGTATACTTATGTATTGCTTATATAAACAGATTATACTTCCCACAATGATGGTTATACTATATTTACTTGAGATAAAATAAAAAAGGCGTCATTTACTCGGGTTATCAATCAATTTTATTTGTCACCTGTTAATAAATATATTTTCTCAATAAAATAAATGCATTAGAAAAATGTAAGGATGTAATTGCATGTAGATAACCTTTGTATCTATATTGTACCATAGACCCATCACCCGACTGTGTCTATAGTAAAATCCCTAATTATCCGTGCCCATAATTTTCTGTACTAAGGTTCCATCAAAATCTCGTTAATGATTTGAAGCGTGTTGGTCTCTTGCAGGGCTCTTTATATATTGAAAGCAATTTTAGGCAAAAATGTCAATCCTGACTGGTCATGATTACGTCCAAGCAGACTATGAAAAGCTATTGAAAGATAATCCAATCTGCCCCCATTATACCAGAGTGAAGTCCAAGCCGTGAACCACCTTTTTGTCACCCGTCAATAGCTCTCCAATACCGAAGATTTCAAACGGCCATCCTCCAATAAACAACGAAACTAAGCTCAGAATCTTTCCTAAAATTCATATTTGTTTTGAAAATTGTTTATATCATAGTTATTATATATTATATATTCAGTTAATTAATAGTTATTGTAATACTACATTATTCTTTGCTGAATCTATTGGATTTTTAAAAATAAACACAATTAAATTTACTACCGCAAATTTTATGCAAAAATTTCATTTTATAAAAATATGCAAATTTACTGCTCTTTATTTTAGATTCTTATACGAAACTAAATAAATGGAATCAGCTGTAGATTCAATTAAATTAAAACTTGATGAAGTTCTTGAATACTTCACAAATAAATTTAAAAGTACTCAGAAAAATTTAACCAAAAATGATCTGACATTTCTTGGCACAAATATAAACCAAATAAAAGATGGTATTTCCTCCATAACAGAAATAAAAAAGGAATTTGAACTAGAAACAATAACCGAAGCCATCAAAGAGGTAATGGACAGCAGGATTGATAAAATAGAAAAGGATATTTCAGTTCATAGACCTTCTTATGCACAAATTGCAAAAAGAGAAAATGTATCAGATTTGATCGTAAAACATCAGCAAATTCAAAATAGAGAATTCACGCTTATGGCAACACCAGCCAACAATGAACCTACTTCAACCATAATACAGGCTATTTCTAAGGATATAAAGAAAATTAGAGACAGGGGCACAAAGATAAAAATCAACAAAATGTTTAACACAAGAAGCGCAGTAATTATAAAATTGCCTAATATGACAGAGATGAATTCACTTCAAGAGGAATTGAACAAATCTGAGGAATTAAAAACAATAAGCAAAATTTTTGTTCCAAAGCAAAGAGATCCAACAGTGGTGGTGAAAAACGTTTCCAAACTAACCGATACAACCACATTTGTAAACACGATTTGCAATATGAATCAGGAGCTGAACGGAATGGAAGATGAAATCAAGATATTATTCGTAATGAAATCTAACACACCAACCCAAAGCATAGTCCTGAGAGTTTCCCCAAAAGCCTATCAACTTATGAAAAGAATGAACAATACATTATATACAGACCTGGAACGTTGTCAGATACAAGATAAAATCCTAGTAAAACAATGCCAAAATTGTTTTCAGTTTAATCCAGACCATAAAACAAAAGAATGTCCAAATGTACAAATATGCTGTATCTGTGGAGCCCAGGGCAATCACGTCTGTACAAAAGAGCTAAGATGTCATAACTGTTCAAAGCATCCAAGACTCAGGAATAGTCCGATTAACCATAAACCAAATACAAATGACTGTCCTCAATATAAATTGCAGGTTGATAGAACAGTGAGAAGAACTCAATATCTCATCGGTTCAGAAGAGGAATGAATAACGAATTTAGTTATTTGTAATCATGGTGATCACTGCTCTACCATATAGAGGAAACATAAAATGTTTACAACAGAATATTAGAAAAAGTATGACAGCTTTAAACGAACTTTCAATTTCAACGAATAATAATCCACCCGATATTATATTACTTCAAGAACCATATGTTTTAAATAAACAGGTTATATTTGATTTAGACTCACCAATAATTCATTCAAAGACATCAGAAAATATTTACACAGCAACAATCATTGTAAATAAAAATATAAAATTCAAAAAATTAGATAATTTTACGAATCAATTCTGTACTGCAATATCTGTCATAACCTCAAATTCGTTTGTAGTAATCGCAAATTTTTACCTTCATCCCAATTCCTGTAATGATACTCACTTAGATTTTATAAGAAACTTGATTAATACTTATTCAAATAACCCTATAGTCCTATGCGGAGATTTCAATTCCCGTCATCCAATCTGGTTCGATAAAATAACAAATTCAAATGGTTACAAATTGCAAACAATAATAAATGAAAATCACTTGTACATTCACAACGATAAAACTCCAACATGTAGAGGGGCAAGTATAGTAGATCTAACAATCTCGAATAGACTTTCAATAAATATGATCAGACATTGGGCCACCTCATCACTGACGAATATTTCTGATCATTTGGCAATTCAATTTGAAATTCACTCAAAATTTAATTATATAAAAGATAAACAGAATTCTACATGGAAATTCAATGAAAAACACGCCAACTGGACAAATTTCTCCAAAAATCTCAAGTATCAAGAATTTATCAAATTAAAGAATGAGGCAGATATGGTGGAAAATTGCACGGATATTGATAAAGTTGTAAACAAACTCACGGATAACATAATAGAAGCAGCTTACATATCATTAAAAGTAAAATCAAACAACTACGCATACGATGCAGGGATAAAGTGGTGGAATAAAGAACTTGAACAAATGAAAACACATTTTCATTATGTAAGAAACTTATTTTATCACAGTAAGACTATCGATGCAACAAGATTTAAACAAGTCAGAAACAAATTTAATAATATGATAAAGAAAGCAAAGAGAAATAGTTTGAAAATTTTCATCGAAGAAAATGAATCAAATGATCCTTTTGGTAACGCATATAAAATTTTCAAAAATCTCAAATCCTCAAACAAGCAAAAGGGACTTCCCATAATAGACAACAATCAAGAATCAGAAAAAGAAAAACGCATTACAGACATAATAAATGTATTAATTGCAGATGACAGAATTGATCAAGACAACCATCAACAAGAATTGGTTAGAAGTTACGAACCTTTTCTAAGGAATTCAAGCGCTATCCATATTGATACCGAAGAAATAGAATATCTAATTGACAATAGCAATGTTAAAAAGTCACCAGGTCAAGATAATATCAGTAATAACATGATAAAATGCGCAAAGACTCTGATACTTCCGGTGCTACATTCGTTATTAAATAAATGTATTCAGATGGGATATTTTCCAAGGGAATGGAAAACGACAGTTTTAAAAATTCTAATGAAACCAAACAAATCTAACGTCGAATCAATAAAAAGCTATCGACCTATTTCGTTAACATCTAATCTGTCTAAGATCTACGAAAAGGTTATTAAAAAGAAAATTTATGAATATTATATGCAAAACAATTTATTAAGTCCCAAACAGCATGGATTCATCAAGTCAAAATCTACTATTACAGCCTTGAATAATATAATCGATATAATAATGGAACACAAAACCAAAGAACTGACAGCTCTGGTCACAATAGATATTGCGGGAGCCTTTGATAACGCATGGTGGCCTGCGATCTTAAAAATAATAGATGAAGATAACTTGCCGGAAAGTTTAATAAGGACTATTCAATCATATTCCAAATTGAGGAAAACGAAATTTACATATGAGAACTTAACAATAAATAAACAAATTACAAAGGGATGTCCGCAGGGTGGCCCGCTATCTCCACTACTATGGATAATATTACTAAACGATCTTTTGATCAAATATCAAGTTCCTAATAGTGAAGTGGTATGTTATGCGGATGATGTATCAATTATATGCTGGAACAACAATTGCAAAGACCTGAAATTAGTTATAGAAAAGGCATTAAATACGATTGATGTATGGTGTAAGAGTAACAAACTTGAAATAAGTCTAGAAAAAACTAATATACTTTATTTACATAACAAAGAAAAAATTCCAATCAAATTTAATAATGAAATAATCATACCAACTCTGAAGACCAAAATTTTAGGAATAATAATTGCAAATCACAGAAGAAGAAACAAAATAAATTTTACATACCACATAGAAGAAATAGTAAATCGTACAAAACGTTTTAAAAATTATCTCTTCTCAATTTGCGGGAAATCTTGGGGTTTAAGCACCCAGAAAAGGCTAACTTTATATAAATCCATTTTCAGACCAATACTTACATATGGAGCCGAAATTTGGTTCAAATATTTAAATAAAAAATGTTTACAAAAACTAAATTCAACCCAATATCAAATACTGACATGGTGTATACAAGCCTATAAATCCACATCATATAGCTGTGTTCATAGTTTGGCCAACATTCCTTTGATATCAGACTTTATCGAATCCAGAATCATGATATCTGATCTGAGAAACTTATCCCCAGATGATCAACAAATTTATGACCCATTTATTCCAGGAATTATAGATACCTTTCTCAAATCAAGAATGAATGTTCTGAAAAACGAAGCAAATAATACTTTCTTAAGCTTTTTTCCCCAAGAAATCCCTAAATACTTTCGTCCAAATTTTTATAATACTCAATTTGTTACAAACCACGGAAATTTCAAAAGTTTTCTAAATAGAATAAAGGCAGTGGAGGATTCAAGTTGCTTTTGTGGTATGGAGGAACAAACCTCAAGACATCTACTGATCGATTGCCCAGCATTTCAAGATTATAGAATGAAGAATGAACTAGTTGTTTATAGTTTAAACGATTTGATTTCCGATAAAAAATCATATCTAAAGTTCAATTCATTTTGTAAATACATTCTAAAATTTCTACAAAATCTGAATTTCTAATGTTTTTATTCGTTGAATAATGTAAATAACTTATGTAAACAAACTTCTCTCCTTGTTTGGCGCAAGTATCCCTTGCGGGATATAGCGCTTTGGAAATAAAATAATTGTAATTGTAATTCCAAGATATAAATCTTCTTTATTCTCCTCCTTATGAATTAGACCTCTATTTGCTATGTTAAAAAATACCTAGGTGTGTAGTACAATCTGGGTATTTTGCGACTTCTGTACACTCCAGGAAAACCTCGTTTTTTTCATCAAATAAATAAATATTTTCTAGATGAACATCTGATGAAGAACTTTCTCCTATATCCTTGAAACCTAACCATAATATTCTGATATTTACTTAATAAAAGAACAGGTATTGTGTGTGAATGAACTTCAATTGAAAGATATATTTTCATTTTGAAACTAAATCACTCAGCTCTCTCTCTGGTATAATGCCGTTATAACAATACCTAAACTGTAGTATCAACTCAATGTGCTGAAAACAAAACTAGAAAGAAAACTTTGTGAATCTCACTTGTCAACTAACCTGTCAAAAAAAAAACACTTTTGTTACCTCATTAGTTGGGAGTTGGTAAAGAGTTGGAAGCTGTTAAAGTCGTCATTGGAATCTTGTCTTAACTATAAGATATCCTCAAAAAATCGAAAACTGCTTAGTAACAAACTGAGGTTTTTACATTGAAAATGGCAGCAGGGGACATCATTAGGACAGCAGAATTACATATATATATATATATGGTAATTTAAAACAACAACCTCATATTGTGTAGATAACTTATAACAAGATTGTCATGTTGTATATAGAAACACATCTATAAATAATTATGCGCATGATTAATCTGTGTCTTTACATCACCCTATGTAATGTAATTTGTACAAAGTGGATAAATAAATAAAATCTGTAATAGATTTAAGAGTTGAGCTAAAGCAGAGATCGAGCATAGTATTGCCAAAACAACAAAGTCTAAAGATGTAAGTCATAAATCAGGTCGATTTACAATTCCCACAAACAAGGCCACCCACACTGTCACATGTGGTGGAATGCAGAGACCCCTCTCACACCTGGACAGGTAAAGGCGCCCTTTCTCAAACACCCCTGTCACATAAGGTCCCCCCCGTCTTTTAAACTATAAATACATCACTTTTACAGGGACTTGACAGCTCAGTTCAGTTCAGTTTAGTTTAGTTCACCCTTAGTGCAAGCCGCGTCGGTCGTATGTTATGTCGATCTCATCCAACATGTAGTTAGGAAGAACTCGTCTATCTCCATCTTGCGCTTCTAGCTCAGCTTTTATCTGTTAACGGAACTTTCTTAGTGCAACTGTGTCTTTGTTTTTTGTGTGGATATCCCCAAGCTTTTCCACTCTGCCTCGACCACGACTGCCTGTATTTTGTGAGAACTTTTAAAGGTCTTCCAAGGTGCAGAGAGGTACTGGAAAACTCTACATCCTGACTGTTCCTCTTGGTCAACACAGTACAACAAGAGCTACCAGGGACTTCAAAATTATTTCAGTAGTCGACAGGATCTCTACAAAAGCTACTGGAATTCTCATCTTATTACATATATATATATATTTTAAATATTGAGCAATCCATAATAATATCTATAAATAAATATAAAGCATATATTGGATATAAATTTATTAATCAGCCAATATTTCTAGGGGCAACACGCCTCTCTTTATCAAGGCTTTTCTTTGATTTGAACTAAATCACGTGGGCATGTGATCCACTCACGCTATACAAGACCAAAGTAAGAAACCATCTAATGAAAAATTCACTGTATATAAAATGTATTTACAATTGCTATATTTAATAATAATTAAAAGAGTATATAATTAAATAACCATTTGATTAAATAAATGAAGAGACTGATAAATATTAGAAAATAAAATGAGTGAGGATTATGATTCAATATGTTGTGTTGATATATATAAATAAAAATATATTACAAGTATAAATATATACAAAAATAATGAAATAAAAAATAATAAATAAATAAATAATTTAGGAAGATATAAATTCTCTGTAAATTTCTGGTAGGTCAATTTTCCTATTTATGCTTTCTGAATCTTTTATAGAGGCCCAACTTTCTAAAAATAACCTGCAGTGCTTTTCTTTAATATTCTGGTATAAAATGGATGCTTTGTCAAATTCGGGTATATGATTATTGTTCAGTGCATGGTCTACTAGGATAGATAATGGTTTATGGATGCGTAGAGCTGCTTTGTGTTGGTTAATGCGTTCTTTCAATGCTTTGCTGGTTTCTCCAATGTAAGTGGCTGGACAGGTTTTGCACGGAATTTTGTAAATAATATTGTTTTTGTTTTCCTTTTTACTATTATTCTTGGTGTCTGAGTGGCGTAGAATTTGTTTTAAATTTGGTGCAGATTGATATGTGGCAATTATATTATATTTCTTCAATACTCTGGCGATTCTTTCTGATCCGTAACTGTATGGGAGAGAGCAATATCTTTTATCGGATTGATCATTGCTATTGTTTGAAGATGGGATTCTGGGAGTGTAAAAATGTTTCTTGATGAATTTCTTCGGATAATTATTGTCTATCAACTCTTTAAAAATTATATTACTTTCTTCTTTTCTTTCAATATTCCTATTTGAGCAATGTGTAGTTAATCTTTTGGAAAGTGTTTTTACTACGGCGATTTTATTATGAATCGGACCAAAAGAGCTAAAATTTAAATAGTTTCCTGTGTGTGTAGGTTTTCTGTATATGGTGGTTTCTATATGAAGTTCTTTTCTTATTAGTTGAATGTCTAAAAATGCTAATGAATTATTGTTTTCTATTTCGTGTGTGAACTTCAAATAAGGTTTGAGATTATTCAGAAAATATAGGAAAGTATCAATTTCTGTTTCAGTTATGCAAAATACGTCGTCTATATATCTCATCCATAATAAAACTTTTAAATTATTTGCTTCAGTGATAATTTTGTCTATTTCATTCATGAAAATGTTTGCCAATGCTGCTGAAATAGGGTTGCCCATAGGCAAGCCTCTTATTTGCCTAAAAAATCTGTTTTTGAAGTTAAAATAGCTATATTCTAGACAAAGCTTCAATAAATCTATCAGGGCTTCTTTGGGAATAGGAAGGACTATTTCAGGATGGAGTTCTAGAAAAGACTTGAGGGCTAGGAGAGCTTCGTCGTGTGGGATTGATGTGTAGAGGGATTCTACATCAAATGAAACCATTCGATTATTACTGGGAATTTGTAGATTTTTGATAGTTTCAACGGCTACTATGGGATTGGGGACTGTATGAGGAAGTTGCTTCTGGAATGGAGATATTATTGACGACAAGTATTTTGTGAGAGGATAGAGATATATATTTGCATCGAGCAAGGCTATTTAGAATGGATTAATCCCAAAAAAAAAAATGCATGCTAAAAGTTTACAAAAGTTTCAACCATTAAAAAGTGAGCACCTGAATTTTAAATGTCTGTATATAAATCTTTTAACAGCCTTCCAGAATCTAATTTCCGGGATAGAATACTGATATTGGAGAAACGATGGAACAAGTGTGTTGAAGTTAAGAGATATTATGTGGAAAATAAAATGTTTTTAACTGCAAGTCAGAATCTTTCATTGTCAGGCCGAGAACCTTACCTTCCGTACACACAACATTTCATGATATTTTATACCTAACTGATATATTTGTGTGACAGAATTTTCATTTTAAATTGAACGTTTTATCTCTCTCTTTATATTGTCAGGAGGACAGAGGTATTCCCTCTTATCTGGACTGGACGGACGGGTCGGGGTAAACAGTGGCGCCACGTGGAAGGTAGAAAAACTCAGTTCTCCCCTCTTGCTCTAACTGCTGGGTCGATTTGGCTCATGTAAATAGTAACTTTTATTTTATATTTAAAATCTTTCCTATAACTAATTAAATAAATATTTAAAGTAATTCGGAAGCCTATTTGATCATTTTTCTTCGCGACAATATTCTACCCAAAATTACAAAATATTTTGAACCGCGAATGCTTCTTTTTTAATATAACTAATTTCCTTAGTCCAAGGAGAAGATTATTGAGAGAGGGAGTTGGGGGCTGCTCATCATTTTATCCGTTGAAGAGCTCTAAATCTTGCGTTAATAAACAAACTTATTCAGAAATTATTTTGTGTATCTCTATTTTAATATATGATCAATACACGTATTTCAATTATACGTTCTATTATTCCAGATAAAATAACTATATTCTATCGTCTACATCTTTGAGTTCCAGTATATTAGCGAAGAAAGAGAGACATTCTTCTGAAAAGTAAACGACAGCCAACTTACCTCAGTACAAAGTATTTTAACCAGCGCCATGTCAAGTTGAATGGTTGTTCTGTCTCTGTATAACTTTTACAAAGCAGTAAGTAGGAACTTGGATTTATAGTTTTCTCTTTCACTACATGATGGTGATTGATCATTGTGAGGATATTTTCACTATCGCTAATAACAATATTAAGGTGTAGCTGGCTCATCAGTGTTAAACCCTCCCAGCGGTTTCGCCAGATTATTCTATTAGATA
>CP092879.1:53554158-53598297 GCA_030710605.1 Cordylochernes scorpioides
CATTTTTAATATTGATTTCAACACCTGATCTTTTTATCTTTTATATTTTTCTTTCGTTTTTAATATCTAAATATATATAAAGTACAATTTCTTAAAAAAATAACTTTCACTATTAATCTTCAACCAATAATAGAAACATATCAGCTATGTGAGTGCTGTGTGATCTACATGGACAATATTTCTCTAAGACTGGCTCCAGGATTTCACCGCCGTCTTAACGCCTAGACTTCCCTCAAAGAAGAGGATGTCCTTATTGACGATATGACGACAAAGTCGCTCTTCACGCTGCAATAGAAAGGACAAAGAGCTACTAGGAAGAAGTTCCAAAACTCCGAGGCATTTATTGACAAAATCACATTTGATCCATGTCAGAAACAACAAGATTTGTAAGCTGTGATTCGATGCTCCTACTGGAAAGGAGCCATGTAGTAAAATTATTTTATTAACATATAATCAATTTTGATATTTATATTTTCTACGCTGCAAACTTCCCTCAGTGGCTCTCTGGTATTTCATAAATTTAATTAGTTCTTGCCTTAAATAAATGGCTGTGTCATCCTGAAGTTTATCTTTCCTAATTTTCCACGTGGCAATTTTATATACAGTTAAACCTGTCTATAGCGACCCCTCTAAATAGCGCCTTCCTCTCTATAGCGCCCGATTTTAAATACGTAGTACGATGCGATTTACATTAAAAGTGACCTGTCTATAGCACCCCCTGTCAATAGCACCCTATTTTGGTGAATCCCAAGAGGGAGCGCTATAGACAGATGTAAATGTATATACAAGTACTTACAAGTATATACAACTAGTCGAATGACCCGGGCAACGCCCGTGTTTTACCCGATTGAATGTTTTTATTCAAATACTATTTGTTACAATTATATATTGGCGCCTTAAATAAATACATATATTAGTTAATAACTATAGCCTATGTGCTTTATCTGTCTATGTACTGTTGGCTTCCGTAGGCGTCTCTTACTGGGAAAAGAAAGAGAGGATTCCATTTGGTTATTAACTAATATATGCATTTATTTAAGGAGCGACCCGCTCCAACACAATAGTTACAAACACCAAAAAGCGAGTGGGGGGGCAAAGTCAAAAACAAAGTGTCTCGCGTAGTGGTGGCGTGATCGTAGCCAACCAATAGGAGAGCGCCATTCCAAAAAAAAAAAGCAAACGGTGACAGAGATGATGACGCTCGTAACTGTATATAGAATACTTGTATACTGATATTAGACAATAGGTCAGAGAGAATAGAAAGATAATTCTGCGCATCATATATATAATATACATATTTAAAATATATTTTATATTACTTATTTATTTATTACCAGTTGCAAACAAGACACGCTATATCCGATCTGGATAATTACGCGTGAAACTATTTACAATAATTCATATTGTAGTAGAGTAGATAACAGAATTGTCAAAAGTAAAATGCACAATTAAGAAAAAGAGCATTGAATAAACATATCCATTAAACAAATAAGCAACAACATAAGCAGATAGAAGAAATCGCAAGGTAGTTATGTACAATATATTAAGCAATGATGGAAGTTGATGAATTTATCTGTAATAATTAGTATCGTGGAGAATTAGTTTTATATTACTTAATATCTAAAAACCTAATATATATATATATTATATATGCTTTATAGATATTGAATAAGGCCGTGTGTTGTTTGTGTGTGTTTGTTGTTTTAAGAACGAATCTATAATTTAAAAAAAAGAACATCAAGAAAGGTTTTGCTGTAATATAATATATTTTATTATTTATTTATTCGGAGGCCAAAAGACGTGATCGGGCAAATATATTGTAATGTAGAAAATTAGGAAAAACAAACTTCAGAATGACACGGCAATTTATTTATGGCACAAACATAAATCAACATTTATATATTATACTAGCCGAATGACCCGGGCAACGCCCAGGTTTTACCCGATTAAAAATACTATTCGTTACAGTTATAAATTGGCGCCGTGGATGTAACTCTTGTGAAACGTCCCGCTCCAAACTTTGTGTCTGAGAAGCTATATTTTTATAAAGAGATGATCTGGCTTTGTGTCTTCTGCTCGAATGAATGTTTTTCTGTTAGAATTTTGTTCTTGCATACTAAAAATGAACTGGCTTCACCCGTGGTCTCTGCTTTTTGGAATTTTTCCGGATATAATTTTTTATCTGATAATCAAATATGATACAGCAATATTGTCATAATCATTTTCTAACTAAAAAAAAAACAACTATTTTTGCCCAGAACCTGTCAATTTCAATTTTTCTTGGCTAAAAATGCGACAAATATCTCTTCCAGATTTTTCTCTATGTCCTGTTAAAACACGTTTCACATGTACATTAGGTCAGCTGATATTACCTCCCATCTTCACCGCTAGAGGCGCTGTTTGCGAGCGAAAGGGCAAATTTGCAACGCAATTTGCAAATAACTCAAAGAATATTCGGAATAGAGACCTGCATTTTTCACTATAAGTTTTTCCAGATTCTACTTTATATACTGTTAAAATTTCAGTCAGATTAGTTACTATTGTGGACGTGTATAGCCGACATAGGAACAAACACACATACATACATACACTGACTTTTATATTGCCACGTGGAAAATTAGGGAAGACAAAAACTTCAGGAGGAAACAAAATTTATTTCAGGGAAGGACAAACTATCAAAGGTAAACAAAAGATAAGCCACGAGGGAAATTTACAGAGTCGCAAGATATAAAACATAAAAATGACCACTCTGTTAAATAAAGAATAATAAAATTAAGAAATATTATGTTACATAAATAAAATTAATAAATACTAGGTTACATAGCTTCTTCCCTATGGGAGCTGTGACCCACAGCTAGCAATTATTGTAGATACTGACATGGATCTGACGTGCTTCTGCCAAGGATTCCATCGAAGTCTTGGAACTTTGTCCCTAGTACCTTTGCGTCCATTTTCTTGTGGCGTGAAGAGCGGCTTTGTCGTCGTATCGTCGTCTATAGGGACATCGTCATCTTGGAAGGAAATCTTGGCTTTGACACGGCGGTGGAATCCTGGAGCCAGTCTCTAAAAATGTGGATTACAGCACCCATGGCTTCAAATTCTTCTCGGCGATCTTCAGTTTGTCTTCCCTAACCTACCCAGCATCTCCACCAAAATGCCACGTGGAAAATTAGGGAAGACAAAAACTTCAGGAGGAAACAAAATTTATTTCAGGGAAGGACAAACTATGAATGGTAAACAAAAGATAAGCCACGAGGGAAATTTACAGAGTCGCAAGATATAAAACATAAAAATGACCACTCTGTTAAATAAAAATAATAAAATTAAGAAATATTATGTTACATAAATAAAATTAATAAATACTATGTTACAATATATATAGGGACTAGCGGATGTACCCGGCTTCGCCCGGGTTTTCCCCGAGTGAAGGTTTGTCTAACGAACATTTGTTAAAACAATTCTCTATAAACTTATTAAAAAAATAATAGATATATTTTGATAATTTGAAACTCGTAAATTTGAATCTCTCGATAAAGTGAACATTTTTCCCGGTCCCTGAAAAATACTCGATAAGTTGAATAAAATCAATATTAATTGGTTCCCTCGGTAATTGGAAGTTAAAGGAATAGTATCTTGCCTTGGAATTGTATCATTATTCTTGTCTCAAATAAATTGCCGTGTCATCCTGAATTTTGTCTTTCCTAATTTTCTACATTACAAAATCATCGTTTTATCTAGTGAACATTTTTTCCCGGTCCCTTGAAAAATACTCGATAACTAACTTTGACTTGTGCGAAATTAATAGGTAGAAAATCTTACTTTTGATAAATAATCTTTAAGATAATAAACTTAGTGATAATAAAACTTATAGATAAAAAAACTTATCATCGTCGCAATGGGGGCGCTGCTTTCGAGTTAAATCTACAAATCTGCAAATAACTCTAAGGATATTCAAGATATTCAAGAAATTATTTTTCAAAAACCTTCCCAGTACTATACTAAATAACTTCCCAAAGTTTAATGGCGTTCCAATGAGTGGTTTGGTCAGGCATAAAGGACAGACACACATACATTCATTTTTATATATATATAGATAAGTTAAGCAATGAGGGAAGTTTCCAGAGAAGCAAAACATAAATAATAATAATAAATAGCTCTTATTAATGCACCAATAAAGATACTCGTCTTCCTTCGCCTTGTTATTATCGTATAAATAATATAAATATCAAAAATTAATAATCTGTACATAAAATATAATAAGATTCACGACATATTAAAAGGTAAATTATTGAAGCCAAAAAAAAAGGAAAAGAAGAGGAAGAAATATGCCATAAAAGCAAGCATATACGATGATAGAATAGAAACAAGATATTGGGGGAAAACAAGATAGCTCGTGTGTTATGACCTGGTCATTCTTTCTGGAAATCTATTTGTCCATCATCGATTGATGGAGTCGTTCCCGGATATCTGCTGCCTTCCAACTTCCGGTACGAATCCCCCATTCATTTCCGAGTCTTTCAGGTTGACTTCCAATATATTTAATTATACCTCAGATATTTACTTGGCTTTCTTAACTTAATTTACTCTTTATACATTTTATTTAATATTTTCTATATTATTTATATGATTAAATTTCAATTAATAATGTTTTTTTTTTTTTTAAGAAACAGAAGTCGCATTAAACATGTAAATATTTTACATGAAGGCTTTGAAAATCAAAGACATTTCTAATCAACTGGATCTTTCTTAAATTTCTTTTTTTTACTTATATAATACTCCTTCTCATATAATTGAGAATCTGTGTGAGACCAGAGAGTCTCAATAAAGGCTTTGTGTGTGTATATATATATTTATAGCATTACGATGTCAGACCATCCGCCTTATTCGCCTGAACTGGCACCATGTAACTCCTATCTGCTCGCCGAGATAGAATTAGAATTAAAAGTAAAAAGATTTCAGACTGTTGAGGCTGCGAAATAGGGTTACGAGGCATGAGGGAGCTCGCCGAAGATTTCCAGCACTGTTTCGAACAATGAAAAATTCGCATGGAGCGTTGTTACGTATAGAGAGAAGAGGGGTGTTTGTTGTATGTGAAGGGACTTTTTACTAAATATATTTATATAAACTTATAAAATAAATGCTTTACAATATTTATAATTAACTTAATTAATTCTTTCAAAATATCAACGTTGGTTGTTCATGCGAAAAATATTTATAAATTTTAAAAGTTTGATATTCATAAGATATTCCGATGTTGACGAAACAGCAATTCTACATAAATTCATATTGCTGAGTCATATATACATAATGTCAAAGGAAATATGTAAGCTAAAATTTAAAGGAGTTTATTTTTTAGTGATTTGACAGAAGTGTTTTCTAACTTGACATTCTTCTGGAAGTTTTAAAATTCATGGCTTTACTCACAAAGACACGCAAGCTAAATATTCTGAGCGTAGAATATTAAATATTGATCAAGGAATGTTTGAAGTAAATTGTTTTTATTTTCTTTTAAGACATGGTTTACGGCGGTGAGAGAAGACACGATACACGTATTGGACTTTTGTTTTGTGTGTGTGTTTGTGATAGTTTCTTAATAAAAATTTAAACAGCTTTATATTTTTTCTTACTGATGGCCGTAGGTAATTGTAAACATTTATTTTAATGATTAGACAATATGACCACCACATTATATTTAACATTTATTCAAATCCACACTTATGAATTGACATGGACCCAGAGCAGCAGCTTTACACACCCAAGATAGAGGACATTGCTGCTACTGTGATAGAGATGTATGGAGACATCTGAGGCTCTTCGTTGGACACGACAACAACAACAAAAAATTGACATGGACCCAGAGCAGCAGCTTTACACACCCAAGATAGTGGACATTGCTGTGATAAAGATGTATGGAGACATCTGAGGCTCTTCGTTGGACACGACAACAACAACAAAAAATTGACATGGACCCAGAGCAGCAGCTTTACACACCCAAGATAGAGGACATTGCTGTGATAGATATGCATGGAGACATCTGAGACTCTTCATTGGACATGACAACAACACTTATGAATCATTTGTATCAATCCATTCATTATGCTAATTACCCAATTCGTACTATTTTTCCAAACGGAACTCCTACACAGTTCCATCCAAATTTTATAGTCACTCAATTTGTCACATCACACGGAAAATTCCAGAAATACTTACATAAAAGATGTCTATCAGAAATACCAAATTGTTCCTGTGGAGAAACTGAACAAACTGCTCTTCACCTTATCTATGACTGTCTAAACTTTACAGAAGTGAGACATCGATTGTTCCCTGATCTAAATGATCTAACTCTCTTACATCAGCCACTTTGTCTATATAAATTTTATGAACTCTGTAGAATAATGCATGTAAATTTGTAAATATTTAATTATAAGTTCTACTTTATTTGTTTTGTTTGTTTCCTCTGTATTAGGTGAAAATATTTCAATATCGCGCCTGGTTGATTAATACTTTTTTAAATCAACATTTTGTCATATCTCACCCAACAAATTCCAACCCACGCAATACAGTGGTCGTAGCAAGTAAGTAGAGATCAAACCCTAGTTATATACACTCATGGACAAACTTAAGGAAGCTGTACCTTTTAACAGGTATATCGGTATTCAGACAATAACTCTGAAAGATAAACTCATGGACAAAACTTAAGGAAGCTGTACCTTTTAGCATGTATATCAGGATTCAGACAATAACTCTGAAAGATACACTCATGGACAAAACTTAAGGAAGTTGTACCTTTTAGCATGTATATCGGGATTCAGACAATAACTCTGAAAGATACACTCATGGACAAAACTTAAGGAAGTTGTACCTTTAAGCATGTATATCGGGATTCAGACAATAACTCTGAAAGATACACTCATGGACAAAACTTAAGGAAGTTGTACCTTTTAGCATGTATATCGGGATTCAGACAATAACTCTGAAAGATACACTCATGGACAAAACTTAAGGAAGCTGTACCTTGTAGTATGTATATCGGGATTCAGACAATAACTCTGAAAGATACACTCATGGACAAAACTTAAGGAAGCTGTACCTTGTAGTATGTATATCGGGATTCAGACAATAACTCTGAAAGATACACTCATGGACAAAACTTAAGGAAGCTGTACCTTGTAGTATGTACACTGCATGACATTGAAAATGGAACACCAAGAAATAGTGGCCAGAAAGTGATGAAACTCGGCAGACAGAGAGAGAGACAGGGACGAACATTAAGTGATCTTTATTTCAAAATGATAGTCATAATACAGAGCGAGAACGGCGTCGGCTTAGTAACAAGTAGGACCACCGCGGACGGCGATGCACGCAGCAACACGTCTAGGTAGAGAGTCAATCAGAGTACGGATGGCGTCCTGAGGGATGGCTCTCCATTCCCTCTCAACCATTTGCCACAGTTCGTCTTCTGAACGCGGCTGTGGCAAGGCATGCAAACGGCGTCCAATGATGTCCCAGACGTACTCGATTGGTGAGAGATCAGGAGAGTACGGTAGCCAGGGAAGCATCTGTACATCTTGCAAAGCTTGTTGGCTAATGCGAGCAGTGTGGGGTCGGGCGTTATCCTGCTGATAAAAGGCATTGGGTACCCCCTGAAGGTAGGGGAGTGTCACCGGTCGCAGCACATCATCAACGTATCGTTGGGCCGTCATAGTGCCCTGAATACGAAGTAAAGGTGACCTGGAATCATACGCGATTGCGCCCCAAACCATGATTCCACGTTGTCGCACGGTGGGGCGTTCCACAATTGCTGCCGGATTGGACCTTTCTCCACGTCGACGCCACACGCGTACACGGCGACTATCACTGGACAAGCAGAAACGCGACTTATCTGAGAACACGACCCTGTGCCATTCCGTCATCCACGTCGATCTAGCCCGGCACCATTCCAAACGTTGGCGCCTATTCGGTGGGGTCAATGGCAGTCTTCTTAGCGGACGGCATGAGTGCAAGCCATTAGCAACCAATCGACGGGAAATGGTTCTGGTCGAGATGGAATGATCTAGGGTGTCTTGCACATGTTGCAGGATGGCGGTACAAGTGGTTTGTGGGGCCGCCACTGCTTGTCGAAGAATACGCCGATCCACACGTGCTGACGCCACTCTGGTTGCACCGGCATTCCTATAAATTGCCACATTTCCTTGTTCCAACCATCTTCTCCACAGTCGGTGCACCGTGGACGCACCAAGGTGTGTATCAGCTGCGATTTGACGTATGGACCAACCTGCCCTTTTCAGTCCGATCACCATGCTCCTCGTAAAAGCGTCTGTCTGCTTGAACTGCCTCCATTTACGATGGCCTGGCATTCTCTGTTATTACACGTGTCTTTTGACACAAGAACAAAATTTCTACAATGATTTTTCTTGAAGAAATAACGACACGAATACTGTCCTTTCTGCAAGTTCCTTCCCTTATATCTTACTCCATGTGCGCACGAGAGCTGCGCATTTTACATCATTTGCATAACTCGGTTAGGCGCGTCTACCTTGAAATTAGCATAATTTTCTGGCCACTATTTCTTGGTGTTCCATTTTCAATGTCACGCAGTGTATATCGGGATTCAGACAATAACTCTGAAAGATACACTCATGGACAAAACTTAAGGAAGTTGTACCTTGTAGTATGTATATCGGGATTCAGACAATAACTCTGAAAGATACACTCATGGACAAAACTTAAGGAGCTGTACTTATTAGTATGTATATCGGGATTCAGACAATAACTCTGAAAGATACACTCATGGACAAAACTTAAGGAGCTGTACTTATTAGTATGTATATCGGGATTCAGACAATAACTCTGAAATATACACTCATGGACAAAACTTAAGGAAGCTGTACTTTTTAGCATGTATATCGAGATTCAGACAATAACTCTGAAATATATTTGATACACAGTTACCTTTATTGAAGACACACGAGATAACTAGGTGTAAACAAAATTGCCTCTGTCTCCTTCACAAAATAAGACGACCGGCGATATCAAAGACTTTCCGCTTCCTTAAGTCTATGAGTGCACACACACACACACCCATCCAAAAATATATAAACTTTCAAAAGAGAGAAAACTCGATAAAAAAAACAAGATATATTAAACTCTTTTCTAAAAATAGTATTATATTTTAAACACATAAAAAAATCCGAAAATAGGAGTAATTTAAAATTTATATTTTAACCTTCCATTATACAATTTCATATATGGTAATCGAATTTAACATATTTAAATGATATTAGAATACACTAGAGGAAGGAAAAGTACGATTCTACCTACAAAACAGGTAAATTTATCAAATACACTCATGGACAAAACTTAAGGAAGTTATACTTTTTAACATGTATATTGGAATTCAGACAATAACTCTGAAAGATATTTGATACATAGTGACCTTTATTGAAGACACACGAGATAACCAAGTTTGAACAAAATTGCCTGTGTCTCCTTAAAAAAAAAACAGACGACCGTCGACATCAAAGACTTTCCCCTTCCTTAAGTTATTCATTGAGTGTATACTTGTATAAATTAATGTGTATAGTTGAAAAATAGTATTAAATACTTCTAGTAGGTTAACTAAAATAAATAAAAAACACGATTGCATTAGCGCGCCACCTGTTACTGTGATAATTGAACAATTTATGACGTAGAGTATGTGGTTCGGATACGATCACTGCCTCACTTACTAAGCTCGGAAAGCTTGCCGCCTCCTGGATATGTCTGGCATGGTCTAAATATTTATGGCAGAGCTTCTGTTTCTTCTTGCCAGACGTCTTCTGGTCTTCAACCGAAGCCTATATGCTTCTTTAAAAGTGCCCACAACACCCTGATGACACTAATAATTCCCCAACACCCGATTATTACTGACACACTTTTATTAAACTAACGCATCCTTATATACACAATTATATTTACAAAATAGGTAAATCTTCTGGCTGAATAAGCAAAAAAGAGAAATTTTACATACCCGGCGTCTCTATTATGATTCTATCAAATAAAGCCATTTTTCTACTGCCCTTATATACTGCAATGATAGAAATAATGGGAGGGCCTCTGGCTCATCAGTATATGAGTTGTAAAGATAGAGGCTGACTGGCCGGCATTCATATTTATTGAAAATAAAGATACTTCGGCCAGTGAATCTTTTTTATTATCTCGACGTTTCGACAAAAATATTTTGTCCTCGTCATGAGCAAACAAAAATTAAAACAGGCAGCCTCTATCTTTACAGAGATCATAGTATTTTGTGATTTAAAGATTTATTTTTGAATTGTGCTTTGTACAAAATTTGAAATATCGCGTTTGAACGCCCTTGTAACTTTAGAATAATTTTTAACGCCTTGCTAAATGTTTAATTTTTGTTTGCTCCTGACGAGGACAAAAGTTTTTATCGAAACATCGAGGTAATATAAATCTTTACTGGCCGAAGTATCTTTATTTTCAAGAAAAGTAATGAGTTGGTTATTCTTGTTTGGTCCGTTTGGATTGATTGTAATTTTAGGTAGTTCTTTTTTAATGATCTTAAATTCTGAGTAGGACTTTATCCACGGGTATCTGGTAGCATTTACAATGTCACAGCTAAGTTTTCTGAGAAGCCAGTAAAGTTAGTTGTCGATATGGATGATTCTCATAATTGAGTTAAGCAAATTAAAAGGCAGTCTAAATTTTTCATCTTAAATATTTGGAGTTGAAACTTTATCGTAATTTAATTGTTGTTATTCCTAATGAGAAATATCTAGTTTATAGCTTGGTGTGTATCTGGGCTAAATATTTGGATTGAATTCTTGATATAAAAAGGTATTTTTAAGAAAATATAGACAAAATTTCCCCAAAACAATAGGAAAATATATGGAAACTAACCTAGGTTGATAATAGTTAAATACCTTTACCAATATTCCATCTAATCTCACTCACTCATGGCTATACGTAAATTAAGAATAACTCAATGCAGAGTTTAGAGCAACTGGCGAAACGTCTGTATGGGCTCACCACTGATGAGCCAGGCTCATACAAGGTGGCTCATAATTCCCCGAATTTTTTTTATTTTTTTATTATTGAAAATTAAGAGTTCGGGGCACTCTCTGACCACCTTGTATTTTCACATTGCAGTAAGAATAAAAGGAAATAGTTCTACGTATTCTTCTCGTATTTTTTTGTTCATGTTCATATAATAAAATAGGTACTGTAAATTTAATAACAAGAATCCTCAATATTTATACGTGATTTAAAATTTTAAATTTTTAAATTGTTAATAAATGGAAGGAAATGATCTCTTATTTACATACCTATATCTTGATGTATTAGCGCGCCATCTGTTATGAATATTCGAAACTATTATAGACGCGTATGATTCTTTTGAAAATCAAACAATTTCTACTGCCCCTTACTGCAATGGAAAAATTAATAGGAGGGCCTGGCTCATCAGTGGTGAACCCTCCCTGTGGTTTGGCCAGTTTAATCTACCATACCGCTGTTATATTGCATTTTTGGAGCTTCCTTTTATAGTTATACTGATGCTAGACTCTTGGAATGGGTATTTTAGATGAACTATGGACATATATATATTTATAATTATAGGTAATTCTGCTGTCCTCAAAGCTTATGTCCATAGCTCATCTAAAATACCCATTCCAAGAGTCTAGCATCAGTATAACTATAAAAGGAAGTTCCAAAAAAAGCAATATAACAGCGGTATGGTAGATTAAATTGGCGAAACCGCAGGAAGGGTTCACCACTGATGAGCCAGACCCTCCATTGCAGTAAGAGCAGTAGAAATTGTTTGATTCTTCTAAAGAATCGTAGTTATAACTATAATAGTTTCGAATATTCATACCTATATCTAAATATAGCTTCTATGTAAATAGGAAGATATATATGCAGTTAGATAGAGGTGTTGGGAGAACACACAGAATCCAATTTTCCAGGAGGTGGTGGAGAGAGAAAGTTTGGAATAGATTTACGTCGTGTAAGAATGGCATTAAGTTCCATCAAAGAAAAGGGGAAATTATATAACACCGGAATCTAGAACGTTCTTGGAGTGATAAAATGTTTTTTACGTAAACTTTCTTTTCTTCTTCTCAGTTAAATTTTCTTCGTGTCCCTTTTCTTGGAATTTAACACACGACCTCCTAACACAGACAAAAATTCGATTCTCTTCAATCTATAGGCTTACTGAATTCTTCTATTCTCTCAAAGCTTCCTTTCCAAAGAATAATGATAACGTGTGTGGAAGATTAATTTCTTTAATCAATGATAATTTATGCGATTGAATTAATTATTTACGGACAAAATTGTAACGTAAAAAAAAATTGAAGAAAAAATTTTAATTGATTTTATTTTTTTAAATCTTAAAATGACAACAGAATATATTTCAAAATTTTCTGTTTTTATTTTTCTTTCTAAATAAGTAATTATAAACAAATACCGTTACTTACGCACGCTAAGGACAGGCAAAAGAATTAGAATATTCTAAAAGAAAAACATATAAAGTGAAAACATTAAGGGGAGTTCACCAACTGATGAGCCAAGCCCTCCCAATATTTTTTTTATCGCAGTAAGGGCAGTAAAAGTGAAGTTGTTTTATGTATAAAAGAAACATTCATGTCTTAATGTTTTCATCACATATGTATATATGGCACGTTATTATTTATCGTAAAGATAGAGGCTGCCTGGCCGGCGGCATTCATAGTTCTTCAAATTAAAGATACTTCGGCCAGTAAATCTTTTTTATTGTCTCTAAAAAGATTTACTGGCCGAAGTATTTTTAATTTTAAGAACGTTATTACTTTATATTAATTTATAAAGTCATTGTTTCTGTATAAAATAAAATGAAAAAAGACCCTTGGAACCTTGATTTTCGAACCCTAGGCATAAAAAAACGTAAATTTTTCAGTTCGATATTACCTCGACACAGCTACGGGAAAAAACTAATATGAAAAATATACGATATTAGCTTTTTTACAAGTTCTAATTTTATATTGAAAAGCATTATAAATCTATTTAATTTATATATGTGCACCAAAATTGGTATATATCTCTTTCAAAATGTACAAAAACAATGTAGTTTAGGCTATCAACCCAGTACAAAACATAAAGTTAGAAATATAAGGAATGAGACAACACCAGTTTAGGAAAATACAGACAAAAGCCAACAACCTGTATACCATGGTTTCAGACTATGACCCTCATCAGTACAGGGGTGGCTTCGATTTCATTACATCCTATGGGTATATAATACGAGAATATGGAATTAGAGAATTTTAATGTACAGTTATATCTATATATGTCTATTGTTTGAAAATGGATTGCTTAGTATATTCAATTTCAATTATTTCATTTCCAAAGCGCTATATCCCTCAAGGGATACTTGCGCTAAACAAGGAGAAAAGTTTATTTACATAAGTTATTTACATTATTCAACGCATGAAAACACTAGAGATCCAGATTTTGTAGAAAGTTTAGAATGTATTTACAAAATGAATTGAACTTTAAATATGATTTTTTATCGGAAATCAAATCGTTAAGTTCATAAACAACTAGTTCATTTTTCATTGATATGTTGAAATGCAGAAATCGTAATGATTTAAAGTCTATAGGGTATTCCATGAAGAAATCCTTTATGCTGAAATGTTTCTACAAAAATAAATAAACTATGGGGTTTAAACCTGGAAAATACTATATAGCAATGTTTAATGATTTTTTTCGAAACCATGGGCTTTCGAGGTGTCTTCTTCAGACCAATTAAAAATATTAGGGGGAAAATAGAATGGAGAAGAATGAAAAAGGTATAAAGCAAAGTTGTAAATCTCGAAAGTTTACTAATGTTGCATTTACAAATTAGAAATCATATTTTCTCATCTTCGCAAAGTCCCTGCATTTGATTATCACAATATAATACCAACACATGCGATCCACATGCTTCATGTGGATCATTTATGAACATAATTAAACCTCAAAGTACGGCCCGTCGATGTCATAAAACCGAACTACCCCGCTCAAATTGACCATTACAGAATAATGAGACCAAGGCTCATATTCTTATATTTACCATGTATGTCGGGATTCAGACAATAACTCTTAAATATATTTGATACACAGTGATCTTTTTCGAAAATACACGAGATAACAAAGTGTAAACAAAATTACCTCTGTCTCCTTAAAAGAAAAATAGACAACCGGCGACTCCAAAGACTTTCCACTTTCTTAAGTTTTTTTCCATAAGTTATAAGGTAAACTTTAGAGATTATATGAAAAATGTTCCAAATCAATATGGCAAATTTCCAAATAATTTATCCAATAATTAATCCAATAAACAACTGGAGAACAACTTTTCACTTGACCTATTGGAGTCTTTGGGTTTCCTAGTAACGCTAATAACTTTCAATATTTATCTTGTTTGAACCCATCTCAACGTTTTTATTAAAAAGGCTAAAGTTAACCAATATTATAAACCTGTGCAAACCTGATTTGTTGAATTATTTGTTTAACCAACGTTCCTTGTAAGCATACAAATGCCGACCAAATTATGAAATGAACAATGTAAAATCAATAAAATTAAATGTCATAGACAATTTTTAAACTATAAAGAACTAACGAAACCACTTAGGGGTTCACCATTGATGAGCCAGGGCCTCCCAATTTTTTTTTTTCTTATCGCAATAAAAGGACAGAAAGAAATAGTTTCATTTTATAGAAATATTTAAACGCCGAATATTTTAAGAGGAATTTTATTTAAAAAATATAATTTTAGGGATTAAGAAAGAGGCTTGAAATAACGGTGTTGAAGAAATGTAAGAAGTAACGTCGGAAATTTCAATAAGATTTGGAACAGGTCGTATTAGATTAAACAACGAATTGTCATCCTTACAATTCAAATGATTCCATTATATAATGGTATACTAGCGGATGTACCCGGCTTCGCCCGGGGTTTTACCCGAGTAAAGGTTTGTCTAACGAACATTTGTTAAAACAATTATCTATAAACTTATTTAAAAAAATAATAGATATATTTTGATAATTTGAAACTCGTAAATTTGAATCTCTCGATAAAGTGAACATTTTTCCCGGTCCCTGTGTGCCGTGTCATCCTGAATTTTGTCTTTCCTAATTTTCTACATTACAAAATCATCATTTTATCTATTCTCCCAATATATATGTTGTAGATAAATGATAAAACTAACTTTGACTTGTGCGCAATTAATAGGTAGAAAATCTTACTTTTGATAAATAATCTTTAAGATAATAAACTCATAGATAAAAAAAACTTGTTATCATCATCGCAATGAGGGCGCTGCTTGCGAGTTAAATCCACAAATCTGCAAATAACTCTAAGGATATTCAAGATATTATTTTTCAAAAACCTTCCCGGGGATATACCTAATAATATCCCAAAATTTCACGGCGATTGGATGTATGGTTTTTGAATCTATAGGGTACAGACAGACAGACAGATAGACTGCAACTTTAAGTGTTTTATAATCATACGCCGCAGTCCTTTATAATGTATTATAAGTTACTTTAAGTATTATTCACGAACGGAAAAATACGTCCAGGGTAGTCTAGTAGACATGGCATCTGCCCGGTAAGCGGAAGGTTGTGGGTTCGATTCCCGCCCCTGGACACTTTTATTTTTCCGTTCGCCATTACTCTTCATATTTTCACCCTTTCATACTTCATCCAAAAAAGTTAGAAATAGTAAATATTTCTCTTTGAAATAAATATTGATTTTTCACAGAAAAGAAACTTATGCGGTGCAACTTTAAGTGTTTTATATTCAATTTTTTATATATATATATATATATAGATAAAGCTACGTAACAGTATGGAATAAGGTACCAGTGTGTATATTGGATATATAGTTAGAGCTCTCCCATTGTGTCTATTTCATATACACTCATGAACAAAAGGAATTGGAAAGTCTTTGTTATCGCCGGTCGTCTCTCTTTTTTTAAGGAGACAGAGGCAATTTTGTTCACACTTGTTTACCTCGTGTCTTCAATAGAGTTCACTGTGTATTAAATATTTTTCAGAGTTATTGTTTGAATCCCGATATAAATGCTAAAAGATACAACTCCCTTAAGTTTTGTCCATGAATATCTTTCAGAGTTATTGTCTGAATCCCGATATACATGCTAAAAGGTACAACTTCCTTAAGTTTTGTCCATGAATATATTTCAGAGTTATTGTCTGAATCCCGATATACATGCTAAAAGGTACAACTCCCTTAAGTTTTGTCCATGAGTGTATCTTTCAGAGTTATTGTCTCAATCCCGATATACATGTTAAAAGGTACAACTTCCTTATGTTTTGTCCATGAATATATTTCAGAGTTATTGTCTGAATCCCGATATACATGCTAAAAGGTACAACTCCCTTAAGTTTTGTCCATGAGTGTATCTTTCAGAGTTATTGTCTGAATCCCGATATACATGCTAAAAGGTACAACTCCCTTAAGTTTTGTCCATGAGTGTATCTTTCAGAGTTATTGTCTGAATCCCGATATACATGCTAAAAGGTACAACTTCCTTAAGTTTTGTCCATGAGTGTATCTTTCAGAGTTATTGTCTCAATCCCGATATACATGCTAAAAGGTACAACTCCCTTAAGTTTTGTCTATAAATTAATATATGCATCTTATCTCCCAGTACAAATTTGTACTATTTTTTCACATTGTCTATAAATGTAAATAGATATATACTATTGATATACAAGGAATCTGTCGTCAGCAATTGTTTATATGAAAATCGTGCAGAGATTTGACTTCTCTTTGTACTCAATCACCTTTTTTTGTCATCAGATTTTATAGCGAATATATCTATGTTGTATTTATATATAGAGAGAATTTTCATATTTATAAAATACAGAACTACTAAGCAAGAAAATTTCAAATAAAACAAACTTTTTACTGTCCTTACTGAGATGATAAAATAGAGAGGACTTCGGCTTATCATTGATGAACCCTTCCCCATAGGTTTCTTCAATTTAATCCATTTAAAAGAGCTCTAATACTATATTGGACGATTATGCTTATATATATGTGACATTGAAGGGTGAAATCTTAGTTATGATTTTTAAGTAAACTATGGACATGAGCGCTTTTAAGGATAGTAGAATTACATCGACAGAGTGAGATATTGATTTAAAAAATGAATATTGGGACAAAATTATGGCAAATATGTAGATGTCACTCTAATATCTAATTGTGGCCTATAATATGTATATCTTATAGAACTAATTATAGAGACGCGTATGATTCTTTTAAAAATAATATTGTAGCGTAGATATCAAGTCTTTGTATATCTGAAGATGTGAAAGTATTTATTGATGACGTCACGGCGACTAGTCGACAATTATTAACAAACCAACCAAACTATCTACAGCTAGAGAATATCGAGCAAGCAAGCTAGGCAACCAAATGATGATTTTACAAATAATAAATGTTTCCAAATATTTTCATTGAATAATTAAATTGAATAATAAATTATTTCTTCGCCACAATATATACTGGCCTTACAGCAAAGGCAGTTGATATCATTTAATATTTAAAAGAATCATACGCGTCTATAATAGTTTCGAATTTTCATAACAGATGGCGCGCTAATGTATCATAATATTGTTGTGTAATATGGGCCACAATCAGATACATGACTTAACTTTCACTTAACATCGAGGATGAGTCTCTACCATTATTTCTCCAGCTTCTATTCCTCCTGACATGGTGGCAGCAAATCACCTTGGTAACCATGTGATTGATGTACATAGAGATCTCCTTGGTCTTATGGACTGAGGATAACAAGGCTTAATGTTGTTGTCTCCGCATGTGTATATATGTATGCAAATGGTGGTTCAATGCCAATTATCATTCTATACTCTCAAAGTATCCATAATAAAATTATAATGCCATTATGATTTGTTTAGTACTCGGATTACATAATAAACTGTTTTGCGTTGATACTAGTAAATATGTTATATAAGAGTATATATTATTCCTACAAATGTTTTAAATATATCAACAGATTTTATATATAATATTAATATTCATGATAAAATTGTGAAAAAAAGTATTAAAATTACAAATACTGTATATTCTCACAATGAGTATCTTTTTTTTTATTATTTAAATAAACGCTAGCTTTCAAATGTTAATCGCTCTTATATAGTTCTAAAAAAAAAATCAGTTATAAATATCCACGCTGCGCGCGTTTGTTTTTGTAAATATTTCTGGTGGGATAAAGTCGATATTATAGTAAGCCCGTTGAAGAGCGATTAACGCTTGAAAGCTAGCGTTTTTTTAATAAAAAAAGATACTCATTGTGAGAATATATTTGTAATTTTAATAAATATAATATTAATACCCAGTGCATATATTTCTTCCATTGTCTGTCTTTTATGTAAATAAGTTGGTAAAGGGTCAAAATAAATTGTCTCCCTTGTTATCCTCACATTTATCTTTCCTCTCAATTTGGATCAAATATTAAAGCCTATTATATATAATGATATCTAAAAATAATGAAGGCATATCCTGACCACGAGCAAATGTGCTTTTTAGATGGCAGAGCGCCATCTAGTGGAACAGAAATTAACTAAACGTTGATATAGCCTGTTCCCTGATATTTAGCCAACCCATTTTCTTGATAAATCAAGAAAAGCCATTCACGATCTTAATTTATCAAGAAAACGGGTTGGCCAAATATCAGGAAACAGGTTAAATCAATGTTTAGTTGATATCTGTTCCACTAGATGGCGCTCTGCCATCTAAAAAAGCATATGTGCTCCTGGTCAGGATATGCCTTCATTATTTTTAATATCAACACCTGACCTTTTTATTTTTTCTCTATTATTTTTTCATAATGATTTCTGTTATGGAGGTTCTACTGTATATATATATATAACCATATATAATCTTATATGGACATTGTAATAAATCAGTTTCAATCTCAATCTCTAACGTTTGAGTCAAAAAGCGATCCATTGAATATGTTTATATAAAAAGGACGTACCTGGATCTGTGAAAAAAAACAACATTTTGTTCTCAAAATATTTCGAGGGATTGCTCCCTCTTTATCAATTTATTGCACAATTAATAATATCTTTAGATAATAAAGTAAACGTCTAAGGATGAATATCTTTTATTAAACGTTTTTCGAGCTTTCGGGATAACCCTCTTTTACAAGAAAAATGATATAAAATGAAACTTAACTATGTTATATGGCAGGTTATATGTACATTATAAAATTTACATAACATACACATACATTTTTAACCTATTTTAGAATTGATATATTATTTTTACATAATATAGCAAATTTGGTATTTAACATAGTTAAATTATTTGAGTCAAAAGGCGATCCATTAATTAAGATTATATAAAAGGGCGTACATGGATCTGTAAAGAAAAAAAAAACAATTTTTTCTCAAAATATTTATATAATAGTTTTTTATATAAACGCCTTTTTATATACGCCCTTTTATATAATAGTTAAATTAGGAGCAAATGACAAATTAATAATAAACTCTCTTTTTTTTTTAATTTAGGTTTATTGTGCAACGAATTGAAAAAGAAGGTACAATCTCTCTCTTTCTCGAAATATTTTGAGAAAAATATTGTTTGTTTTTCTTTCACAGATTCAGGTATACCCTTTTTTTATATAAACTAACTGAACGTATCAAGTTACTATATAACATGTGTGGTGTTGTGTTATATAACTATATTTAACCTAACTATTTCAATGAGATGATACTAAAGTCCCATTTTATGCTCCAGACCAGGGAGCTATCCCATTTGGCCATTAAGGTCTCCATAAAAAAAGGGGTTCTTTACGAGTATTCGCCATGTTGCCAAGCTGTTTATCTTCTTCTTTTTCTATTCCTAAGTGCTATTTATTTATCTCTTTTTCAAAGAAAACATAAATAAAACAAATCTCTGATACTTTCCTATTGTTGTTTTAAATAGCTCTTTAAAAAAAGTCATTTTTATTATTGAAATTGTCACAAATTATATCGAAATATAGATAGAAAAAAATAATTTTCCGAAACGGTTAGGAATAAAATGTTTATAGCTATTTTTATATTATTCTTTCTCATCTTCCCTTTTATAGTAGATTTTATGCGGTGAATTATTTTTTATGTCATTTTATGGTAGGTCGTATGTGTAAAATGACATGGCAATTTTATATTTCCTTGTCAGGCGGTTGGAATAGCGATAACATGGTTACGATATAAAAGGATCTAGGGTTCGAATCCTATAGTGGAGTCTTTTTCCTTTTTTTCAATTCATCATAATAAAATTGTGTATTTTTTGGTAAATTGAATTATTTCTGAGGTCTCATCTGTGTAAGTGTCAAGTAGAGAATTTTACATTCGCTATACAAAATTGACCAAGTCTATTGATTAGTTCCATATTAGCCGTGAGCAAGAGAGAAATTCATTTAAATAAATCTCTATTTATAAAGACTAAGAAAAAAGGCATTCGTTGATCGGGAATGTATTTGATAGCGTGCGGCATCTATCCGAATAAGTATATAGATATTGAATTTTTATTTTTCAATGGGTTCTAAATTCAATTTTTAATCAAAGCGATTAGAGGTTTTCGTTTGTATACTTATGTATTGCTTATATATACAGATTATACTTCCCACCATGATTATCATGGTTATACTATATTTACTTGAGATAAGTAAAAAAGGCGTCATTTACTCGGGTTATCAATCAATTTTATTTGTCGCAGTTAATAAATATATTTTTCTTAATAAAATAAACGCATTAGAAAAATGTAAGGATGTAATTGCATTTAGATAACTTTTGTATCTATATTGTACCATAGACCCATCACCCGACTGTGTCTATTGTAAACTCCCTAACTATCCGTGATTTGTTAAAGTGCCCATATTTTTCTGTACTAAGGTTCCATCAAAATCTCATTAATGATTTGAAGCGTGTTGGTCTCTTGCAGGGCTCTTTATATATTGAAAGCCATTTTAGGCAAAAAAATTCAAAAACAATCCTGACTTGTCATGATTACGTCCAGGCACAGACAATGAAAAGCTATTGAAAGATGATCCAATCTGTCCCCATTATACCAGAGTGAATTCCAAGCCGTGAACCACCTTTTTGTCACCCGTCAATAGCTCTTCAATACCAAAGATTCCAAACGGCCATCCTCCAAGAAACCATGAAACTAAGATCAGAATCTTTCCTAAAATTCCTTCCAAGAAATAAATCTTCTTTATTCTCCTCCCCATGAATTGAACCTCTATTTGCTATGTTAAAAAAATACCTAGGAGTGTAGTACAATGTGGGTAATTGGCGACTTCTGTACACTCCAGGAAAACCTCGTTTTCTCATCAAATAAATAAATATTTTCTAGATGAACATCTGATGAAGAACTTTCTCTCGTATATCTTTGAAACCTAACCTTAATATTCTGATATTCCTTTAATAAAAGAACAGGTATTGTTGTGTGTAAGTTAACTTCAATTGAAAGATATATTTTCATTTTGAAACTAAATCTCTCAGCTCTCTCTATGGTATAATGCCGTTATAATAATACCTAAACTGCTTTTCTGAAGTATCAACTCAATGTGCTGAAAACAAAACTAGAAAGAAAACGTTGTGTATCTCACTTGTCAACTAACCTGTCAAACCATTTTTGGTACCTCATTAGTTGGGAGTTGGTAAAGAGTTTGAACCTGTTAAAGTCGTCATTGGAAGCTTGTCTTAACTAGAAGATATCCTCAAAAAATAAAACGAAAACTGCTTAGCAACAAACAAGTTTTTACATTGAAAATGTCAGCAGAGGACATCTTTAGGACAGCAGAATTACATATATATATGTTATATAAAAATATGTTTTTCAAATATATTTCATAGATAAAATACTCTGCTAAATCGACCACCAGAGGTCGCCGTTTTCACTATAAAAACTTGTTGTTGTTTCCCGCTGGCCGGTTCAAAACTTGTGTACATTATGTAAATAAGCTTTTCATTTTTTAATTATTACGCCTTAGGCCAGGCAGTATTTTTTATCAAATTATGTTTTTTTATATATATATTCCTTATCTCAAATAAAGAAATCTCTGATCAAAACCATATTTATTATTATAGTGTCAATATTTTAACCACGACTGCATTACCAATACCATTTAGTTCTAAAAAGAACCAGCAAATAATTAACCATAGCATAATCCTGAAGAATATTTAAAAAACAGCAGAAAATCTTTATTTAATATAATATATATATGCATCGAACAATGCTCTTCTTGGTTTAGAATGGATTCCCTGACGAAATGCATTCTAAAAGTTTCAACCATTAAAAAGTGAGCACCTGAATTTTAAATATCTGTAGATATATCTTTTAACAGACTTTCAAAATCTCATTTCCGGGATAGAATACTGATATTGGAGAAACGATGGAGCAAGAGGTTGAAGTCAAGATATATTATGTGAAAAATAAAATGTTTTTAACTTCAAATCAGAGTCTTACATTATCAGGCCGAGAACCTTACCTTCCGTATGTAACCACACGCAACATTTTATGGTATTTTATACCGAACTAATATTTTTGTGTGACAGAATTTTCATTTTAAATTGAACCTTTTATATCTCCCCCTCTCTATATTTATATCTATTTATTCCTATATTTATCATTATATAATCTTATTTATATTTATTCTGTATTTAACTTTATATAATCTTATTTGGACAATGAAATAAAGTAGTTTCCATCTCAATCTCTCTCTCTCTTCTTTTTTAATATAACTAATTTCCTTAGTCCAAGGAGAAGATTATTGAGAGGTGAGAGATGGGGCTGCTCATCATTTTATCCGTTGAAGAGCTCTAAATCTTGCGTTAATAAACAAACTTATTCAGAAAGAGGTTTGTGTATCTCTATTGTAATATATGATCAATACACGTATTTCAATTATAAGTTCTATTATTCCCGCTGAAATAACTATTTTCTATCGTATACATTTTTGGGTACCAGTATATTAGCGAAGAAGAGAGACGTTCTTCTGAAAAGTAACTAACTTAACTCAGTGTAAAGTATTTTAACCAACGCCATATCAAGTCGAATGGTTTCTCAGTGTCCCTATATAACTTTTACAAAGCAATAAGTATGAAAGGTAACTTGGATTTATCGTTTTCTCTTCCATTACATGATGGTGATTGATCATAGTGGGGATATTTTCACCATCACTAATAACAATATTAAGGTGTAGCTGGCTCATCAGTGTTAAACCCTCCCAGCGGTTTCGCCAGTTTATTCTATTAGATATTTGACCACTTCTGAGATTTCAAGCTTTAAAAGGCATATTTTCGATTGCGATAGGGACAAGACAGAAGGCAATTATATCTTCAATTGAACAAAGAATATCTAAATGAGTTTTATTTATTCCGTATATTTGAAGTAGTAGGACCTTATACTTAATATTCGTATTCGGAATTAAAGCTGTATTCTTTAATGAATGCATTTTTCTCGAACCTAATTTTTTTAACTAATGATTAATTATAAAATAAAATGATTAATTAATCAAAATATTCTCTCTATAAAATGCAAATGACAAATTTAATTATACACACTCTACGTCTCTTCTAAATTTAATTAAAGTTTGATTAAACTTTCAGAATAGTTCGCGTCACATGCCCTCTCTATCTCTGCAAAAATAGATTCTCCAGAATATTTGTCCCTCTGTCTCTCTAAATTTATCGAGGGTAGCAAGAATACTTATATATATGTAAGGGGGGATAGTGTATTACACTCTACGACGTGCATCATTTCGCATAACATTAGATCTTCGTATAGAATATGAAATGCACACATAAAGCCTTTATTAAGACACCAGTCTTATATTCCTCTCTCATTGCCAGCTTACAATGATATCCTCACGATGATCAATCACCATCATGTAGTGGAGAAGATAAATCCAAGTTCCTACTTACTGCTTTGTAAAAGTTATATAGGGACAGAACAACCATTCTACTTGATATGGTGCTGGTTAAAATACTTTGTACTGAGGTAAGTTGGCTGTCGTTTACTTTTCAGAAGAACGTCTCTCTTTCTTCGTTAATATACTGGTACCCAAAAATCTAATGAGTTATTTCAATGTGCAGTTAAACCTGTCTATAGCGCCCCCTCTTGGGACTCACCATAATAGGATGCTATAGGTCACTTTTAATGTAAATCGCATCGTACTACGTATTTAAAATCGGGCGCTATAGAGAGGGAGGCGCTATTTACAGGGGGTGCTATAGACAGGTCACTTTTAATGCAAATCGCATCGTACTACGTATTTAAAATCGGGCGCTATAGAGAGGGAGGCGCTATTTAGAGGGGGCGCTATAGACAGGTTTAACTGTATATTTTTATTTGCAAAAAGATGGCATTTTGTATCCCCCTCACTGAAGATTATAGAGTACTAGACGAATGACCCGGGCAACGCCCGGGTTTTACCCGATTAAATGTTTTTATTCAAATACTATTCGTTACAATTATAAATTGGCACCGTGGACGTTACTTTTGTGAAATGTCCCGCTCCAAACTTTACAGTCAGATTAGTTACGATATACACATGTGTAAATCTTCAAATCGAGCGAGCGTCTATAAATATTTCGATTTAGATCAAGTATTCTAATTATTAAGCGAAATATTAGAGCAGTTATTTTAAACGGCGAATTAGATCAGTTATATCTAAAAATGAAAATATATATAAATAAATAAAACATACCAAATATTTCAAGAGCAGTTATTAAGCTACGCTTGGCATCATAAATGTTCGCATGTAAAGCTATTTCAGGCCTTACATATTTCTAACAACCTTTTTGAAATAGGTTTTTGAAACATGGAAATTATAATACTTCAAATAAATAGAAATAGAGTGAACACAAATAAAACATACCAAATATTTCGAATTAGAGCAGTTATTTTAAACGGCGAATTAGATCAGTTATATCTAAAAATGAAAATATATATAAATAAATAAAACATACCAAATATTTCAAGAGCAGTTATTTTAAACGACGAATTAGATCAGTTATATATAAAAATGAAAATATATAAATAAATAAAACCTACCAAATATTTCAAATTAGAGCAGTTATTATATAAATATTTATATTATATGTGTTATTAAGCGAACTATTTTAAACGACGAATTAGATCGGTTATATCTAAAAATTAAAATATATAAATAAATAAATACCAAATACCAAATATTTCGAATTAGAGCAGTTATTTTAAACGGCGAATTAGATCAGTTATATCTAAAAATGAAAATATATATAAATAAATAAAACATACCAAATATTTCAAGAGCAGTTATTTTAAACGACGAATTAGATCAGTTATATCTAAAAATGAAAATATATAAATAAATAAAACCTAACAAATATTTCAAATTAGAGCAGTTATTATATAAATATTTATATTATATGTGTTATATTTTTTTACCTATGTATGGAAATTTTGGTTTGAATTAGTGAACTACTGCGAAATTGTATACCGGACATACAAACCAACCAACAAACAAACAAACATTTATTTTTATATATATAGAAGATATAATATAAATGAGTTTTAAAAATTGTTAAAAAAAAATGCATCGGCCGGGAATCGAACCCGGGCCGCCCGCGTGGCAGGCGAGCATTCTACCACTGAGCCACCGATGCGTATACAAAATGGCCTTATTTGGGTATTCATTCCATTCCGGATTACTCCGCGTAAAAAAATAGTTCTTCAAATTAAAAAAAGAAATAGCCAAAAATTATAAGCAAAATGTAGCCAAAAATTTTCCCCAGGTTTATAAAAAGCGACATGCAAAATTTGGAACCAATTGGTTCAGTAGTTTTTGAGTTTATCGCGAAACAGACAGACAGACAGACAGACAGGAATTGACTTTTATATATATAGAGATGAAGTAAAATAACACAGCTCTGTGTTCTGCTAGAACAGAGCTCAGCAACCCAAGTGTAGATGTGCGCATACTGTATGCCGTGGGACTTGTTTATACCCAACCCTAATATTAACAAACGTGTATTAATATCCGTAGTAGTAGTAGAGATTAGTGTGGAGATAGAAGAATTCCCATCCCTGGACACTTTATTTTTCCGTTTATCATTACTCTTCACAATTCATCCTTTCATACTTCATCCCTAAGAAATAATCGTTATTTCTCCTTAAAAATAAATTTCGATTTTTTCGTTCAAAAGAAATACATGCGGGATAATTTTCAAATGTCGTTCTACAATAGAAGAATCCATTAATATATTATTATCGTAGTCAATTTTTCCGACCGCGGGATATGCAAAATTATCTTATTATCAGACTTATTAGCATATTCCGGGATAGAAAAAGGACGACACACTCTGATTTAAAGAGACCTACTACTCAATATTTGGTAAATTAATCCCCTGTGCCGAATTAAGGTAAAAAAAACGTTCAGAGATAGGTTTCTTTTGATATTCGATTAAGTCTCTAACCTTTTTTTAAGGTGAGGGTGGGGGCTTAAAATCCCTTCTACGTGAATAAACAGTTTATTAAAGAATTATTTTTTTATAGAAGAGCTTTTGAACCCTAAAAAAATCTTGAGAAACTTAATATAATATCAAAATAAACTCGTCCCTGGACCGTTTTTATATTTCTACGTTAACTTTACATATATTGTAAAAGTTTCATCTCGAGAGGTGGTAAAATTTGCATAATAATTTACATATTACGAAGTTGAAAACCTAGAGCAAGAATTATAATTCATCACTGACCCAACTCTTATCTTGTGTCAGGGTTTCCTTCGGATAGTGTGTAAACGTAAGCGGAATATGCAAATTGGCCTGTAATCAACTTAATAGAGGGTTGATAGTATGACAGACTTACTCTATATCTTATCATGATTTCATCCAGATAGGTCAAATAACATGGAAGCTTAGGTGTAACTAACTCACATTCAAACAGCCCTATTTATATTCTATAGGCTGTTGTTGGGTTTCTTATATCTTAAATATACATTAATTCAAATTCAATTATAGGAAAAATGCGATTTACAATTATAAAATATAAAAAAAAAACCTTGCGCAATATGTTTCTTTATTTATTATAATATTAACTCAAGTTGAAGACTTCATCAACCTTTTTATTAAAGTTTATTTCCCTTTTTTTTTTTTTTTGAAGTTTGAGCTATCCACTCCATCACTCTTTTCAAATTATGAAGCTTATTATTGAAGAGTATTATCATTATTGAAACTATATTATTGAAGTGTATAGTATTAATAAGCTTTCCATCTTTTCAAAAAGGCGATAATGGGTCGCCGAAACGTCAAAAAGGACAATACCTTTTATTAAAATATTGATGGAGTCTTCAACTTGTGGATTAATCGAAATTCAACCACCCCTTACAATTAGGTGTATTCTTTTTAGTCAAATACACACGGTACAGGACATGATAATCATGGCTTGTAGATATCTGCTACTCTCCTTATACAGTAAATACGCCACTTATCTACACACGTAGAATGCAGTTTGACTTTTACAATGTCAAAAGTCAATGTCCAAGTTTGGTCACTTTCATTCACTGATTGAATGGGATTTGGGAAAAAACGGTAAAACGTCGCAGCACAAGTTATGAAAAAGGCATGGAAATGGCGCAAGTCATCAGTAACTTTCAGTTGCACGCTAAGGAGATGCCTTTTTCATAATTTATGCACCTTATCCCAGTACAATATCGCATTTGTACTATTTTTTCACGTTGAAGCACAAGTTTCCATATTTTTCCTACAGCTGTTTGAATACGCGAGGTTACTTAAAAACTACACCAAAAATTAATATTTTGAAATCCATAAAAATAATTGTGTATATTTTGTGTGTGTGTTGTGTTTGTGAATTATATATACAGTTAAACCTGTCTATAGCGCCCCCTCTAAATAGCGCCTCCCTCTCTATAGGGCCCTATTTTAAATACGTACAAGGTATGTCCCATAAGTTCCCGGACTGGGTCCATAAAAAAATAAATAAATGAAAAATGTAAATGAATTTGACTGTTTATTATAGAAACAATATCTGGCTACACGGTGGTACCAATATCGAGGCGGTACTTGCGCGCGCGCCAAGGTTATTCTAATTCATTTAAAGGTCACACCTAGCGCTGCGGCGATTTTACGATGGAACAAAAATTGAAGCAGAGGATTTGCATAGAATTTTGTGTGAAACTTCAAATATCAGCAACCGAAACTTTTGAAATGCTTAATAAAGCATTCCCCAATGACGCCCCAAAGAGAACAACTGTTTTTGAATGGCATTCTAGATTTAAAGCTGGCAGAATTTCCATTGAAGATGATCCTCGTCAAGGACGCCCAAAATTTCAAAGGACTGATGAAAATGTGCAAAAAATCACCGATTTGATAAAAGAAAATCCTCGAACCACTTTGCTGGAGCTAGAGCAAGACACAGGCATCTCTAAAACAACGATTGGAAGGATCGTAACCGAAGATTTGAAGCTCAAAAAGACTCCTGCAAAATTCATCCCAAGATTCCTCACCAATGAGCAAAAACTGTGTCGGCTTGCAACCTGTGAGGACATGATGGAAATGACAAGAACGGATCCAGAATGGAAAGACAAGATAATCACAGGCGACGAGACATGGGTCTATGGCTATGACCCTGAAACAAAACCTCAATCTGCCGAGTGGAGAGGTTAGGGTGAGCCTAGACCTAAAAAATCCAGAAACAAGGTGTTGCTGGTCGCTTTTTTGGATAACAAGGGCATTGTTCATCACGAGTATTTTCCTGCAGGCCAAACAGTTATTAAGGAAATGTATTTGGGCATTCTTCGCCGTCTAAGGGAAGCGATTCGAAAAAAAGGCCAGAAAAATGGACTAATGGTGGCTGGATCCTACACCATGACAATGCTCGCCCTCACACAGCGCACTTGATGACTAGCTTTTTGGCGAAAAACGGGACACAAATCCTACTTCAACCACCCTATTTCCCAGACATCGCACCAAATGACTTTTTCCTGTTCCCCAAACTTAAAGCAGTTCTAAAAGGAAGACATTTTGATACCAGGGATGACATAATAGAAAAATCGCCGTTAGCATTGAAGAGCATTCCAAAAGAGGCTTATAAAAACTGTTTCGACAATTGGGAGAAACGATGGCGCTGGTGCGTTGAAGCAAGGGGGGATTACTTTGAGAAGTTTTAATAAAAAAAAAATTAAAAAATCTTACCTTTTTTTTTTATGGACCCAGTCCGAGAACTTATGGGACATACCTTGTATTACGATTCGATTTACATTACAAGTAACCTGTCTATAGCACCCCCTCTCTATAGCATCCTATTTTGGTGAGTTCCAAGAGGGGACGCTATAGACAGGTTTAACTGTATATATATTTTAACTATCAATTCAAACAAAATATATATTTTGTCATTTAAAATAAAGTTTATATCTTCCATGTATATAAGTCTAGTTAATTCAATGATTGATTTACCTTTGAAATTCCCAATGTGTTTAGGTTTAGTATTAAGAAATATGGGAGGTTCTTTCATATTAAAATTAACTAGGTTTCCTTAAAGGATAGTCAATATATATGCAAAGAGAACGGATTGAGAGTAAACAGTTTCGTAAAAGGACATAAATATATAATGTAGGAGATTCTTCGAGTAAAAACTTACAGTAGCTTTATTCTCAAATATTCAGAATTATTTGTGCCTCGTGGCGGCGCAGTCATATTTTACTTTTCTGCCTTTTTCAATATTCTATTTGGCATTTAGAAATTTCGTAACTAAGACATGTTTCCATTGAATATTTTATGTTGATAAAAGGACTCTTCAAACATTATTTTATTCAAACTTTAAAATTCACATTTGTTGTTGTTAAAAGAACAGACACTGGGTATAGGTATTAATTAGTATATGAAATATTCTCTAATGTTTTCCATCCCTATTCCTGCTAAAAAGCGGTATGAGTAAAAATTAAAAATGATATCATTAATATTTTAATTAAAAATGTTTATTCTTTGAAAAATTAAACTGAGTTTGCATAAAAAGGATTAAACTAAAACTATATATAGAAGGGAAACACTCTACATAGCAGCTACGTATGGCAATACGGAAAATTCTTACTTACATAGACCTGATTTACACAACTTACTATATATACATATTGTAACAACAACCCAGATTACTGGAGCTTACACTTATCTTCAATATATAATAACAACAATAAGTTAATACATATAGAGATATTCAAATCAATAACACATATTCGTATATATATGAAAAATAAATAAAAATGATTAGGTGTGTTGTTGTTGTTGCTTATTCCTCAAGTTGTTTAAACGATCTCCATTCGGTTCCATTGTCTCAGCTTTTCTGTTATAGTCCTGGGGCTTTCCCAGAGATATTTTTTGGAGGATTTGATACAATTCAATAGATGTTCAGGACTGGCTGGTTGGGAATCGCTTGATTAGGTGTTGATATTAAAAACGAAATTGGCATATCCTGACCGCCCACATGGGCATTGTAGATGGCGGAGCGCCATCTAGTGGAACAAAAATCAACTAAACGTTGATTTAGCTTATTCAGTGATATATGTGGCTAACCCAATTTCTTTATAAATCAATAAAAGACATATTTAGTTATTTTTGTTTCACTCTGCCAATTAAAAATCAGTTACTTCACATTAAATCACATTAAAGTTCGAAGTTCATAATGATTGCCTCCCGCTGCTTTCACATTTCTACTCATTTAAATCTAATTATTCAAAGGAGGTAGCTGAAATACTTATTTTTCTAATTTTTAATGCATTTTATTAAAAGGTTTTTTTGAATTTATGTGTTTATCCCAATTAATTATTTTGTTCTATATTTTTAAAAGCCAAAGTTCCATTAAACGAGAAAAACAAAGAAAAAATTCAGCCGTTGTAAAAATGCGTATTCTTAGAAAAAAAACAGAGTTTTAAAAAATAAATCTTGGTAAAGAATATAAATTGTGTTGTTTTAAATATAGGCCGAGATACGATTATATAATTATCAAATAGGCAGAACTATTATAAGAGAATTAATCTGTCTAAAAGGAATCGGAATTGGTCGAAATCTTTATAAATTTTTTCTCTTTTTCATACAGAACAAGGTACATTATTTTCTATTAATCTTACACATATATAAACTATTTATACATTTTAGGAAATACAAACAAATCTACCTAAATTCGGGGAAACGCCGTTATATAACGCTATCCCGCTTATAACGTTATCCAGTTTGTTGCGCTAGTATCTGCGCTAGTTTTCTGATCCCACAGTGTTCTATATTGATTTCCTTTTACAATAATATCTTTCTTAGACCACAGAAATGGCAAGGTTTTGTTGTATGTACACTCGTGGACAAAACATAAGGAAGTGGAAAGTCATTGATGTCCCCGGTCGTCTGTTTTTGTAGAAGACAGAGACAATTTTATTCACACTTGGTTATCATGTGTATATTCAATAAAGGTCACTGTAATATCTTTCATAGTTATTGTCTGAATCGCGATATACATGCTAGAAGGTACAACTTTCGTAAGTTTTGTCCATAAGTGTATCTTTCAGAGTTATTGTCTGAATCCCGATATACATGCTAGAAGGTATAACTTCCTTAAGTTTTGTCCATGAGTGTATATTTCAGAATTATTGTCTGAATCCCGATATACATGCTAGAAGGCACAACTCTCTTAAGTTTTGTCCATGAGTGTAGATAGAGCTGGTGGCATGTCATTTATCCGAGCATGTACGTTATGAACAGAGACTGGAGAAAAAGCCAATTGCATATTTTTGCTTAGAGATGCCTTTTTATTGCTTACGAATTATCCTCCCTCCAAACCTCACACTGCCTAAATTCTGCTCTTCCACTTCACAAGCTCAAACACTTTTTGGAAGTTTCGACCCATGTCCATATTCTTAGAAGTTGTAACGAAAAAGTCTATTTACTGCTAGGAGTAAATCTTTGTTTTCAGATGCTATTTCTAAATTTGTTAAAGCTTATTTAGTTGTTGTTGTTGTTGTTGTCGTGTCTAAAGAAGAGTCTCAGATGTCTCCATGCATCTCCATCACAGCAGCAGCAATATCCACTATCTTGGGTGTGTAAAGCTGCTGCTCTGGGTCTAAGTCAATGTTCTGCAATGCTGCGGCCATTGCTGGGCATGAGAATATGTGAGTAGGTGTTAGTTCCACACCAGGACAGTTGTTGCATGCTTTATAAGTTCTTGTGCAATCTGGATGTATTGTCATTCCTTTATAGTGTTTTGTTCTAAGTCTTGTTATAGTTTTTGTCAGTTTTCTCTCAGAGTTTATTTCACATATTTGATCTTTTCTTATTTTTTTGTTTGATATTATCTTGTATTTTGCCAAAGCATCAGCGTCAAATACTGACATTTGTTCTTTCCTTTGGCTCAGCTTTCTGGCTTCCTTTGCCAATTCATCTGCCATTTCATTACCCTCGATCCCAACATGGGCAGGAATCCATTGTAGAATGCAGTTCTTCTCCAATGTTTCCAGTTGGGTAAGTAATGAGTGTATTTTCTGCGTGATTCTAGTATTGCCCTTCTGAATTGCTTCTAGAGCGGATCTGGAGTCGCTGTATATTATGATTCCTTCTGCTTGATGCATGGATGGTTGGTTCAGGCATACATCAAGGGCTTTCCAGATAACTGTCAGTTCACAAGTGAAGTTTGACGAAATCTTTCCTGCTCCTTCTTTGATTTTGATGTGTGTTCCATCTTGGAGTATTATTAAAATGAAAAAATAAATCCTCCAGGGAAAAGATTCTTTTAAAAATATCTTTATTTAAAATATCTCGAGCTTTCGGGCAAGTAAGCCCTTCTACGGGAGAAACTATTTTACATCCTTAATACGCCAATAAAATAATATTTAAACTTAAATAAAGTCCTTTAGATGTTTACATTTGTTTTGAGGCATAATCAACGCGGGCTTCTATTGCGCGTGCTTCACTTGGAGGTTATGGGGTGGGCTCAGGATATATAATGTTATAAACTTCCGGGATATCTATTCTTCTGTTAATACTATTGTGCTTTCTGGATATGATGGATTCTATGATAAGTCTCTGTAGTCTATTGGGGATGTTGGAGTAATGGGTCTTTGGTTCTGATAGGGAGAAGGAATGGCCTGTTTCTCTTATATGTTGGTATACTAAAGATCTACTGTCTTGATTATCGATATTTCGCTTATGTTCTGATATTCTTATATTTAAATGTCTGCCAGTTTCGCCAACATATTTGGTTTGCATTCGTTGCATTCTATGGAATATATGGCATTCTTAATATTGGAAGGATAATCAACGGCATTGTTCTTTGTTATGGGGTTTCTTAGTAACGAATTTAAATTATAAATTATTATGTTAATATGGAGTATTATGTTAATTCCGGCCCCTCCATTACTCAGGGAAGGTCTGATGATACATCTGTGTATGCTAATAAATAAGAGAGAGGGAGAGAAGCTTATTTAGTGAAACGTTCAATAAGATAAATCGGTGCAGTTGCATATTACGTCTATTTGACGGAAGAGGTTCTGTTTATTTTCCAAAATATGAATTGCTTATTAAAATGTTTGTATTTTGCGGCTTATAAAATCTATATATATATATATAAATGAATGTCTGTATGTCCGGTATACAAATTCGCAGTAGTTCACTAATTCAAACCAAATTTTCCATACATAGGTTAAAAAATACGGGGAGACGATAGGCTATTTTAAAATATATATAAATCAATTATTAAAACTATATATTTTTATTCAGAAAATGATGATGACGATATTGCTGTATCATGTTTGATTATCAGATACAAAATTATATCGGGAAAAATTCCAAAAAGCAGAGACCACGGGTGAAACCAGTTCATTATTTTGTACGCAGGAACAAAATTCTAACAGAAAAACATTCATTCAAGCAGAAAACAAAAGCTAGAACATCTTTCTATAAAAATATCGCTTCTCAGACACAAAGTTTGGAGCCGGACGTTTCACAAGAGTGACATCCACGGCGCCAATTTATAATTGTAACGAATAGTATTTGAATAAAAACATTTAATCGGGTAAAACCCGGGCGTTTCCCGGGTCATTCGGCTAGTATCATATAAAAACAACTATTCTTTAAAGTTGTATTGCGATTTGACATCATAGAATGATCTGATATTATTTTGTGATGGAAGTCTTATATCTAAAAGAGGCTGAAAGAAAGTGTATATGGGGATCTTGCATCTTTTAATATATAAATCTCATGTACTACGTATGGAGACGCATGTGATGCACTTACAGTACAAATAATCCTCCCTCTCTCCTGTGTTATTCATTATGGCCGGAATACTAAGTGTACTATTTTATAAGAGAACTATTTTCGTTCAAAATGTGAGCAGATAAATACGACCACTGTACCGTTAATATAAAGTGCATGGATTACAAATAACTCTTTTAGCTGATCATAATTCTTCTATAATTAAGGTATGTAAGTATATCTAATTAAATGATTAAAGTTTCTATTGGGTTATTTTGTTATTTCTTTGAACGATAGCTGTCAATGCTCATACATAGGAGTAACATCCAAAGACCTTCCAACCAGAATATAGAGAATATAGATATTTTGCATAACCAGAAAGGACACAATAGATACCATTTATTATGAATCCACAAGCATTATGAATCCACTGGCATTATGAATCCACTGGCATTGTGAATCCACTGGCATTATGAATCCACTGGCATTGTGAATCCACTGGCATTATGAATTCACTGGCATAATGAATCCACTGGCATTGTTAATCCACTGGCATTATGAATCCACTGGCATTATGAATCCACTGGCAGTATGAATCCACTAGCATTATGAATCCACTGGCATTATGAATTCACTGGGATTATGAATCCACTGGCATTGTGAATCTACTGGCATTATGAATCCACTGGCATTATGAATCCACTGGCATTATGAATCCACTGGCATTATGAATCCACTGGGATTATGAATCCACTATCCATCTTCTCAATTTTGAATCAGCCACCATTCTATCTTCAGGAATCGATAGCAAAATCTGATCCTAGGAGCCATAGAATCCATCAGGATGCCAATCCCCACTCAATAGATTCATAGAAATTCCCAATCAATAGAGAATATTGATATTCAATTTCTTTCATCTTTATAAACCTACCTTCTACTCTTGTCCAAAACACTTCTCGTATATTCTTGTATTTAATAATATAAGAGAGCTATATATACAAATTTGGTTATATAGTTGCATAGCTTACAATTTATTTATTTATACAACACTAGCTAATAGTTTAAATTATTAATACCTTGTGTGGGGGTCAGTGAAAGGATGGTCTAAACCGTTGGTTTTCGACCACTACGACCCGGGTTCGATTCCCGCATTGGGCACTTTTTTCTGATTTAAAAAAAAATTCTCCATTGGCCCCCGATTCTTGCAAAAGTCCAACCCCACCAGCGAGTGCAAGTAACCAAACGGGGTTCTGGCACATTTGTAAGTGCAAAGTCGAACTGCTTTTCACATGTGTAGACATGTGGTGTACTTACAGTTAAAGCTTCGCTAACTTCTACCCAACATGATTATCATGGCCTGTACCACGTGTACTAGGGATAATTAAAAATAAATATCTTGTGTTTGTAATGAGTTGTTTCGATCAAAGAGATTCTCCGAAGTTTTTTTTTTTTTTTTTACATTTTAAAAGACAAAAAAATAATTTGATACAATCGAAACTTGATGTCTTCAATTCTGTAATGTTGTTGAGATAAATTGATGTAAAGTATATCTATGCGGTGAGAATAAACGTCAAACACTTCTATCTGAGAGGAAAACAAATATTTTCATAGCTAGCGTCATTCATCAGTGTCCACTAGGTCTATATTATGAATGGACGCGCCGCACGCTCACTACGTGGTGTAATACAACGCCTTGCTAATCGACAACAACGGTGCTTGTCTTTATATATATCTACTTATATATTTGCCTTATTCTGTCTGTTTGTTTGTCTGTTTGTCTGAAGCTCACGGATAGAATGCGCGCTCATTGGCTGCAAGGGAACACGTGTCCTCCCTGCCCCCCTCTAGACAACCCTGTTATTCAAAAACCATACATCCAATTGCCATGAAATTCTGGGATATTATTAGGTATATCCCCGGAAAGGTTTTCGAAAAATAATTTCTTGAATATCTTGAATATCCTTAGAGTTATTTGCAGAATTGTAGATATAACTCGCAAGCAGCGCCGCCAGACGGTGATAGGCTTAAGCTTGCTGCTCCACCCCTGTTGACCTTGGGTCGTCGTGTGAGTCACAGCATGATGCAACAAAAAAACACTCTCTCTGGGGATTGCGGCGTCAACAACCTGTAAGTTTGTGCCTCTCTCATAAACCTGTCTATACAGACCACCCTGTCTATAGCGACCACTCTAGACAACCCTGTTATCAGCTGTGTGATACATCCACCTGTCTATACAGACCACCCTGTTAATAGCGACCACCCAAGTCAACGTTTTTAGAATATATTCGCACTCGGGTAAACCCCGGGCGTTGCCCGGGCCATTCGTCTAGTATATATATATATACCCTGAATATAGGTGACAATTTTTTGACAATTAAACAACTTTATTGACATTTCGTCAATCTTTACACTCAAAGGGAGTTATAAGGTAAAATAATGGTAGGAATGAAGATAAATATATACACAATCGACGTAGCCCTCTCCGAGGGCACGTCCGGATCAGGAGCTTAAAGCCGTCTTGAATCTAGACAGATCCCTACCATTTGGGGAGTTCATGTTCGGAACATGTTTGATGATAATGTCGAAGAATTTGTCGAGAAGAATCTTGTCTTCAGGCGTGAGTAGCCCAAGGAGGTGCTCCTTTTCTTATTCGTAATAGACCTGAATAGAGGTGGCAATGAGGTGGCTGAAATGTCGGACAAAACTGTTTTGAAGGTTGTTGAGTCTCCATCGATAGTTTATTTTGAGAGTTATCTACTATTAATTTACTAAAGATAATTATCACAACCATTTTTGTAAATATATTTATGATTTGAATCAAAAGACGATCCATCAATTAAGTTTATATAAAAAGACGTACCTGGATCTGTAAAGAAAAAAACAATTTGTTCTCAAAATATTTCGAGTGATTGCTCCCTCTTTATCAATTTATTGTACACTAAACTTAATTTACAAATTCTTGTAAGATCACATGGAAACAACGTTGTTCTACAAGAATTTGTAAATTAAGTTTACTGTACAATAAATTGATAAAGAGGGAGAAATCTCTCGAAATATTTTGAGAAAAAAATGTTTTTTTTTTTTCTTTATAGCATCAGGTACGCCCTTTTATATAATCATATATTTATGATTATCTTTCTAATCTGGAAGGATCAGGTTCCTAATATATCTTATTGTTTCTCTCTCTATATATATTTTTTGTATAATATGTTTATAACTGCTTCTCTTTTAAAATGTAAATCGACGCAATTATCCCTAGCCGGGATATCGCGTTTTGTGCGTTGAAATAAATAAATCTACTATTAATTATATTCGTTTCTATTTTCGTTTTATTGTACTCCTGTAGACAATTGACACCAAATTCTGCAGAGCTGGCAGAGGCACCATATTCATTGTATATAGTGTATATAATCCATATTATCTTTTTTTTAAATAGTGCAGACTGTGCACTTTGCATGTATTGACAAGATGTAAATAAGTCGGGTAGAAGAGTTTCTTTATAAAAGAAGCTCATCTCCCCTGACTAGTGTTTCTTCTTCTATAGCGGATATAGGGAGATTCAGTGCTGTAGTGGAGGGTATACGGGGGTATACGCCGTATACCCTATGCTTTTAAAATTTAGATAGCGTATACCTAGTGGTTTTACTTAAAAATAGCGTATACCCTATGATTTTGTTCAAATTTTTTATTAAAAATTTATTATTTTCTTTCTTTGTAATAGTAAAAAAAAATGATGATAAAAATTGTACTGAAAAATTGCAAAAAATTTTCAAATTAACAATTCCAAAAAAATATTTCATTCATTTAGTAAAAATTTCTTGGGAAAAATATATCAACTATATTCAAATTAATAATCAAACAAGCCTCCTTTAACGAAAAACGGAAAACGAATTCTCAAGCGTATACCCTATGCTAATTTTACGACTACAGCACTGGGGAGATTGCCTTAATTCTAAATTTACTGTGATAAGTTCATTTTGTCAATTTTGTTCTAAATGATTTTTGGAAATTTTGACGGAAGGAAATTGATCTATAAAAGCTAAGATCGTTTTTATATGTACTCCTGTAGAAGGGCAGAAATACCTGAAAGCTCGAGATTACGTCAATAAAAAAGAAAAGAAACACATCTCCAGAAACCTGTGTTGCATTATTTAATTTATATCCAGGAGATTTAAATCTATTGAGTTATCTACTACATATCGGTATATTACCACTAGCCGAATGACCCGGGCAACGCCCGTGTTTTACCCGATTGAATGTTTTGATTCAAATACTATTTGTTACAATTATAAATTGGCGCCTTTATATAAATGCATATGTTAGTTAATAACTATAGCCTATGTGCTTTATCTGTCTATGTACTGTTGGCTTCCGTAGGCGTCTCTTACTGGGAAAAAGAAAGAGAGGATTCCATTTGGTTATTAACTAATATATGCATTTATTTAAGGAGCGACCCGCTCCAACACAATGGTTACAAAAACGAAAAAGCGAGTGGGGGGGGGGGGGCAAAGGTGGCGTGATCGTAGCCGACCAATAGGAGAGCGCCATTCCAAAAAAAAAAAGCAAACGATGACAGAGATGACTGATGAAGAATGACGCTCGTAACTGTATATAGAATATTTACAAATTGGCGGACTCAAGTGTCAACACAACATCAGCTCTGATGCATCTTGAAAACATAATTAATAAATGGAAAATGTTTTTGTTGTTGTTGTTGTTTAAGCATCTTTCTGTACTTCTTTTCTGTAAACTTTTCTAAACTTTATAGAAAAAGGTATTGGGATGTATCCTTGTATATTAATATGTAGGTAGCTACAATCAAAGTTCCACCTAAGGACGTCCCCTGGGTTAAGCGCTGTAAACTCCGGTGCTTACATTGTGTGGATTAATTAGTACGCGGTCGTTTATCTTCATTACATCTTTCCTAGCCGTTTAAATTCTTCCAGGCGCCTCGAGAGTTCTTCTACCTACTGGACAACACCATTAGTGCTTCAATATCGATATTAGGTCGATTTTGTTCATCGATTTAAAGATCAATTTGTCTAGAAATCTCTTCAGACAATCTATAAAAGTCCATCGAACGGCTCAGGATATGCGTTTTCATACATTGACATTGTGTTGTCAACGGTTGTGATACCGTTAGGTCAGGAACACATAGTAAATGAATGAAAAGACATGTCCTGAGCCGCTCGATGGGTTTTTCTGGATTGTCTGAAGAGATGTCTGAAAAATTGATCTCTAGATGGACTAACAAAATCGATCTAATATATTGTTGCATTGTCGGTTAACAAAGAATAACTTCCGTGGGTACAAAGGATCTTTAGGACTTTATTTAAGCCTAATCGATAAAATAATTACAGAAGAGCGCAAAAATAAAACAACAATAAAGAACACGGCAGTTACAAACTCACCAACTGCAGCACGGTGAGGGAAAGCAGGAGCAGAACAGGAGACAGAAGTTCGTAGAACCTTCTAGAATCTTCCAGGAAGTACACCGGCGTCGGCAGTAGGCAGCAGTCCGACCTCTTGAGACAGCAGCTTGCTTGGAGTACACCACGTAGCTTCGTTCTTCCACTTCCCTTTTATCTTTCTTCTCTTTTGGCATGAGTTTCTCATCCCTATATATACCGGAGTAGATCTTTCCAGAACGGTCACGGTTGGTCAGCTAATCAGAAAGCCGCCAGCACAAAGCGATTGCGCAATCGCTACTGATTGGCAAATCAGTGGTCTTCCGCTTTTTCAACATTATTCTTAAATGTTCTAGAATATTCTCTCTCCATCTGGAATGTGCTTTTATTTCTACGTAACAATATGCACTTTGCCATTGAGGCACTAATAATAACACATAGTAAATTAATGAAAAGACTTCGCTGTTCAATACGCTTTTCTGTATTTCACAGCGCCATCTTTCAGAATAAATATCAACTAAACCTTGATTAAAACTTTATTCCAGGATGCTATCTAACTGGTTTTCTTGATAAATCAAGAAATGCCAACCATCTACGCATTTCAGGATGTTAGCCCTCGTCCGTGTGATACAGACTGTACCTAAATGACTAAAAAGGCTGGTCTTAGAAGCTTCTAGAAATATCAAGAAATATGCATTTTTGTCCGAATTTGCGTAGGCACGTTTAATCTATTAAGAGGGAAAGAAAAAATAAGAAAGAAGATGAGAAATAGGTCAAATAGTTTTTTTTTTTAAGTCAAGGAATAAATGCATAATGAACTTTAAAAAATTTAATAATTTTCCATGTTTATATTGTAATTTTAATATTTTAATCTCTTAATTTCTTCTTAGTAAGCACCAATTAAGTGATTTCCCTAATTATTATGCGAAACTCTGTATGGGTTAATAGAGTTTTTTATATAACCACATCAATTTATGAGGGAGTTTTAACTGGTTTTATTATTACAAGTATAATTTGTATAATTTAATGTATTTTGAAGATTGAGCAAGCCATAATTAAAATTATATTTTAAAAAAATATGCATATATTGGATTTATAAATATTTTTATTATTTCGATAATTCGATATTAGATGTATATATACACAAAATATAATATTTAACTGTAATATTTCATTGGTCTTGTAGAACGAGAGTGATACACGCGGTCTCACGTGTTTTAGTGAGAAACACAAAGGTCCTCGATAAAGAGAGGCGAGTTGCCTCTCAAATATCGTAATAATAAAAATATTTATAAATACAATATATACATATTTTCTTAATATAATTTAATTTATATATTGCAAATAAAAATAATCTGGCCACTCTGATATAATTTTTGAACTAGTTTGCTCCTAGGTAGAGTTAGCTCTATGATTAAAATAATTCGAATAAAACATTTTATATATATCTTTGAATATATATGATTTCCTCTGTCCGTTTTCTCAATTTTCTACTATATATATATATACCAGTTTAAAACTGCAAATAATGATTCCAAATATTATTAACGTATTGATGCATACAATATCAGATATTATCTCCCAATTGGATTTAAATGCCACGTGGAAAATTAGGAAAGACAAAAACTTCAGGAGGAGACAACCATTTATTTCAGGCAAGAACAAATTATGAATGGTAAACAAAAGATAAGCCATGAGGTAAATTTACAGAGTAGCAAAATATAAACATAAAAATGACCACTCTGTTAATAAAAATAACAAAATTGATAAATACTTTGTTACAATATTCTCTATATTCACAGATTTTACTAAATATAATCATAGAAAATCTGGCAGCACTAATTTTCCTTCAATGAGCTTTAATATTTTCACATGTTTTGTTATAGGTATAAATAATCTGACTACACTGCTATCTCTCTATGATGGCTTTTTTTACCATAATAATCCATTCATAGATATAATATATCATATTTTAAATGTCAAATATATATATACGTTAATAATATTTGTAACAATCATTATTTGCAGTTTTAAACTGGTTTATCAAATTACGAAACTATTATAGACGCGTATGATTCTTTTTAAAATAAAACAATTTCTACTGTCCTTACTGCAATGGAAAAATTAATGGGATGGCCTGGCTCATCAGTGGTGAACCCTCCCAGCAGTTTCGCCAGTTTAATCTACCATACCGCTGTTATATTGCATATGTCCATTGCAGTAAGGACAGTATAAATTATTTTATTTTTAAAAGAATCATACGCGTCTATAATAGTTTCGTATTTTGATAACAGATGGCGCGCTAATGCATCATAATTGTTCAAAAAAACGTATATATTTATGTTATATAAAAATATTATTTTATTTAAAAATCTGCTAAATCGACCGCCAGAGGTCACGCTTTGCATATAAAAACTCGTTGTTGTTCATCCCCGCTGGCCGGCTCAAATCTTTTGTACATTATGTAAATAAGTTTTTCATTTTTTAGATTATTACGCCTTAAGCCAGGCAGTACTTCTACCAAATTATGTTTTTATTTATATCCCATAAGCTCAATTAAAGCAACCTCTCTCTTTTTCAACAACAAAACAAAAAATAATCATAACAATTAATAGCCAAAAGCTCGTATAGCCAAAATTTTTTAAAAACGGGGGCATAAAAAATCATATATATTTATAGAAATATATTTTTAAAATATTTTATTCGAATTATTTTATTCATAGAGCTAAATCTACCTAGAAGTAAACTAGCTTGAAAATTACCTCATATTACAAAATAGAAAGTTGTTTCAAATATAATGAAAAATAAATATAGAGAGATAACGAAAGAAAATATTTTTTGTTATTTTATGAAGGTTTTCTCATTAATATTTCAAATTGTTATATTTATAACAACAAAAATGGAATGTTGTTTCTATATAACATACTTTTCCAAAGTAAATGTGAAAACAAAAGGTGTGTGTTAGCGAGGTAGAGATCTGTGCTAAGAAGCTGACATAAATAGATGTATTTATTGCCAGACATATTGTGATAATAAATAAATAACTCTGTGGGAATAGCTGATTATTTCTTATTGCCTATGATAATATTATTCATTCTGGGGATAAATCTCTTGTATTAAACATTCGTATACTTTACAGCGATTGTTATTGATGACATTTTACCTGGTTTTTTGTTCACGCGTTCTTCAAAAATATATAGATTTATCACATTACAAAATATATATTTATATTTAGGCAAAGTTTTTAGAGTGTAGGATAACTCTTTTACAGGTCTTGTTAAAAGAATTGCTAAGAATATATATAAACATTCATGGACAAAACTTCTTGTGGCCGGTCGTCTGTTTTTTTTTTTTTTTTATTGAGACAGAGGCAATTTTGTTCACACTTGGTTATCTCGTGTGTCTTCAATAAAGGTCACTGTAATATCTTTCAGAGTTATCATCTGAATTTCGATATACATGCTAAAAGGTACAATTTCCTTAAGTTTTGTTCCTGAGTGTATATATATACGTCAAATATTAAAACACAAGGCTAGATAGGTACTATGATATTTGCATAACTGGAGTTCTATAAGGACTAGATTGTATTTCATCTTTATATATGCAAATTGTAGGAGGTCTATCTCTATATTTATGATAGACTACTAGAACATTAGGCCGTTCTACAAGTAAGTACTTGTGTATATAACCACTGCCACATTTCTTACCTTATTAAAGTTTACCGTAAGCTAAACCGCACGGTGAAATTTCAAAAATAATTAAACCTAAAATGTTTCGACGTAATAAAATCTAGTTATTCTCATACTGCTAAAATTTTCTATTAGTGATTAATTGTGTATATAAAAGATAAATCCTTTCGCAAAATAAGATTATTAACTTTAACCGCGAGCTTTCGCTCTTCATGGGATAAAAGGTTATAGGAGTGAAGGTGTGCTTTGACTATTGTTCCGGAATTTCTTATCTTCTGCTGATACTGTTCTTATCTCTAGATATTAGGGATTCTAGGATCAACCTTTCTGATTTTGTAGATATGTTACTGTAGGTAGAGTTACTCAGATTGAAATTAAGGCCAGCATTTGCTAAATGCTGACAAATTAGGGATTAAGGATCTTGGCTTTGAATATTTATGCCCCTTCATTTCCGTGTCCTGCTGGTTTCACCTATATAAATGGAATTCTAAACACGATACTGATTAGATGGCATTCTGTCTCTGTTGGAAGTTCTAATTTTAGATATGTTTTGTGATAGAGTTTCTCAGAATGTTTCCAGTAGTTCTTGGACTGCGACAGAAAAATATTATATCGTATTTCTTTAGTTGTTGTGCTATTTTTGCATTGGTTGGTATACACCAAGTCTATTCAACAATTGGATCGTATAAATTCGTGTTGATTCTCTGTCAGAAAGGGAAATAGGGATCCTTTCTTATAGGAGATAGCGGATAACCATA
>CP092879.1:53598397-53672596 GCA_030710605.1 Cordylochernes scorpioides
TTTCACCACTTCTGAGATTTCAAGCTTTTAAAGACATTTTGTCGATTGCGTTAGGGACAAGACAGAAGGCAATTATATCTTCAATTGAACGAAGAATATCTAAATGAGTTTTATTTATTCCGTATAGTTGAAGTAGTAAGACTATATACTCAATATTCTCTTATTTGGAATTAAAGCTGTATTCTTTAATGAATGCATTTTTCTCGAACCTAATTTTTTAAACTAATGATTAATTAATCAAAATATTCTCTCTATATAAAATGCAAATGACAAATTTAATTATACACACTCTACGTCTCTTCCAAATTTAATTAAAGTTTGATTAAACTTTCAGAATAGTTCGCGTCACATGCTCTCTCTCTCTCTTCAAAAATAGATTCTCCAGAATATTTGTCCCTCTGTCTCTCTAAATGTTTCGAGGATAGCAAGAATACTTATATATGTAAGGGGGGATAGTGTATTACACTCTACGACGTGCATCATTTCGTATAACATTAGATCTTCGTATAGAGTATGAAATGCACACATAAAGCCTTTATTAAGACACCAGTCTTATACAGATTCTCCTCTCTCATTGCTGACTTGCAACGATATCCTCACAATGATCAATCACCATCATGTAGTGGAGGAGAAAACGATAACTCTAAGTTCTTTTTCCTACTTACTGCTTTGTAAAAGTTATACAGGGACCGAGCAACCATTCGACTTGATATGACGCTGGTTAAAATACTTTGTACTGAGGTAAGTTGGCTGTCGTTTACTTTTCAGAAGAACATCTCTCTTTCTTAGCTAATATACTGACACTCAAAGATGTAATGAGATATTTCAATTTACAGTTAAACCTGTCTATAGCGCCCCCTCTTGGGACTCACCAAAATAAGGTGCTATAGAGAGGAGATGCTATAGACAGGTTACTTTAATGTAAATCGCATTGTACTACGTATTTAAAATCGGGCGCTATTTAAAGGGGGCGTTATAGACAGGTTTAACTGTATATTTTTATTTTCAAAAAGATGGTATATTGTATCCCCCTCACTGAAGATTATAGAGTATGAAGTAAAATAACACAACTCTGTGTTCTGTTAGAACAGACCTCAGCAACCCAAGTGTAGCGGTCCGCATACTGTATGCCGTGGGACTTGCATATGCCCAACCACAATATTAACAAACGTGTATTAATATCAGTAGAAGTAGAGATTGTGTGGAGATAGAAGAATTCCCATTCCTAGACACTTTATTTTTCCGTTTATCATTATTCTTCACAATTTATCCTTTCATACCTCATCCCCAAGGTTAGAAATAATCATTATTTCTCCTTTAAATAAATTTTGATTTTTTCGTTCAAAAGAAACACATGCGGGATAATTTTCAAATGTCGTTCTACAATAGAAGTATCCATTAATATATTATTATCGTAGTCAATTTTTCCGACCGCGGGATATGCAAAATTATCTTATTATCAGACTTATTTGCATATTCCGGAATGGAAAAAGGACGACACACTCTGATTTAAAGAGACCTACTACTCAATATTTGGGAAATTAATCCCCTGTGCCGAATTAAGGTAAAAAACGTTCAGAGATAGGTTTCTTTTGATATTCGATTAAGTCTCTCTAACCTTTTTTTAAGGTGAGGGTGGGGGCTTAAAATCCCTTCTACGTGAATAAACAGTTTATTAAAGAATTATTTTTTATAGAAGAGCTTTTGAACCCGAAAAAAATCTTGAGAAACTTAATATAATATCAAAAGGAACTCGTCCCTGGACCATTTTTATATTTCTACGTTAACTTTACATATATTGTAAAAGTTTCATCTCGAGAGGTGGTAAAATTTGCATAATAATTTACATATTACGAAGTTGAAAACCTAGGGCAATAATTCATCACTGACCCAACTCTATCTTGTGTCAGAGTTTCCTTCGGATAGTGTGGAAACGTAAGCGGAATATGCAAATTGGCCTGTAATCAACTTAATAGGGGGTTGAAACTATGACAGACCTACTCTATATCTTATCATGATTTCATCCGGATAGGTAAAATAATATGGAAGCTTAGGCGTAACTAACTCACATTCAAACAACCCTATTTATATTCTATAGGCTGTTGTTGTGTTTCTTATATCTTAAATACACATTAACTCAAATTCAGATATAGGAAAATTGCGATTTAATATTATAAAATATCAAAAAAAACTTGCACAATATGTTTATTTATTTATTATAATATTAACTCAAGTTGAAGACTTCATCAACCTTTTTATTAAAGTCTATTTACATTTTTTTTTTGAAGTTGCAACGATCCACTCTGTCGCTCTTTTCAAATAATGGAGAACTTATTATTGAAGTATTGTCTGTATTAAACTATATAATAGAAGTATAATATTAATAAGCTTGCCATCTTTTGAAAAAGGCGATAGTGGGTCGCCGAAACGTCAAAAAGGACAATAACTTTTATAAAAAGATTTAAGGAGTCTTCAACTTGTGAATTAATCGAAATTCAACCCCCCCCCCCCCTACAATTATGGTGTATTCTTTTTAGTCAAATACACACGGTAAAGGACATGATAATCATGGTTTGTAGATATTTTCTACTCTCCTTATACAGTAAATACGCCACATATCTACACACGTAGAATGCAGTTTGACTTTTACAATGTCAAAAGCGACAATACTCCAAGTTTGGTTACTTTCATTTACTTGTGGCGACCACACTTTGCTTCAGCGAGCGCGAACTGGGACAAAGCTTCACTAAACATACGGGCAGTAGTGTGGTGTGGCGGCCTCACTACGCATGCGCGGGCGGCATCCGGGACTCTGGCCACGCGCGTCGTTCAACAACAAGGCTTGCTTCCAACGGCCGTTACTTCTTTTCTCTTTATATATTTCTGGTTTAAATAATTTTTTTTTTATAATCATAATCTTATCAGCGGCCTTTCCACAAGCCACACCAACACGCACGCAACCATCCCACATACTAATTGAATGGGAGTTGGAAAAAAAATGGTGAACGTTGAAGCACAAGTTTATAACTTTTTCCAACGGCTGTTTGAATACACGAGGTTACTTAAAAACTACACCAAAAATTAATATTTTGAAATCCATGAACATAATTGTGTATATTTTGTGTGTGTGTGTGTTAATTATATATTTTTAATTATCAATTCAGACAAAATAAATATTCTGCAATTTAATATAAAGTTTATATCTTCCAAGTATATAAGTCTTGTTAATTCAATGATTGATTTACCTTTGAATTCCCAATGTGTTTAGGTTTGGTATTTATAAATATGGGGCTCTCTTTCATATTAAAATTAACTAGGTTTCCTTAAAGGATAGTCAATATATATGCAAAGAGAACGGATTGAGGGTAAACAGTTTCGTAAAAGGACATAAATATATAATGTAGGAAAGCTATCTCCTCAAGTAAAAACTTACAGTAGCTTTATTCTCAAATATTCAGAATTATTTGTGCCTCGTGGAGGCGCAGTCATATTTTACTTTTCTGACTTTTTCAATATTCTATTTGGCATTTAGAAATTTCGTAACTAAGACATGTTTCCATTGAATATTTTCTGTTGATAAAAGGACTCTTTAAACTGTATTTTATTCAAACTTTAAAATTCACATTTGTTGTTGTTAAAAGAACAGACACTGGGTATAGGTATTAATTAGTATATGAAATATTCTTAAATGTTTTCCATCCCTATTCCGGCTAAAAAGCGGTATGAGGAAAAATTAAAAATGATATCATTAATTTTTTAATTAAAAATGTTTATTCTTTGAAAAATTAAACTGAGTTTGTATAAAAAAAGATTAAACTAAAACTATATATATAGAAGGAGAACACTCATGGCGAAGCGCCATCTAGTGGAACAAAAATCAACTAAACGTTGATTTAGCTTGTTCAGTGATATATGTGGCTAACCCAATTTCTTTATAAATCAAGAAAAGTCATGTTTAGTTGATTTTTGTTCCACTATGCCATATAAAAATCAATTACTCTATATTAAATCACATTAAATTTCGAAGTTCATAATGATTGCCTCCCGCTGATTTCACATTTCTACTCATTTAAATCTAATTATTCAAAGGAGGTAGCTGAAATACTTATTTTTCTAATTTTTAATGCATTTTATTAAAAGGTTTTTTGAATTTATGTGTTTATCTCAATTAATTATTTTGTTCTATATTTTTAAAAGCCAAAGTTCCATTAAACGAGAAAGACAAAGAAAAGATTCAGCCGTTGTAAAAATGCGTATTCTTAGGAAAAAAAAACAGATTTTTTAAAAATAAAGCTGGTAAAGAATATAAATTGTGTTTTTTTAAATATAGGTCGAAATACGATCATATAATTATCAAATTGGCAGAACTATTATAAGCGAATTAATCTGACAAAAAGGAATCGGAATTGGTCTAAATATTTAAAAAATATTCTCTCTTTTTTCCATACAGAACATTTTTCTATTAATCTTACACATATATAAACTATGTATATATTTTAGGAAATACAAACAAATCTACCTAGATTTAGGGAAACGCCGTTATATAACGCTATCCCGCTTATAACGTTATCCAGTTTGTTGCGCTATTATTTTCTGATCCCAGTGTTCTATATTGATTTCTTTTTACAGTGCTATCTCTCTTGGACCTCTTGGACATTCGTGGACAAAATTTAAGGAAATGGAAAGTATTTGATGTCGCCGGTCGTCTTTTTTTTTTTTTTTTTTTTTTTGTAGAAGACAGAGGCAATTTTATTCACACTTGTTCATCTCGTGTGTCTTTAATAAAAGTCGCTGTGTATCAAATATCTTTCAGAGTTATTGTCATAATCCCGATATACATGCTAGAAGGTACAACTTTTGTTCATGAGTGTAGATAGTGCTGGTGGCATGTCATTAAATCCGAGCATGTACGTTATGAACAGAGACTGGGACAAAAGTCAACTGTATATTTGTTTAGAGATGCCTTTTTATTATTTAAAATATATCCTCCCGCCAAACCACACACTGTCGGCTAAAATCGGCTCTTCCATTTCACAAGCTCAAACACTTTTTGGGAGTTCGACCTATGTCAATACTTTTATAGAGGTTGGAACGAAATATTTTCTGCTAGGAGTAAATTTTTCTTTACAGATTCCATTTCTAAATTTGTTAAAGTTGTTTTAGTGAAACGCTCAATAAGATAAATCGGTGCAATTGCATTTTACGTCTATTTTGACGGGAAAGATGCTATTTCTTTTCCAAATTCGTAATTGCTTATTGAAATGTTTTTCTTTTATAATATCGTATAAAACAACTATTCTTTAAAGTTGTATTACGATTTGACATCATAGAATGATCTGATATTATTTTGTGATGGAAGTCTTATATCTCAAACAGGCTGAAAGAAAGTGTATATGGGGACCTTGCATCTTTTAATATATAAATCTCATGTACTACGTATGGAGACACATGTGATTCACTTACAGTACAAATAATCCTCCCTCTCTCCTGTGTTATTCATTACTAGCCGAATGACCCGGGCAACGCCCGTGTTTTACCCGATTGAATGTTTTGATTCAAATACTATTTGTTACAATTATAAATTGGCGCCTTAATTAATTGAATATGTTAGTTAAAAACTATAGCCTATGTGCTTTATCTATGTACTGTTGGCTTCCGTAGGCGTCTCTTACTGGGAAAAAGAAAGAGAGGATTCCATTTGGTTATTATCTAATATATGCATTTATTTAGGGAGCGACCCGCTCCAACACAATAGTTAAATGGCGAGTGGGGGGGGGGGCAAATGTGGCGTGACCGTAGCCAACCAATAGGAGGGCGCCATTCAAAAAAAAAAAGCAAACGGTGACAGAGATGACTGATTAAGAATGACGCTCGTAACTGTATATAGAATGGCCGGTATACTATGTGTACTATTTTATAAGAGAAGAAAATAGTTCAAAATGTGAGCAGATAAATACGACCACTGTACCGTTGATATAAAGTGCATGGATTACAAATAACTCTTTTAACTGATCATAATTCATCTTTAATTAAGGTTCGTAAATATATCTAATTAAAGGATTAAAGTTTCGATTGGATCTTTTTGTTATTTCTTTGAACAATAGTTGTCAATGCTTAAGCATAGGAGTAACATCCAAAGACCTTCTAAACAGAATATAGAGAACATAGATATTGCATAACCAGAAAGGACACAATAGATCCCATTTATTATGAATCCACAAGCATTATGAATCCACTGGCATTATGAATCCACTGGCATTATGAATCCACTGGCACTATGTATTCACTGGCATTATGAATCCAATGGTATTATGAATCCACTGGTATTATGAATCAACTAGCATTATGAATCCACTGGGATTCTGAATCCACTAGCATTATGAATCCACTAGCATTATGAATCCACTGGGATTATGAATCCACTAGCCATCTTCTCAATTTTGAATCAGCCACCATTCTATATTCAGGAATCGATAACAAAATCTGATCCTAGAAGCCATAGAATCCATCAGGATGCCAATCCTCACTCAATAGATTCATAGAAATTCCCAATCAATAGAGAATATTGATATACAATTTCTTTCATCCTTTATAAATATACCTTCTACTCTTTTTAAAAAACTTCTCGTATATTCTTGTATTTAATAATATAATAGAGCTATATATACGAATTTGGTTATATAGTTGCATATCTTACAATTTATCTATATTAATAAAATGGAAATTTCATAAGTGGACATCACTAAAAACTTTCGTTACAATGCATCAATTTCGACCAAATTTTCAACATTTATGTAAAACGAGATGGAGCAGGTTTTGCTTAACATCAAAATATTTTTCCTAACTTTAACATACATAACTTTGCTGTTATCGATAAAATACAAAATAAATTCAACAGAGTTAAAGTGTTTACATTTTCAAAAGTGTTTACACTTTTGCGCTTCTTGGAAAATTAGTTTTAATTTTTTTTATATATATTTAAATAACTTTTATACATGGTAAGATACTTTTATTTTATAGTTTTCGTATTTTATACCAAAAAAAGTTGAAGCCTTACTTGATGAGATCGATTTTATTTTTTAGATAAATTTTTATGCTTTTCAAAAGTGTTTACACTTTTGCGCTTCTTGGAAAATTAGTTTTAATCTTTTTTATATATATTTTAATAACTTTTATACATGGTAAGATACTTTTATTTTATATTTTTCATATTTTATACCAAAAAAGGTTGAAGCCTTACTTGATGAGATCAATTTTATATTTTAGATAAATTTTTAGGCTAATTTTAATTTATTTCTTTTTTATTTTATATACAGAGTTTATATGCTATTTCTAACTTACGTGGTTAGTATTTTTATAAGACTAAGGTTATTTATATTATTTTTTACAAAAAAAGATTGAAATTTCATTAATGTGCTCAATTTTATGTCTTTTTTGAGGATCTTAACAAAATTTTTAATTAATTGTTTAGATATTTTAATAACAGATTATTTATGGTGTTTTCCACTTATATGGGTTGTTTTGTAAAAAAAAATTGGGTTATTTCTATTTTTTTTCACTAAAAAGCTTGAAATTTCATTAATGTGCTCAATTTTATGTCTTTTTTGAGGACCTTAACAAAATTTTAATTAATTGCTTAGATATTTTAAAAGTAGATTATTTATGGTGTTTTCCACATATATGGGTTGTTTTGTAAACAAATTTTGGGTTATTTCTATTTTTTTTCACTAAGATGCAAGATATTTTATTGATATGTTTATGTGATTGTCATTATGAGGCCCTTCTCAAATATTTCTTAAGAAATTTTTATTTAATTATTTAGATCTTTCAAATACAAATTATTTGTGGTATTTATAACATATAGGTGTTGTTTTTTTTTTAAATATTTGTTTTTTTTTATTATTAATCGCAAAAAAGAGCAAGCAATTTCATTGTGTTCAATTATGGGTCATTTTGAGGTCCTTTTTTAAATTTTCTTATGGAATTTTTTAATCATTGCTTTGATCTTTTAAATAGTTTATTTATTATATTTTCTACATATATGAGTTGTATCTAAAAAATATGTTATTTATATTTTTAAATAAGCAAGGGATTTCTTTTACGGATTCATTTATTTGTCTTTTTGAAGTCCTTTTTCAAAATTTTTTTAAAGATATTTTAATTTATTTGATTAAATATTTTATATTTAGATTATTTATAGTTTTTTTTAACATATAGGGGTTGTATTTTGTATTTTAGAAAATTATTTCTATTTTTTACCTCAAAAAAGCATGCTTTTTCATTGCCGTATCCAGTGGTTGGTCTATTTTTGAAGCTTTTTAATGATAACTGGTTTTGTACATTAATTTTTTGGTAATATAATATTATGATTTTAGTTTTTTAAAATCTTTTTAACATATCTGAAGGTTATTTTGAATAAAAAAATTTAAAAATTTTGATTTTTACCTCAAAAAGACAGGAAATTTTTATGCTTTGTTTAGAAATTGCTGGTTTTGAAGCTTTTGTTATTAATCTCAATCTAATTTTTTTTTTCAGAATATGCCTCGCCACAGCCGACGTTTACTTGGTAGGAATACGGCTGCTTCCCGGAGATATAGGAATGCTAGAGCTATTGAGACACCACTTCAAAGTGAGACGCGTCGTGCGCTTCGCCGTCTTAGGTATTCTGAAGCCCGCGTCGCAGCTACACAAACTATGCAAGTTCCTGTTCAGCGTATTCAGCTTTGGACTCATAAGCCGTTTTCAGGTTTGCAGTATAATGCCCATATTGATTATAAAGCTGATTCATCTGTCGATATAGGCCAAATGTCTCGGGTATGCCAGTTTTGCTCTGCTTTGAGATTTAAAGATGATGTAATGTAATAGAAACAAAATAAACCTCATCCTACCTAATATACATTACTTCTGAGGATTAAAGATTTTGATTTGTGTTGAGAATTTTGCATGCATTTCTCTATTTCTTTTCTTATCTTGCAAAGCTAATGGATTGTTTAGGTTGCTTATTTTTGACTCGCCAATTTGTTTACTGATAAAGTGGTATAGCGTTCTTTTTCAGAGCATCGCCCTACAAAAAAATTACCTGACCTTTCCTAATATTCAGATAGATTTATTATATCAACATACTAGACTACAAACATTCCCTCGAGTAAAACCCGGGCGGAGCCGGGTACACCGCTAGTATATTTATACAACACTAATAGTTTAAATTATTAATACCTTGTGTGTGTGTGTCGGGGGGGGGGGTCAGTAGAAGAATGGTCTAAACCGTTGGTTTTCGACCACTACGACCCGGGTTCGATTCCCGCATTGGGCACTTTTTTCTGATTTAAAAAGAAAATTCTCCATTGGCCCCCGATTCTTGCAAAAGTCCAACCCCACTAGCGAGTGAAAGTAACTAAACGGGGCTCTGGCACATTTGTAAGTGCAAAGTCGAACTGCTTTTCCCATGTGTAGACATGTGGTGTACTTACAGTTAAAGCTTCGCTAATTGCTACCCAACATGATTATCATGGCCTGTACCACGTGTACTAGGGATAATAAAAAAATACCTTGTGTTTGTAATGGGTTGTTTCGATCAAAGAGATTCTCCGAAGTTTTTTTTTTTTTACATTTTAAAAGACAAAATAATAATTTGATACAATCGAAACTTGATGTCTCCAATTCTGTAATGTTGTTGAGATATATTGATGTAAAGTATACTTCTACGGTGAGAATAAACGTCAAACACTTCCATCTGAGAGGAAAACAAATATTTTCATAGCTAGTGTCATTCATCAGTGTCCACTAGGTCTATATTATGAATGGACTCGCAGCACGCTCACTACGTGGTGTAATACAACGCCTTGCTAATCGACAACAACGGTGCTTGTCTTTATATATATACTCTGAATATAGGTGACAATTTTTGACAATTAAACAACTTTATTGACATCTCGTCAATCTTTACACTCAAAGGGAGTTATAAGGTAATAATAATGGTAGGAATGAAGATAGATATATACACAATCGACGTAGCCCTCTCCGAGAGCACGTCCGGATCAGGAGCTTAAAGCCGCCTTGAGTCTAGACAGATCCCTACCATTTGGGGAGTTCATGTTCGGAACATGTTTGATGATAATGTCGAAGAATTTGTCGAGAAGAATCTTGTCTTCAGGCGTGAGTAGCCCGAGGAGGTGCTCCGTTTCTTCTTCGTAATAGACCTGAATATAGGTGGCAATGAGGTGGCTGAAATGTCGGACAAAAATGTTTTGAAGATTGTTGAGTCTCCATCGTTAGTTTATTTTGAGAGTTAACTATTATTAATTTACTAAAGATAATTATCACAACCATTTTTTGTAAATATATTTATGATTTGAGTCAAAATTCGATCCATCAATTAAGTTTATATAAAAAGACGTACCTGGATCTGTAAAGAAAAAAATAATTTTTTTTCTCAAAATATTTCGAGAGTGATTGCTCCCTCTTTATCAATTTATTGTACAGTAAACTTAATTTACAAATTCTCGTAAGATCACATGAAAACAACGTTGATCTACAAGAATTTGTAAATTAAGTTTACTGTACAATAAATTGATAAAGAGGGAGCAATCTCTCGAAATATTTTGAGAAAAAATTGTTTTTTTTTTCTTTATAGATTCAGGTACCTCCGCTAGTAAAAACATATATTTATGATTATCTTTCTAACCTGGAAGGATCAGGTTCCTAATATATCTTATTGTTTCTTTTATTTATTTTTTTTTTTTATTGTATAATATGTTTATAACTGTTTCTGTTTAAAAATGTAAATCGACGCAATTTGTAAATATTAAATTATTCTATAAATTATTATATAATAAGGCAAAATAGCCTAGCTGAGAAAGTTTTAGACTTTAGAACCTGATGTCCCTGGTTCAAACACACCTTTCGCTATCTTTTTATTTTCTCTAATTATTTTTGTGATCTCTTCCTCATTTTGTAAATATTGACTGAGTTGTCAATAAATTTGTTTTAATTGTCAAAAAAATCGACGCAATTATCCCTAGCCGGTATATCGCGTTTTGTGTGTTGAAATAAATAAATCTACTATTAATTATATTCGTTTATATGTTCGTTTTAATGTACTCCTGTAGAGGGGCAGAGATGCCTGAAAGCTTGAGATTACATTAAGAAAAAATAACAATAAAAATTATTTATTGTCTTCTAGACAATGTTACACAATTTCAAAACAAAGAGAGAAGAAATATATTACATAAAGATGAGAGAAGATATATACATATATTTTACAAGATGGGAGATGAAGGAAGGAGACCTCGTCGCTGGAGGGTCCTGGACCAGGCGATGAGCGGGTCCTCCACCGCTTCTCCGAGCCCAACCTGGACAAAGTAGCGATAGATTCGCAACTTTTCCGACGCCAGGATGGAAAGGGCGTCGTCCTCAAGGCCGGACCCGCCGAAGATCCAAGTCTGCAGGTCAGGGGGCCGCCCTATGATGTTGAAGGCCTCTCTATTGAGAGGCCTGAGGGAGGGACAGCACCAGTAACGGTGGCTGAGGGAGCGGTCGATGGACCCGCAGGCAGGACAGGAGGGGCCGACCGAGGCAGGATGGGCCGGATGGGGCAGTGCGTGGAAGGCCAACTTGAGGGCCTCGTGGCCCGAGTAGGCGCAGCGCCGCAGTGAGGCCCAGTCGATCCTGGATGGTGGATTGATGGTGGGCGTCCATCTCGCCAGGAATCTGGAGATGGGCGTGGCGGCGAGGCGCGGGTGATCCAGGGCCCGTCGGGCCGAGCGGGTCGTGAGGCCGTTGAGGAACGGCGTAGCCGTCCCTCGCAGCACCACGGCCGCAGCTAGGGAACTGGAAGAAGGCGTGGACTCCGCCCCGAAGCCCACGGCGTTCTCGGAGGTCAGCCTCCGACAGAAGGCGCCCAGGGTCGCGGCGTCAGCCAGGGCCGAGCGCGTTGGGCGGGCGATGAGATGTTCCTCCACGATGAGGTCCCGGACTCGGGCTCCGCGCCAGCGGGCGGGAGCCAGGAGGTCGGGAGGGCGGAGGAACCGGCAGCCGCCGATGATGGGGAGGTCCAGCAGCTGAGCCGTGGGGAGCGCCCGGTGGTTGAGGCTCAGGATGTTGGAGGCCTCCTCCCAGAGCTTCAGCAGCCGGAGACGGCGGGGCTGGAGACGGGTGCCGTCCGGTGGAGGGTGGATCCAGGCCTCACCGCTTTCTACCAGCCAGCTGAAGGCATTTCTGCCTCCGCGGAGCGCGACCTGCACCCCCTTGAGGCAGGCTGGAGCTGGGTCGCGAGGTCGTGGAGGCCGAGGCCTCCGATGGTGACCGGCCTCGCCATGACGTTGGCGGGAAGCCACGCCGTGTGGTCTGGCCCCCAGACGAACCTCGCCAGTCGGGCCTGCAGCTTGGCGATGGTCGGGGGTGATGGGAGGTATCCATGCAGGTGGTGCTGGATCGTGGACCCCACCAGCGTGTTCGCCGCTCTTGCTCGTCCGACGAGGGAGAGGCCGCGGGTGAAGGGCGTCCATCTGCGGCACGCAGTCTCCAGGAGGGCCAGGAGATGCTGCTCCCGGTGGGCGACGGTGCTCCTGGGGGCGATGTCGAGCCCGAGGACCCTGATGGAGGTGGTCGACCAGGAGGCGCCGAGAGGGGAGTCGCCGCGGTTGCTCCAGGCGCCGCAACAGAGGCCAGCGCTCTTCCGGAGGTTCACGCCATCCCCGGAGGCCTGCTTGTACTCTTCGAAGACGGTCGCCACCCGTTCGAAGTCTCCGTCGCGATGGAATAGGAGGACGATGTCGTCGGCGTAGGCGATGACATTGCCCACGCCGAGGGTCAACTCCAGGCGACGTAGCAGCGGCCCCGTGGCAATGCTGAAGAGTGCGGCACTCACGGCGCAACCCTGTCTAAGGCCGTTGAGGAGGGAGAAGGCGGTGGTGTAGAAGCCTCCGGCCCGGATGGTGGCGTCCGCCCCGGCGTAGAGGATGTTAATCCAGGCCCTGAAGGCCGGCGGGAGGCGGAGGGACGTCAGCAGGGACTCCAGGAAGCCGCGGTCTAGTGAGTCAAAGGCGGACTCCAGGTCTACGCCCATGACGGCCAGCGGCGAGCCCAGGGCGGTGGCCTCCTCGATGGCGTCCGTCACCATGGCGATGTTCCATGACGGGGACCTCCCGGGGACGGCGTAGGTCTGGCATTCCGGCACAAGGGTCCGCAGGTGGGGCTTGAGGCACCGGTGAAGGATGGCGGCCAGGACCCTGTAGTCGGCCGAGGGCAGCGCGACGGGCCTGTAGCCATCAAGGCCGCGACCTCCGCGGGCCTTGGGCACGAGGCAGATGGAGCTGCGCCGCGTCGACGGAGGCAGGGCACCGCGGAGCCGTGAAGCCGCGAACACCCGGGCCAGAGCTTCCGCGAAGAAGTCCTCGTTGAAGGCGACGAGGAGTTCGCACGGCAAGCCATCCCAGCCGGGGGCCTTTCCGCGAGGGAGGTGCTCGATGGCGTTGGCGATCTCGCTGGGGCTGATGTTGGCCGGTGGAGCGGGTCCTCCTCACTCAGCTCGCGGGTGGTGGTGATGGGCGCGCTGCTGGCGATGAAGGCAGCTCCCACAGCTGAATCGCTGGTGGGACGGGCGAAGCGGGGCTGGAAGGTCGCGAACGCCCTCCGCCGAAGCTCTGGGCCCTCGATGACGTTGTCCTCGTCCCTGATGACGCTGACCGGGCGTCGGAGGCGGATGGCGCGTGCCAGGTCCGGCAGCGATGGGTAGTCGGCCCGGATGGAGGAGGCCTCGAGCTGCGCCGCGATGTAACGTCTCGCCCTGTAGACGTAGCTGTCGCTGGCAGCGTGGCGCAGGTCGTGCAGGGATCTGGCCTCCGCCAGCAGTCCCGCCTTGATGGTGGTCCACCTATCCCAAAAGGTCCCGTCGTCGTCGTCGTGCGCCGTGTCTTCCTCCAGCTCCCGGATGTATCCAGCCAGATGTTCGAGAGCAAGGCCCGAGCGGAGCATCGTGGCCAAACGAGGCTGGGTGGGGGAGGAGACGGCGGTGGGCGAGCCCACCTGGAGCAGCACGAGGCGGTGGTCCGAGAGGTGGTAGTGGCTGGTCGCGTAGATGGACACGCGATCCAGGACTCCAGCAGGGACGAGGATCCGGTCCAGGCGGCTGGATTCGACTTGGTCGCCGTGCCTGGCGACTCTGGTGGGCAGGTGGGCGGCGTCGAACTGGGTGGCCACGTCGACCAGCGCGGCCAGGTCCAGTAGAGCGGCGAGGGCATCCGACGATGATGATGACGAGGGGCCCCGATCCCTGATGTTAAAATCGCCGATGATCCAGCAGGCCCCCTCCTCCTCCTGTGCCGCTGTCGCCGCCAGGAGCTCCAGTTGCCGGTTTCTCTCCCAGGGTTCATGCGCCAGATGAACGGCGATGGCCGTCATCTCCTCGCCGTGGACATCTATGGTTGCCAAGGCGATGTGGCCCGGCCACAGGATGCGCTGTTGTAGTACGGCTACGCCTGGTCCGAAGACGCAGGCGAGTCCGGATCCCGAGATGGCTACGGGATGGGCCAGTACAACAGCGTTGTAGCCGAGGCAGAGGTCTTGGCCGCTGCCCAGATGAAATTCGTTTGTCTCCTGGACAAACGCGATGTCCACGCGATGTTGCCTGAGGAGATGACAAAGGGCAAGGCTCCTCCCCCGAGTGGCGAGCCCTCGCGCGTTGATGCTGGCGAGACGGTAGCTCATTGTTGCCCTCCCTTAAGCAGCACCCCCTTGGTCTTCTGGAGGGTCTTGCGGATGGTGGGTTGGAGTCTGGAATCGAGGCCTTGATGGTTTCGGCCACCTCGTCGAGGGCGGCGACCTGTGCTTTTGTCAGCGAGGGCACTCGCTTCTCCATTTTTCTTTTAGAGGTGAGTAGCTGCTTTGCGTCCTCCCGGTCTATACCGGGCAGCTTGTCCCAGTCGATGGAGAGGTTGGGGGACTGCTTGAGGTGCTCCTGCAGCTGGACGAGTGCGGGTTTTCCCCGGGGAGACGCGGAGGGAGTTGAGGTCAGCTCCTCCTCCGACATCTCAATGTCGAGCGGAAAGATCTCGGGCTCGGGAGGCCGCGGGGCAGCCAGAGGAGCAGGGAGGGCGACAGGGGCGGGCTGGGCAAGATCCCTCGGTTCGGCAGGATGGGGCGCCGAGGGGGTCACTGGAGCCTCAGTTGAAGTCTTCGCCGGTTGGACAGGGGACGCCGGTGTTGCGGGCGCAGGTGTCGGCCTCCTTGGCTGCTGAGAAGGAGGAGGAGGAGGAGGGGGGAGGGGCCTTGCGTCGGTGGGAGACGCTGCTTGCCTGGGGCTGCTGTTCTGCCTGGCGAGCGATGGGCAGTTTGCTCTGCGGTGGCCCTGCTTTCCGCATTTGGAACACTTGATTCCAAAAAAGAGGAAGGCTGACAGGGTGTCTCCCTTGGAATGGATGGTCAGTCGGGTGGGCAGCGTCTCCAGCCTTACGCCCTCGCGGAGCAGGATGAACGCCTCCCGGCGGCCGTCGGTGAAGGTGAACTCCCCCATTTTGACCAGGATGGGGGCGATGGAGGTGACCTTCCCGAATTGGCTCAGGTTGTTCACGATGATGCTGTCCTCCACAAAGCCGGGCAGGTTGGCCACGACTATACGCTCCGCCCTCTTGCGGAAGGGGAAGACCTTGAGGGACGTTCCCTCGATTTCCAGGCCGTCCGCGACCAGACGGTTCGCAAGGTCCTTGTTCGCGAGGCCCACGATGTAGTGACCGTTCATTCTATTCAACTGCGTGATGCCCTTCGGCCCCCCGAGTAGCGTGCTCATTGCCTTGAGGTAGGAGTAGTCCGGGATGTCTGGGCACAGCTCCACGAAGACGTAGTTCTCGTGGTTGGTTGTGGCCTGCCTCGCCTTGGCGTCGGCGATGTTGGCGCGTGTCGCCTTGATCTCCTGAGGAGGCACTGCTCTCGGCCTTGTTGGCCGCTTCAGCTACTGGGAGCTGGGCTTCTCAGCAGGCCTGCTTGGCTGTTTAGCGGCGTGGTCAGGTGACGGTGAGACACGGCGCCTTTTCTTGCTCTTCACGACTGTGTAGCCGTCGTTGGCGTCCACCTCCGCCATCTCGCTGTCGGCCCAGTTGAGCGAGGACGGGCTGGCTGTTGTAGCGCTGGTCGTAGCAGCAGTCGGTGGCGCCGTGACGTCACCACGCGCGGCGGCCAGATTTGCATGCATGTCGCCTGCCGGCGAATTTGCATATTTTTGATTTTCAGAAGAAATTTCATTTGTTTTCTTCATATTTCTGTCTTTTGGCGATAATTCCTCGCCTGTTTGTATCAGGATGCTGGGCCTTTCAGGCACTTTTTCAGCACATCCTGGGCTTTCTGCCAGTATCACACTTGCCAGGTTAAGCGCCTTTCACACGCACTCTAAAGGCGAAAACGGCGGAGCTCGCGAAAGCGTGGCCGCACGCTCGAGTGTGTGTGTGTGTTGCATTATTTAATTTATATCCAGGAGATTTAAATCTATTGAGTTATCTACTACATATCTGTATATCATCATATTTGCAAATTGGCGGACTCAAGTGCTAACACAACACCAGCTCTGATGCATCGTGAAAACCTAAATAATAAAGGGAAAATGTTTTTTGTTGTTGTTGTTTAAGCATCTTTCTGTACTTCTTTTCTGTAAACTTCTCTAGACTTTATAGAAAAGGTGTTGGATTCTATCCTTGTATATTAATATGTAGGTAGCTACAATCAAAGTTCCACTTAAGAACGTCCCCTGGGTTAAGCGCTGTAAACTCCGGTGCTTACATTGTGTGGATTAATTAGTACGCGGTCGTTTATCTTCATTACATCTTTCCTAGTCGTTTAAATTCTTCCAGCGCCTCGAGAGTTCTTCTACCTACTGGACAACACCATTAGTGCCTCAATATCGATATTAGGTCGATTTTGTTCATCGATTTAAAAAGATCAATTTTTCTAGAAATCTCTTCAGACAATCTATAAAAGTCCATCGAACGGCTCAGGATATGCGTTTTCATACATTGACATTGTGTTGTCAACGGTTGTGATACCGTTAGGTCAGGAACACATAGTAAATGAATGAAACGACATGTCCTGAGCTGCTCGATGGGTTTTTCTGGATTGTCTGAAGAGATGTCTGAAAAATTGATCTCTAGATTGACAAACAAAATCTATCTCATTTCTGAACTTCGCCGTTGAGGCACTAACGGTAACACATAGTAAATTAATGAAAAGACTTCGCTGTTCAATATGCTTTTCTGTATTTCACAGCGCCATCTTTCAGAATAAATATCAACTAAACCTTGATTAAAACTTTATTCCAGGATGCTATCTAACTGGTTTTCTTGATAAATCAAGAAATGCCAACCATCTACGCATTTCAGGATGTTAGCCCTTGTCAGTGTGGTGCAGACTGTACCTAAATGACTAAAAAGGCTGATCTTAGAAGCTTCTAGAAATATCAAGAAATGAGTATTTTTGTCTGAATTTGCGTAGGCACGTTTAATCTATTAAGAGTGAAAGAAAAAATAAGAAAGAAGATAGGAAATAGGTCAAATAGTTTTTTTTTAAAGTCAAGAAATAAATGCATAATGAACTTTAAAAAATTTAATAATTTTCCATGTTTATATTGTAATTTTAATATTTTTATCTCTTAATTTCTTCTTAGTAAGCACCAATTAAGTAATTTCCCTAATTATTATGCGAAACTCTGTATGGGTTAATAGAGTTTTTTATAACCACATCAATTTATGAGGGAGATTTTTTAACTGGTTTTATTATTTGTGTATATTGCAAATAAAAATAATCTGGCCACTCTGATATAATTTTTTAACTAGTTCGCTCCTTGGTAGAGTTAGCTCTATAATTAAAATAATTCGAATAAAACATTTTAAATATGTATATATGGTAATTTAAAACAACAACCTCATATTGTGTAGATAACTTATAACAAGATTGCCATGTTGTATATAGAAACACATCTATAAATAATTGTGCGCATGATTAATCTGTGTCTTTACATCACCCTATGTAATGTAATTTGTACAAAGTGGATAAATAAATAAAATCTGTAATAGATTTAAGAGTTGAGCTAAAGCAGAGATCGAGCATAGTATTACCAAAACAACAGTCTAAAGATGGAACTCATAAATCAGGTAGATTCACAATTCCCACGACAGGCCACCCACACTGTCACATGTGGTGGAATGCAGAGACCCCTCTCACACCTGGACATGCCAAGGCCCCCCTTTTCTCAGAAACGCCCATGTCACATAAGGTCGCCCCGTCTTGAACCTATAAATCATCACCTTACAGTCTCTTGACAGCTCAGTACAGTTCAGTCAGTTGAGTTTAGTTCACCCTTAGCGTCAGCTCACGTCGGTTGTACCTTATGACGATCTCATCCAACATGTAGTTAGGAAGAACTCGTCTATCTCCATCTTGCGCTTCTAGCTCAACTTTTATCTGTTTACGGAACTTTCTTAGTGCAACTGTGTCTTCGTTTTTTGTGTGGATATCCCCAGCTTTCCACTCTGCCTCGACCACGACTGCCTGTATTTTGTGAGAACTTTTAAAGGTCTTCCAAGGTGCAGAGAGGTACTGGAAAACTCTACATCCTGACTGTTCCTCTTGGTCAACACAGTACAACAAGAGCTACCAGGACTTCAACATTATTTCAGTAGTCGACAGGATCTCTACAAAAACTACTGGAATTCTCTCATATCATTACATGAGTCGACAGGATCTCATCACAGATAAGTCGACAGCAACTCATCATCACATATATATATCCTATTATCCTACACTTTTATTTTTCCGTTTATCATTACTCTTCACAATTCATCCTTTCATACTTCATCCTTAAGGTTAGAAATAATCGTTATTTCTCCTTAAATAAATTTCGATTTTCGTTAAAAAAATAAAAAAACATGCGGGATATTTTCAAATGTCGTTCTACAATCATAGGCTGCATTATTTTGTATAAATATATATATCTTAAAATACAGTAGATATGATTTTCTCTGTCCGTTTTCTGAATATTTTACTATATACCAGTTTAAAACCGCAAATAATGATTCCAAATATTATTAACGTATTGACATATACAATATCTGATATTATCTCACAATTGAATTTATATTCTCTTTATATTCACAGATTTTACTAAATATAATCATAGAAAATCTGGCAGCACTAATTTTCTTCCAATGAGCTTTAATATTTTCACATGTTTTGTTATAGGTAGAAATAATCTGGCTACACTGCTATCTCTCTATTTATGGCTTTTTTTTACCATAATAATCCATTCATAGATATAATATATCATATTGTAAATGTCAAATATATATATATATACGTTAATAATATTTGGAATAATCATTATTTGCAGTTTTAAACTGGTTTATCAAATTACGAAACTATTATAGACGCGTATGATTCTTTTTAAAATAAAACAATTTCTACTGTCCTTACTGCAATGGAAAAATTAATGGGATGGCCTGGCTCATCAGTGGTGAACCCTCCCAGCGGTTTCTCCAGTTGAATCTACCATACCGCTGTTATATTGCATATGTCCATTGCAGTAAGGACAGTAGAAATTGTTTTATTTTTAAAAGAATCATACGCGTCTATAATAGTTTCGTATTTTGATAACAGATGGCGCGCTAATGCATCATAATTGTTCAAAAAAACTTATATATATATGTTATATAAAAATATTATTTTATTTAAAAATCTGCTAAATCGACCGCCAGAGGTCACGCTTTGCATATAAAAACTCGTTGTTGTTTATCCCCGCTGGCCGGCTCAAATCTTTTGTACATTATGTAAATAAGTTTTTCATTTTTTAGATTCTTACGCCTTAAGCCAGGCAGTACTTCTACCAAATTATGTTTTTATTTATATCCCATAAGCTCAATTAAAGCAACCTCTTTTTCAACAACAAAACAAAAAATAATCATAACAATATATAGCCAAAAGCTCGTATAGCCAAATTTTTAAAAAACGGGGGCATAAAAATTCATATATATTTATAGAAATATATTTAATAAATATTTTATTCGAATTATTTTATTCATAGAGCTAAATCTACCTAGAAGTAAACTAGCTTGAAAATTACCTCATATTACAAAATAGAAAGTTGTTTCAAATATAATGAAAAATAAATATAGAGAGATAACGAAAGAAAATATTTTTTGTTATTTTATGATGGTTTTCTCATTAATATTTCCTATTGTTATATTTATAACAACAACAAAATTTGTTTCTATGTAACACGCTTTTCCAAAGTAAATGTGGAAACAAAAGGTGTGTGTTAGCGAGGTAGAGATCTGTGCTAAGAAGCCGACATAAATAGATGTATTTATTGCCAGACATATTGTGATGATAAATAAATAACTCTGTGGGAATAGCTGATTATTTCTTATTGCCTATGATAATATTATTCATTCTGGGGATAAATCTCTTGTATTAAACATTCGTATACTTTACAGCGATTGTTATTGATGACATTTTACCTGGTTTTTTGTTCACACGTTCTTCAAAAATATATAGATTTATCACATTACAAAATATATATTTATGCAAAGTTTTTCGAGTGTAGGATAACTCTTCTACGGGGTATAGTTAAAAGCATTACTGTATACTAGTACACTCATGGGCAAACTTAATATCCCCGGTGGTCTGTTTTTTTTTTTTTTTCAAAAGGTAGAGGCAATTTTGTTCAAACTTGGTTATCATATGTGCCTTAACAATAAAGGTCACTGTGTATCTTCATGGGACCAAAGGTTATAAGAGTGAACGTGGGATTTGATTATTGTTCCGGAATTTCTCATCTTCTGTTGATACTGTTCTCAACTCCAGATATTAGGGATTCTAGGACCAACCTTTCTGATTTGGTAGATATGTTACTGTAGGTAGAGTTACTCAGATTGAAATTATGGTCAGTATTTTCTAAAGGCTGACAAATTAGATATTTAGGATCTTGGCTTTGAATATTTATGCCCCTTCATTTCCGTGTCCCGCTGGTTTCACCTATATAAATGGAATTCTAAACACGATACTGAATAGATGGCATTCTGTCTCTGTTGGAAGTTCTAATTTTAGATATGTTTTGTGATAGGGTTTCTCAGAATGTTTCCAGTAGTATTTGGACTGCGACAGAAAAATCTTATATCGTATTTCTTTAGTTGTTGTGCTATTTTTGCATTGGTTGGTATAACACCAAGTCTATTCAACAATTGGATCGTATAAATTCGTGTTGATTCTCTGTCAGAAAGGGAAATAGGGATCCTTTCTTATAGGAGATGGCGGATAACCATATTCCCGAGGTTTCTGTAGATATTTCTTCATTCTATTTCATTAAATTCGAAAAGGAAACAATGAACAAATAATATTTTTGTTGAATTTTAATGACTTTTCGCTTTTTTTTTTACTATGTGGGGCTATGGGAACTGAAAGGGATATGTGCGGGCTTTAATCATTTTTATAGTAAACAATGGTTTGAAATCTATGTTCTGTTCTTATGATTCAAGATGATGTTCAAATAGAGCAAAACTCCATCGATTTATTTTTCTATGGTAAAATAAATGGTAAGAGATAAACATAAAATTTCGAATAAAATTGTTGGGGAAAATAAAAAATAATACATGGTCAAAAATTTTTAAATTATTTTCATAGCACTGATATTTCGAATTGACCTAACACACATTGGATAACCCATCAGGTAGTCAATCGAAACAAAAATCTATTTTAAAAAATTATTTTAATAGAAGCAATTATATATATAGTACAGCTTTTTGCCCCTGCATGGTATATAAATATACAGTATTTATTTAAAAACATTGAGAATCATCTTTATGGATTAAAAAATGAAATGCGCTCATTTGATATTTTCAATATAAATTACGACTTTACTACTGCTAATAAAATTACATGAATGACGACCAACTAAATAGCTTTACAATTTCTATAGAATTAAAATCTTTTTGATCAGAGATTGAAATTTTAGCACAATTTAATATATTAAAAATAAAGAAGGCATTTCTCCTGACCACGAGCACATGTGCTTTTTAGATGACAGAGCGCCATCTAGTGGAGCAAAAATAAACTAAACGTTTATTTAGCTTGCTCTGTGATATATGGCCAACCCAATTTTTTGATAAATCAAGAAAAGCCATCCACGATATATATGTTAAAGATATATGCTGCCTATGTGTCCGTACTCCTATTTTTAAAAAGGTAACCGTGTGTATGGTCAAAAATATATTTATTTTTTAATCAGAAAGGATAAAAGATGAAAAAAACAAAAGAACACAAGGAACAAGTAAATCGCATTGTTAGGGATACCATTGTTCTCTAACTTTCCAACAATTCGTAAAAGATATTCGAGAGAGAGAAAATTTGTGTTTGACCATCAACGACCTAAATTCAATTAAGCCACTGTAATTAATGGTTTGTAAATGTCACTATTTATTCTATTTAGAGAATATGTTTCCAAATAAACTTTTTTTTCTATTGTTCAATTACACTTATATATTTGTAATAACATAGAGTGTGGTTTCTAAAAGATATAATAATTATTTTGTGGTATTAAATTTGTTAGAAAATTTATTTTTAATTGGCCTATATATTTAGTTAGGATTATCGTGCATGTTTATGTTTTAAATCTCAGTTGAAACAAAATAATAAAGATTTATTTTCGTGTTTTCTTATTTTTTCTTTTGATTTGTTAAATAAATATTTTTGGTAAATCAATTGAGGCGTTTATTACAAATATTTATATATATTTTTGAAATATATATTTTTAATTTTTTATAAAGAAATATATGTCATAATTTGTATATAATTGTATGCTCCCCGACCCACTATGCATGTACAAATGTATGATTTTCAAAGATTTAATAAAAGAATAAGGTAACTGGAGGAAAGAAAGTAACAAAAGACATAGGAAGTAGATCTAGAGGAGAACATATTTATTAATAACGTCGCAGTTAACCTTCTGACCCCAGGTCCCTGCGAGCTAAGTTTAAACCAACACTTCCTGGCAGAGACCGGACGTCTCTAGTGACCGCAGAAGTTATATTAGTCGCGAAGCACTCAATACTTCCTGACAAAGCAGGACGTATCTGGTATCCGCAGAAGTTATATTAGTATAGAGACGCCCAACATTTCCGGACAAAACCGGACGTATTTTGATAAACGCGGAAGTAAATAAAGTCGAAATAGCAACCGACACTTCCTATCAGGCAGGCCATATCTTTCACCAAAGAGAACCGCGGTCCAATCAGAAAACAGCATCTAAATAGGTCGACCAATAGGAAAAGATCATGTGATCATCTCTCGACCAATCAGAAAGAAACTGAGTCTTGGTGTTAAATCGAAAGACAAGAATTGTCAGTTACGCTTTGGCTCCCAAGGAGGTGACATCGGCTCTGGACCTCTCCCCCTCTGCTCATCCCGTAGCTAAGTACAATCACCGCCATGTGATCAGATAATTAACAATCAAAATCGCTCCGCTCTTCTCAAGCCTTCTTTCCTCCAACCCAGTTGCCTTTTATTTCCAAACCTCATCATGTGTCCTGATTATTCCTAACTGTGTGCTTCACTTACCACTCAACGACTGCGCTTCAATCAAATCTCACCATTCGCATCCAACAACAAGAAATTCCGCAACGATATTGCCACAGAACGGTTAAGTCGACAGGATTCTACAACAGTGTAATACATCAAATATTGCAGTGTAATAACTTTTGGATCACATATTACAATAAGTCGACAGGATTAAGATTATGGAGCTTAATCAGGATCAAGATGGAAATTAGCCCAGACACCAGCAAATCAAACGGCAATGACAAAACCAGCGGAAAAGAAGCGGACAAGAAGAGAGGCGACCAGGCGCCTTCTAGCGGCCATCATATGGCAGATGACCGTGGCCATCCGACGTGTCAACGCCCCACAGAGTGAGACGGAATGCCGGAGCGCCATTCCCCGGGGAGGACGACGGACACAACCCCCGCCAACCCCAGGCGAGTGTCACCAAGACCGGACACCGACCACCGAGGAGTCATCCACCGCCATGCCGTACACCGTCCCCGAAACCAATCCGCGCGACCCGGGACAACACAAACGATCCCAAAATGATCTTCCAGTACCGGACTTCACTTCGATTTCGCGGACGGTGCGAGCAGTCCCGAGCCAAGCCAACCATCCCAAACCAAGACGTTCCAGAGGAGACCTGTTGAACTGAGGTAGGCACCCACCCTATGGCGTCAAGAAATTGACTTTGGACTCATAGCTAATCCTACCTACCCCTTTTAACCATATCTAACCTTTGTACTCAATGAATGCACGCACGGGCTAGGCCAAACCTGTCCGAAAGGACTCGCACTACAATCAAATTTGTCACACAGGACAACCCTTGCCTGCATTCATTGACCCCACTACCATGTTTATCACTCAACCCAATTACCAGTACTATATGCTCTCAAATACAAGCCACAACGGCTTCAACCCTCACCATGCCCAAAAAAACGTGTCAGTACAGCTCACCCACTTACCACACAAAATCCAAACATGACCATACGTCGCCACGCCATAAAAATGTACCTCACAACAATCCCACAAACGTATTTAGCAACAATCACGACATTCGCAACAACAATACACCGACAACATCCATCCAAAGGACGGTTTTCACACTCACAACACACGCACCCATACGTCGTCACACAACGGTAACACACACAACCAGCCCAACAAGCGCGACACTCGCGCCAAAAGACGACAACCACCAACAAACGCATGCACCGTCGTTAGTAACAATCATCTCGTCTACCCAAAACACTAAAAAATGTTCACCTTAAAAGGTGCCATATACACTAACAATAGAAATTTCGATATATGACTTTAATAAATTTATTGTTCATAGTGAGAACAGGTTAGATTTTGTACAAATAAGGACTTCGCGTGACACCTTTTCATTCACAAATTTTTTTTTTTTCGATTCGTGTCACAGGTCACCCCACAAAACTTTTCATTTCAGGCCACAGACGCCTTTTCACCACACCTGTGACACATCTCCACTCAAAGCGTGTTCACATCGTAAACCTCATTTTTCACTCAATTCCACCCTAATATCACTGAATGGCATTTTTTTACTAAAGTCACAACGACCATTCGATTTAATAAATGGATACAACGTCCGGATTTTCAAAATACAAATAATGTCGAAATTACACCAACTCATCTCTCCACAATGTTATTGACAGAACATGACACAAGACATCGTCAAACAAGTAAAACCCACAAACAAAACAAAATTTCGTACACCAAACATATCACACACGCAACGCAACCAATGCCGAAAGTAAAAGATTCAATTATAAAAAAACAATTAGGCCGACAGGAAACATAGAAGCAAGGCAGATATCTTCCCGCGAAGAATAAAGACGTCGCCATGACTCCAATTACGTGCAAACAGTGGGTGGATAAGTTTAGACTGGACCTCGCGTCCCCGACACGTCCCGCTTCCGGCGTCTCATTACAAGGCCCCACTCATCCAAATTAGGTCACCGCTCTCCCCAACCACAGATTCCTCTATGCCACCAATTTTGGATCCCAGTTCAAGCCTGCGTATCGATTTTTACAATGTAGTCAAATCAACTGTCACTCGGAAATCTAAAAAAGGTACAAGACGTCACACACATTTAAATGAGTTCATATTCCCATCATAATTGATCAAATACTTTACAAACTTTCAAAAAAACGCTACACCTTCCATCTACACATAAATACCACAGACCTTGGGATCTCGACAACACATAGAATTCACACACACATTTCTTACACCAAAAACTACTAACATTTTTCACAATACACACAAAGACAAGAAATTTATAGGGCATGTAGATATACCAAAGGGTTCAAAACAATACGCCTTATTGTTCATATTAATCATTTTCATTATTTATTCTCAATTAAAAATGTAAATATTTAATCAATTTATCAATTTATTCAACTTATTATCAATTTTAATCATTAATTATCATATATTTACCACTTAGTTATGTTATCATAGTTTCCAATCAACAAAAACTCATTGGTTTTCTTTCGAAATTGGCCATTATATTTCATTTTGATTTACAAAAACATTCTTTTTTTCTCTATCCTTTTTCCACCATGCAACCAAGCATTTACTTTGATTTCTCCCAACTTTTATATTATTTTTGATTTCCTCCAACTTTTTATTTTTAATTATTTTTTGATTTCGCTCAAAAACCTTTTATTTTATTTTATTTTGATTTCAAAAGACCTTATGAAATTCCCTCGAATTCTTTTCCAAAATTCGAGCAAAAAAGTAACTAGGCATTTTCCCTTATCACCATGCAACAAAACAATTTTTCTTTTTCAACCAAACACATTCAATTTTGATTTCATTCAACTATTCTTATTTTATTTTGTTTTGATTTCAAAGCGCCTTATGAAATTTCCTCGAATTCTTTTCCAAAATTCGAGCAAAAAAGTAACTAAGCATTTGTCTTTGTCACCATGCAACAAAATATTTTTCTTTTTCAACCAAACACATTCAATTTTGATTTCAGTCAACCATTTTTATTTTTATTTTGATTTTGATTTCTCAAAAGCCCTAATAGAACTCCCTCGTTTTATTTCTAATTTCGAGTAGAAATCGTTTAGGCGCATTTTCCTTTCGTTTTAGCCCACTATGTACCATAGCATTCATTGACTTCTTACAATTAAAATTTTTTTTGATTTCTATTAATTATACTCAACCTATATCATCAACACCATTCTATTTTACTTATTATATCGCCACCAATGCTTGTATATAAACTCAATACCCACAATTAATTTTCCCACAAAATTATTTTTCACCTTACAGAATTCTCTCAGGCTAACCCCTTCTTGAATTCTTCACATGTAGGGGGCGCATCTGTCATAATTTGTATATAATTGTATGCTCCCCGACCCACTATGCATGTACAAATGTATGATTTTCAAAGATTTAATAAAAGAATAAGGTAACTGGAGGAAAGAAAGTAACAAAAGACATAGGAAGTAGATCTAGAGGAGAACATATTTATTAATAACGTCGCAGTTAACCTTCTGACCCCAGGTCCCTGCGAGCTAAGTTTAAACCAACACTTCCTGGCAGAGACCGGACGTCTCTAGTGACCGCAGAAGTTATATTAGTCGCGAAGCACTCAATACTTCCTGACAAAGCAGGACGTATCTGGTATCCGCAGAAGTTATATTAGTATAGAGACGCCCAACATTTCCGGACAAAACCGGACGTATTTTGATAAACGCGGAAGTAAATAAAGTCGAAATAGCAACCGACACTTCCTATCAGGCAGGCCATATCTTTCACCAAAGAGAACCGCGGTCCAATCAGAAAACAGCATCTAAATAGGTCGACCAATAGGAAAAGATCATGTGATCATCTCTCGACCAATCAGAAAGAAACTGAGTCTTGGTGTTAAATCGAAAGACAAGAATTGTCAGTTACGCTTTGGCTCCCAAGGAGGTGACATCGGCTCTGGACCTCTCCCCCTCTGCTCATCCCGTAGCTAAGTACAATCACCGCCATGTGATCAGATAATTAACAATCAAAATCGCTCCGCTCTTCTCAAGCCTTCTTTCCTCCAACCCAGTTGCCTTTTATTTCCAAACCTCATCATGTGTCCTGATTATTCCTAACTGTGTGCTTCACTTACCACTCAACGACTGCGCTTCAATCAAATCTCACCATTCGCATCCAACAACAAGAAATTCCGCAACGATATTGCCACAGAACGGTTAAGTCGACAGGATTCTACAACAGTGTAATACATCAAATATTGCAGTGTAATAACTTTTGGATCACATATTACATATATATACCTTTTTTATTTTATTATGTCATTTTTGAGTTCAACAAAGCTTTTTGTTTAATAAAGAAATATTTGTGTGTTTTAAGACAACATTTAAAGTTTATCAGCAATATTTCGAAATTTAATATGAATATTTTAAAGTTTTACACTACTTTTTCTATATATAATGTAAAATAACAACATTTGAGGTTAAAAATAAATATCAACACTTCATATTTTCGTAAGTAGTTTTTCAAATTTAAACATTACCATATTTTAAGATTTTTATATCCATTTTATTCATAATATATATTTTAAATTTAACACAAATGATTACAACTTTATTAATAATTCTAATGCGATGAAGTTGATGCGAAATTATATAATATAAAAAATAAATCAATATAATTTGAAATGAAGACGCGTTTTATAATATAAAATGATATAATTTTTTTTACGAAATATGAAAGTCCTAAAATGAAAAAATTTCAAATCAATTCTCAAAAATGTTATTATTTAACTTCAAAATATTATAATTCAATATCATAATGCTCTTTAGCCTTTATTTTAACGTATTTTTAGATTGCTATGTATGTAGTTTAAAATTTCAAAACAATGATATTGAACTTATAAATATCGTTTGTAAATTTAATATTTTGTTATTATACGTGTTATTATATTGAAATGTCGCTATTATATTTGTCAATGTTGATAATATACCATAAAATATTAATATTAAAATGTATTAAATTAGAAAAGATTTATATAATCTAATTCAAAAATGTTTTTATTAAAATAAAAAAATGCCCTTAATAAATACCAAAAATGAATATTTTTCAATAGTGTAAAAAAAAAGATTGTAGATTTACATTTTAACCGACACGTTATTATGTAGTTTTTTTCGGCAAAAAAAGTAATTTCCACAATATAATTTTATATAAGTAGAAAAGTATAAATTATAAGCACTTTATACTAAATATATATAAATTAAAAATACGTTTAATCGTATTTTCATTTGAACATAAAAAATAATAATATATAAATTAAACTGTCTTTATTTGTTAGATATATTTATTTGTACTTACCTCAAATTTCCAAAAATTATCAAAAATTATCGAAATAATTTCATATAAATTAGGAAAAAATACATAATTTTGATTATAAAAAATATTTGTTGTAATCATATCTTTAACATATAGTATTTTCAAATTGTTTTATAATTTTTATAGCAGCTATACAAAAACAAACGCTAAATTTAGTTTTGTATATATATATATCTCCACACATGTTGTCCTTTTGTAGATTAAACTTCTCCTCTAGAAAATATTGGCTAGAATATACCCAGGTCTGTGTATTTAATAAAAAGATTAATGTGTGCTGCCAAGACACAATCTGCTAAAAAAGAACTCACCTGAATCAACATCCTTGCGAGCTTTATCCAACTTCGGCTGCTTGCCGTATCCAGGCAACCACGCATGCGCTGTGTCATCTGACTTCTAGGAATAAATTCTACTTTTCCTCGTCTCCAAATATTATCTCCAAAATCAGAAATATTGATTCCTATTGATGATTATATCCCTATTCAATTTGGTTTCTGCCCCTATTTAGGTTGTGGCTTTTATCGCCATTAGCTAACGAACTCAAGTTTTGCTCCTTCTGTGAAATATTTTGTTGAAAATATTTAAGCTAATAATAATACAAAAATCAACTTTTATTATAGTTTATTTTATATTTATATAACATACATTATAATTTAATTTTCATAGGTGAATTTATTCTAAAATTTAATTGGCATAAATCTTTCTAAAAAAATCGTTTGACTTTTTTTCCTTCAACATTTTAATATCGTAATTAAAAATGTTTTAGGGAATTTTATATTTTTTTGTGAGCAAGAATTAATTAACAAAAAATAATTTGTATTTAGAGGGGAAGGAAGAGAGCAGGCCTTTAATGTTTTATTATGACTTAGAAATATTCGTTAGGTATTTTTTAATTATCTACTTGCGCATGAAAATCAATATTCCCGCCTTTTTCACTAATCTCATTCAAGTGGCGCTCTTCTGACTTCTTTTTTTCTCAATTTATCTAGTACATTCTCTCAAATTCCCTATGTTAGCACTTTGGGTAGTTGACGGCATCTTATGTACACTCCCAAAACTTGGATTAAATTAATCTAAAACTCTAAGCTGGCACATTTTTATCTCTCCTAGATTTATCTAACCAACTTTCAACTTTTCTCTAGAATTAAATTTTATTTTAGTTTTACTCTTGACTGTTGGGTTTTTTTTTTTGTGCTCTAATCTCTTCTACCTATATATTTATTAACTCTAAATATTTTCTCAAGATATTTTACAAAATATATTTTAAAAGTCAATTTTGTTATCTCACAGGTTTTTCTATAAATAAGGTTTTGAACATTTAAGTCATTTTTAACTTTAATGAAAATATTTGAAACTTTAAAAACAATTGTTATTCTAATTAATATAAACTTAATTCGCTTTATGTTGGATAACTGAATGCTACGACAGCTAGCGCCACACTGGACCTATCATCATCACAACTGTTTTGTTTACCTTCTTCTCTATACTTCAATAACTGTTCGCTACCATAACTTTGTTTTTCTTGCTAAATGGATAATAAAGATTATTATCATATAATCCTCAACGTCCTCATGCCTTCCTACAAGCTGTAAGTACCTAAATCTTACAACAATTAGATTATGAGACTGAATATTGCATGAAATTCAACTAACGAGCTAAGACAAAGAAAAAAGGCTTAGCAAAAATGGCGTCACTCCCGAGCCACGATGTAACCCTAGATAAGCTCGACGGCTATAACTACTCACTATGGTCTTTCAAAATCGAAATGCTTTTGCAAAAGGAAGATCTTTGGGAAGTTGTCACCGAAAATATTCCAGATGAACCTAAAATCGAATGGAAAAAGAAAGACTCAAAAGCTAGAGCTATCATTAATCTAAGCATCGCCGACTCACAAATAGTGCATGTCAAAAACCTACTAACAGCCAAAGCTACCTGGGACACTCTTAAAAATATCTATGAAAGAAAAACACTCTCAGGAAAAATTTATTTGCTAAGGAAACTATACAGCTTAAAACTCGAAGAAGACAAAGACATGCAGCAGCACATCACTACCATGATGGAACTAGTTGACAAACTGCGAACCATTGGCGAAACACTAAAGGACTCTCACATCACGGCTATACTGCTTTGCTCGCTTCCAAAGAGCTACTCCAATCTCATCACGATGTTGGAATCAAGGCCTGATGACGAGCTAACGCTTGAATTTACCAAGAACAAACTCCTTGATGAACACACACGCAGAGTAGAAAGCTCGAAAGACGAAAGCACCGCATCAAAAGCCTTAAAAAGCCTCCACGGAGCTTCAAGCCAAAGAAGAGAAAAAGAGAAGAAATTCTGTTCTTTCTGCCACAAACCAAACCACTCCAAAGAAGAATGTTGGCACTATCAAAAGCGAAACAACAGCAACAAAGAGTACAAATATGAAAACTTCAGAAGAGGAAACGTACCAAAGTACACAAATCAGTCGAGTGTCACCCAAGAACAATCAACAAATCAGAGAACAACAAAAGGACCTAACCCAAAAGCTCTCAATTGCACTCAACGAGAAGCAAGTGTACACAACTGGTTCGTCGACTCTGGAGCCACATCTCATATGGCGTACGACGAAAGCTTCTTCACTGAACTTAACAGAGAACAAACACAAAATGTTGTGGTTGCTAATGGCAATAAGCTGCAGGTCAAAGGGATAGGACAAGGAGAAATAAAAGTCATCACACCCCAAGGAAAGACTGACACCTTACTTCTCACAAAAGTTCTCTACATCCCGGAACTAACAGACAACCTTCTGTCAGTGAGTGCGGCCACCTCCAACGGATGTAAAGTGACGTTCAACAGAGATTGGTGTACCATCGAAAGAGACAACACAGCCCTCGCGAACGGTATACTTGACAATGGAATGTACCGACTCCACCTGGATGACAACCCCCAAACTCGCACATTCAAAGCAAATGTTGCAAAACAAAACCACTGCAAGAACAAAAATTGCCTCATGCTCTGGCACGACAGACTAGGACACAGAAATATAGAATCAATTAAGAAGATTCGAAATGAGAACCTAGCAAGAGGACTAAGTCTAAATAACTGTTCGCACAGCACAGACTGCGTTCAGTGCATTCAAGGAAAACTCACCGAAACCCCATTTCCAAAGAAGACAGAGTACAGAGCAACTGAAACGCTTCAACTTGTCCACAGTGATATCTGCGGCCCATTACCAACTAACTCTCTCAGTGGTAAGAGATACTTCATCACCTTCACTGATGACTACAGCAGATACACAAAGACCTACCTCCTGAAAGGAAAAGACGAAGCCTATGAAAAAATAAAAGACTACGTCATCTCAGCACACACGGAATTTGGAAAAAATATCCAAACCATACGGACAGACAACGGTCGTGAGTACGTAAACCGACGAGTCGAAGATTTCCTGAACCAAAGCGGAATCAAACATCAGCTAACAGTCCCCTACTCACCAGCCCAGAACGGAGTAGCCGAAAGGAAAAATCGATCACTAATGGAGATGACAAGATGCATGCTGTTTGACTCAGGACTCCCACAGTCTCTATGGGCGGAAGCGGTTACCACAGCTAATTACCTACACAACCGAATACCCTCGAAAGCTACAGACAAGACTCCATTTGAACTATGGACCAACAGGAAGCCCAGTCTGAAGCATCTAAAAAGATTCGGATGTAAAGCCTTCGCCTATATTCCCAAGATAAAAAGAAACAAGTTGGATAGCAAAGTTATCGAAGGGATCTTTCTTGGATACGATGATCGAAGCAAAGGATACAGAATCCTGCACGATACAGACAACATCACAATCAGCAGATCCGTAAAATTTATAGAAAAAGAAAATGGTTTTCACCACGCTTCCACAAAAACAACTTCACCACAAGTACTAAGTACAGATCTAACTTTCTCCAATCATATTGGAAATGAAGAGGAAAGTCAGGAACCAGGAACACAACCCGAAAACCTTGAGGACTCAGAAACCGAGGATTACCTTCAACCCGGTACAAGCACAGGAAAACAAGTGGTCACACAAAGAAGATCCACGAGACCAACAAAGGGAATACCTCCCATAAGAAATGACTACATGCTGTACAAAACTGAAGCTCAAGACATTCCGACACCCACCAGCTACTCGGAAGTCCTACAATTACCAAAAATAGAAAGAGAAAAATGGCTACAAGCAATGAACGAAGAACTAAATTCTCTTGAGAAGAACAATGTATGGGAACTAACGCCTCTACCTAAGGACAAAAAGATCATAGGATGTAAATGGACCTATAAACAAAAACTCAATTCCAAAGGAGAAATAGAGCGGTACAAAGCCAGACTCGTAGCAAAAGGGTTCAATCAGAAATTCGGCCGAGACTACGAAGAAACCTTTGCACCAATTGTGAAGCATTCTACAATTAGAGCTTTCCTAGCCGCATCAGTCTACAAAGGGATGCAAGTGATCCACCTCGATGTGAAGACAGCGTTCCTACACGGCGACCTAGATAAAGAACTCTACATGGAACTCCCAGAAGGACTCCATACAAAACAAACAAACAAAGTCTGCAAACTAAAGAAGGCAATTTACGGTCTAAAACAAGCTGGAAGATCTTGGAACACAAAAATTGCAAGCACTCTAATTAAAAATAACTTCAAACAGAGCATTGTAGACCCCTGCCTATTCACCAAGAATGAAGAAAACCATTCCATCTACTTGATTCTATATGTGGATGACATGCTCCTCGCAAACGATTCCGAGATAATCATCCAAAACACTGTAAAAACTCTCGAAAAAGAATTCGAAATAAAGAACCTTGGAGACCCCACTCAATTCATTGGTATAGAAATCTCAAGGAACAGAGAAGGTGAACTCCTTCTGAGCCAAAAGAATAAAATCCAAGAATTAGTTGAAAGGTACAATCTCCAAGAAGCGAAACCTACTTTCACTCCCATGGAAAACGGATACCCCGGTATATCTGATGAAAAACTTCTACCAAACAACGTCCAATACCAACAACTGATAGGCTCACTATTGTACCTAAGCGTAGTATCCAGACCAGATATCGCAGCTCCAGTCTGCATACTCAGCAGCAGAAACCAGAATCCTAGAAATTGTGACTGGAATGCAGCAAAAAGAATCGTAAGATATCTAAAAACTACTAAAGAACTCGAGCTACGCATATCTAACCAAAAACCTCCCACGCTGGAAGCATACAGTGATGCCACATGGGCAAGCGACAACACCGACAGAAAATCACTAAGCGGAAACTTGTTCCTACTGGGATCAAACCCCATCTCATGGATGACTGGGAAACAAGGTTGCGTATCTCTCTCATCCACCGAAGCGGAACTTATCTCCGCAGCTGAAGCCTCAAAAGAACTGTTATGGCTTCTCGACTTGCTAAAGGATCTCGAACTGGAACAGAAAGCTCCAATCTACTTCCACCAAGACAATCAATCATGTCTCAAGATATGTTCATCCGAAAAAGTGTCTTCTAGAACCAAGCACATCGCAACCAAGATCCATCACCTGAAGGATCTTCAGAAGAAGACAGTGATAAAAATGGTCTACTGCCCAACTGGCGACATGAAGGCGGACATTCTGACCAAGCCGCTACCAAGGCCGACATTTGAGAAGTTACGCTACAACCTCGTGATGTCTCCACATTCATGCCGGGGATTTGTTGGATAACTGAATGCTACGACAGCTAGCGCCACACTGGACCTATCATCATCACAACTGTTTTGTTTACCTTCTTCTCTATACTTCAATAACTGTTCGCTACCATAACTTTGTTTTTCTTGCTAAATGGATAATAAAGATTATTATCATATAATCCTCAACGTCCTCATGCCTTCCTACAAGCTGTAAGTACCTAAATCTTACAACACTTTATAACAACATTTTTCATTTTAACAGCATTTTACACTTTCAAATTTATAAACTATTTATGATCAAATTATTATTATATTAAAGTAAATTATTCAGGAATTCTCTTCTTGCAGTGGTAAAATATTGGGAAGGCTTGGCTCATCAGCGGTGAACCCTTCCAGTTTTTTCGCTAGTTTAATCTACCATACCGCTTTAATAACGTATTTTATTGTTTTTCTTATATGTATCTTATACTTTTCGCACTTTAATAATAATTTCATTTATTTGATATTTTCTATTCTACCTTTTTTTTCATTTTAACACAATACCAATTATTTATATTAACTATAGAAGCACGTTTTCTTTAATTGATATTAATCTATTTCATTTCTTTTCATTTTATATAATAAATGTTGATTCATAATTTTCAATGAAATTATTTATTCAAAACGAATAATTTATTATTTTTAGATAATTTAATATATAATAATAAATAAAACTTTTAAACTCTCTCTAATTTAACATTTCAAATTTTAATTTTTACCTTTCTATTCAGTGTAGTTATTTTATTTATTTAAATCAAACGAAATAAATATATAATATTTGAGATTTCTTTCATATGTTAATCACTGTTTTATACGCCGTTCTCATTTTATTCTCATATTAGTTTCTAAAACAACCTGCTTTCTGTTTGGAACTAAATATATATATATTCTATTAATCTGTAAATAAATATATATCATCATCATAAACAATAATAATAAGATATATAATGTAAACAACGTGTTGATGTAAAAATATGAATATAAAGTGTAATAAACAAAATTTGTACAAATCATATTCTTAATTATCAAAATATAAACACCAAACATGTTGTCAGAAGTGTTTATTTTCAAATTATAAACTATTGGTGCGAATTAGTTTGTCGAATGTGCGTGAGTATTAATATTCGAATTTGATTGTTTGAAAAATTTGATTTTGGAAATGTAAAGTTACATTTTTATATAATAATAATTTTCTAATCTTTTGAGTAACACTATATCTCGTAATATCTATATATTTTAATGTCTAATATAAAATAAAATATTTCAAGATGTCAAATATTCCTGTACCAGCACCAATATTAATAAATAGCCAGGCGGCAGAAAATTGGAGGTTTTTTAAAAGCCAATGGGACAATTATCGGGTGGCTACTGAATTAAATAAGAAAGATAATAATGTTATAAGAGCAATATTCCTATCACTCATTGGAAAAGATTGTTTCAACGTATTTTTGAATCTGGACTTGAAAGAAGATGAAAAGAATAGCCTACCTAAGATTATTGAAGCTTTGAATAACCATTTTACTCCACAAAAGAATGTCATATACGAACGGTATATTTTTAATACATCGAATCAAGAAGAAAAAGAAGGTATTGATAGCTACACAAATCGATTAAGAGGACTAGCTAGCTCTTGTGAATATGATATACTATCAGAAGAACTAATCAGAGATAGAATAGTATTGGGAATCAAAGATAATAGAGTCAGAAAAAAATTGCTAATGGAACCAAAACTAAACTTATCTTCGGCTATCGACATATGCAGGACAGCTGAGGTCACGGAACAACAGATAACCAAGTTGACTGGCCAAGAATCAGAAGACGTGAAGTGGAACAAAAAATATGAACGAAAAAAGGAAGAGACCAAAGCTACAAATGAAACATTTGAAGACATAATTAATTGTAGTTACTGTGGGTCGAAACATAGGAAGGCTTCATGTCCTGCGTATGGTAAGATATGCACATGGTGCAACAGAAAAAATCATTTCTCAAAAGTATACAGGTTTAGAAGTCAAAAGCCAAAAACATTACGATCAGAGCTACTCAACCGAGTTCACGCCAGTCATCATGGAGTAGCAGCATCGCTGGCCAAAGCTCGACAAGCAATTTTTTGGCCCGGGATGAATCAATCTATAAAAGAAACAGTTGAGAAGTGCAAGGCCTGTCTAGCTTATCAACCAAACCAAACAAAAGAACCCTTTATGTGCCATGAAACTCCCATTTTACCATGGAATAAAATCGGAATGGATATTTTCTCAGTAGAGACGACTCAATATCTTATCACTGTAGATTATTATTCCAGCTTTTGGGAACTAGATATACTAGAACATACTACATCAGAATCCATAATCGAATGCTGTAAATAGAATTTCAGCCGACATGGAATACCTGAAACACTAATAACAGATAACGGACCGCAATTCATTAGCCGTGAATTTCAAAAATTTCTAAAAACATGGAAAGTAGTGCAAATTACCAGCTCACCGTATCATAGTCAATCAAATGGCAAGGCGGAGTCAGCAGTCAAATCTGCAAAGATGCTTGTTAAAAAAGCTAAACATGAGCAAGAAGATTTGTGGCTTGCCATTCTAGAATGGCGGAACACCCCATTAAAAGATCTTGGATTCAGCCCAAACCAGGCTCTTATTTCCAGGAGAACACAAACCCTGATTCCTATTCATAAAAACTTGTTAAAACCAAAAGTTCAACTTAATGTTTATGAAAAAAAAAATAGAAAAAAGAAAAACAGAAATGAAAATTCTATATGATAAACAGGCAAGGGACTTAACTAAATTGAACCCAGGACAAAGTATAAGTGTCAAATTGAAAGAAAAGGATAAGTGGAGAATGGGTAAATGCATCTCTGCCCAAGATCCTCGATCGTATATAGTTGAAGTTGAAAATCATGAATACAGAAGAAATAGAAGAGACATTAGAACTTTACCATCAGGCTTAAACCTTGAAGAAGAGTACACTGGCCAAAACCCACAGGGTGAAGATTTTGAGCCAAATAAAAATAAAGTAGAGATCCGATCTGTGAATCCTCCACTTCAATGGAAACACCCCGTTCCACCGACTCAGGCCCACGGAGGACAAGATCTGGTCGACCAATCCGAACACCATCAAGATACAGCGACTATGTTCTGGACACTTAAGTCATTATTTACTCTCTTATATCTCTTTTATACACACATTAGTTATATAGCTATTATCTCATATACACTATCTTTTGTTTTAAAAAATAGGGAGATGTTCCGGTAAATATTGTTTTAAATATTCATTTTACTTATTGTATTCTTTTATAACTATATTATAACTTCTTCTTGGTTAATAATTTGAAATTGATAGGTGAAACTTAATATCTATATAGATAATACCGTAACAGAGTTTTCCATTGTAAAGTCCTGAGCTATCTCCTCCGAAGATTCTGAACTACACATAACGATCTATATACCAAAATTTTCGTTATTTTTTTCTTCGTATGATAGGCCTGATTTTATTTTCCTAATGTTAACAGTTATTTTTATTTTTTAATTTAATCTATTTTACAATCGTAGATTTTTTGCATTTATCATCATCAATTCGTTTGTTTTGAAATGCGTTCTTTTGTCTTATTACTACAACCAATCGTGATGAAACTTTGGGAAGATGTTTAGTATACTACCGGGATGGTTTCTGGCTAATTACTCTTTAGAAATAACCTTTCGTTGCATTTTTATTTACGATAAAACGTAGATTCACTCGCAATCAGCGCCCCCTCGCGGCAGACATATGGCCTTAAATAGCCTCGCATGATCTTATTTGTAACGTCAACCTTAGCTTATAGGTTAGGTACCAAGCTTCGTACCCCCGCAACCTAGGTTCGAGGCTCAGCGTGGGTGTTTTTTTTTTTTTCATTTCTTTTATATTATTGTAGCAAATTATTAAAAATATTATTTTATTTAAAATGTAGGCTTTTAAAATAAAAATTAACATACACAATTTTTTAATAATATTTGTAACAAACCTAGGTTCGAGGCTCAGCGTGGGTGTCTTTTTTTATTTTCGTTTCTTTTATATTATTGTAGAAAGGTCTGTTTTTACAGCATTGTTATATTTTGATTGGTTTATTTTAAATATGTTTGTTATGAAGGCTCTATGTAATACTATTTAGAGCACATTTTACATTTTAAACACCTAAGCCCCCCTCTTTTTAATATTGTAGCAAAGTATTAAAAGTATTATTTTATTTTAGATGTTTGCCATGAAACTTTGGGAAGTTGTTTAGTATACTATCAGGACGATTTCTGGCGAATTATTTTAGAATAATATTTATAACAATAATTATAGCGAAATTAAGACATAGTGATTATATTCTGTGTTTGTGCATATATTAATATTTAACAGAAAATGTTAGAACGTTCTATTAGAATATCTCGAAAACAAAAAGCAATACATATAAACGAGTTCACTGACATTTATTAATGCAGTGATTATAATCAATGATTACAATGAAGGGCTATATTATCGATATATATAAAAAATCACTTTCAAATTTTAACGTAACGTTCCATTCTCAATCCCGTAGGGCTTTAGATCGGCTAAAACATTTTTATCTTTATAAGTGAATATTAACTTTACTGTACTGAATAGTTTAGTATAATGTTAATTTAACATATTACAATTTATCCACAGCAACGCGTGGCCGGGTTCGCTATTTATAATATATATTTTTGATTCATTTGATTATGATTATAATTTGTAAGTACTTTGTTATAGTTTTTCATTTAAATAGAGCTCAATTTTTGTGTATGTTTTCTCTTTGCAGTATCTTTCCTAATGTCTTTGGCAACGTTTTTTTTTCTCATAAATAGGCTGAGGTTATATTATTTTTCGAATTGTAGATTGAATTATTACTTTTATTCTATAATAATTATCTTTTATAAGTGTTTGTTATAGTTTTTCATTTGAATTTAGCACAATTTTTGTATCTGGTTATCTTTTTTGGCGTCTTTTCATCTCTCTTGGCATCTTTTTTTTTCTCATTAATAAGACCTAATCCAAATAATTTAATAGTGTGTGACGTTTCAGCAACAGCATCAGACAAAAGAATAAATGAACTAAAGAATAAAATCTCATTTTTTCTTTTGTCTGATGATGGTGACATTTGGATAAGGGATAAGCAAAAAAAAAATATTTTACTCATTGATCTATACATACAATTATTTGCATACAATTATTTACATACAAATATATGCATACAATTATATACATACACTTTTCTACATTTTTGCACTCTGCAGTCTAATATGTTGTTAATAATAGGGGTTTTAGACAAATATCAACTGTTGAAATTTGATTTTCCAAAATAGTTGAATTATCGAAAGTGTCGAATTAGTTTGTCATATGATAGGCCGTAGGTCGAGACATCCAAAAATGGTCGAATTATCGTGTGTTGAATTAATTATATTATATTGTATATATAAAAATATAGAATTGTTGTTTTTAATGAGGTCTTTTAAATGAATTTATTCCTTTAATATGTTGTCATATCTGCAATTTTTTTTCATTTCCAAAATATTTATTTACACTTTCACCAATGCCTATAGGATCTTTGCGATGGAACGGGTATGGTGTTCTAGCGCATGTGCTCTCATGTCCTTGAAGCACATATACTGACAGTACCCAAAGTTGAACGCACTGTATAATGTCTGAAATATATGACTATAAAGAGGGCTCAAGGCCAAACCTTTGCTACAAGAGCCTGTGTTTACGCACAGACGACTTTATGTTTTTAATGAGGTCTTTTAAATGAATTTATTCCTTTAATATGTTGTCATATCTGCAATTTTTTTTTCATTTCCAAAATATTTATTTACACTTTCACCAATGCCTATAGGATCTTTGCGATGGAACAGGTATGGTGTTCTAGCGCATGTGCTCTCATGTCCTTGAAGCACATATACTGACAGTACCCAAAGTTGAACACACTGTATAATGTCTGAAATATATGACTATAAAGAGGGCTCAAGGCCAAACCTTTGCTACAAGAGCCTGTGTTTATGCACAGACGACTTTATGTTTTTAATGAGGTCTTTAAAATGAATTTATTCCTTTAATATGTTGTCATATTTGCATTTTTTTTTTCATTTCCAAAATATTTATTTACACTTTCACCAATGCCTATAGGATCTTTGCGATGGAACAGGTATGGTGTTCTAGCGCATGTGCTCTCATGTCCTTGAAGCACATATACTGACAGTACCCAAAGTTGAACACACTGTATAATGTCTGAAATATATGACTATAAAGAGGGCTCAAGGCCAAACCTTTGCTACAAGAGCCTGTGTTTACGCACAGACGAATTTATGTGACTTTTTCAAGTGTGCGAACTTTGGATAGCATACATGTAAAGTTGAACCCAAGTATATATAAAATGTAGTTTTTAATGAGGTCATTTAAATGAATTCCTATTATAAATCGTCTCCTCTGAAATATAGTTTGTAAATTTATATTCTGATTTATTTTATCCTTTTTTTTTTTCATTTCCAGAATATATATTTACACTTTTCACCAATGCCTAAAGTTTCTCACCTGAAAGAAAAAAAACTCCGCCTTTGCCGGTCCCAAGCCAGGATGAAAAAGGAGGAGGGGGAGCAGTAACAAGCTCACTAAAAAAACCTGGGCTCAGCTGGCCCGGCTGATAGTACCTTGTAAGGGCTCCTAATCCAGGGATACATTCTTTTGGAGCTAAGTCAGTGGCCTGCCACTGAGTAGTGCTCCCAGTCTTGATGACGAAGGCAGACGCATTCTACTTCACCCAATCGTGATGGTTGTTAATTTCAAGCTTTACAAGCTTGACACTCTAATATGATTGAGTGAAGATAAGAAAGGAGAAAAAAATATTTTTTGTATTTTATTTTTGGCAATAATCTATTAATTATCAATTAATTTGATTTTGGTCTTTATTTATTATTCCCCTGCTCTATACATACATTTTGTACATTTACAATGTCAGCCATTTTCTCTGTAATACCTTTTTAGCAGTGAAGTTATATTTGAGCAACAAACAATTGTTGAAATTTAAAATGGTCGAATTATCGATAGTGTTGAATTACACTTTGTTATATGATAGGCTGTAGGTCAAGACAACAAAACATGGTCGAATTATCGAGGTTATATTGTATATATAAAACTAGAAATGTAGTTTTAATGAGGTCCTTTAAATATTTTCATTCCTTTTATATGTTGTCTTATCTGCGATATAGTAGCATTTTTTGCAATTTTATTTGCTGATTTGTGTCATTTTTTCACTCTAAATATATTTATTTAAACTCTTCAACTAATGCCTATAGTTTCTTTCCTTAAATTGCTTAGCAAACATGAGTTGGTTGTATTGTTATGCTTCGGATATATTTTAATCCTAAGCAGGGTCTTTACGAATGGTACACGTATGGTTACACAGTGCATGTGCTCTCATGTTCTTGAAGTAGTGTAGATGTGTTGTTTGCACTTTTATTTTCTGATTTGTTAGTATTTTTCTTCTTTTTTCATTTTAAATAATTTTTTAGGCATAGGAACCAATGCCTATAGTTTCTCACCTGCGGGCCCTTCGAGTAAACCCGGGGCGTTGCCCGGGTCACTCGGCTAGTTGACATTTATAAAGATAGATTTAATTTTTAAAGTTCTGCGCTAATTTGTTTAAAGATTGAGTAAAGTTAATTAACATGCAAATTTTCTAAGAATGAATACACTGGTAATTGATCGATTGGATGAAATATGGAAATATTTCTCCGATAAATTTGATAATAACCAAAAAACAATAAGTAAACAAGATCTAGGCTTTCTCAAAAGTACAATAAAACAGGTCAAAGATAGCGTAACTGAGCTTATAAAGTTAGACGAAAACATAAATAGATTTGAGGAACAATTGCAAGGTAATTTCACAGATATTAAAAATGATATAGCACAATTAGTTAAACAAAATAAAATCAAGGAATCGCACTCATACGCAGAAATAGTCAAAAATAGAAATGATAAAATATTACAAAAAAATAGATACACTAATGATGAGAAAACACTGATTATATTTGCTAATGATGATCAAAATGCAGCTCATGTACACCAAAAGGTGAATGAAACAATAAAGCAATTTCGCCAAAAAGGAAATACTGCCAAAATTTCAAAATTGATAAATACACGAAGGGGTACAATATTAAAATCACCCAACGAACAAGACCTAGATCAACTGATTGAGAGTTTCAGGAAAATCGATGAATTGAACCAAACATGTAAAATCTATAAGCCTAATCAAAGAGATCCAACTATTGTTATAAAAAAATGGTTGCCTGTAAAGTCGGTTTTACGGGCGAAGATTTTACGTGACAACGGTAGAATATTTATTGATATGAATATAATTAAATTGCACAATAGGAACAAGGAATTGAATGAAAATAAGAATTGCACAAATTTTAACTATAGAAATATATTTTGTTTACTAAAACATTGTACATGTAAACTAAAACTTAACTAATTCCTATTTGAGTGATTTTGTTGAGGATAGGACGATGATAGGAGAAATATGAAATGAAAGGAAGTGTTTCTGCTGTAATGTGTCTTGCGAAAGTCAAGTCGATAGTTGTTCCTTTTAACGTAGTTGACTTAGAAACGTTTGATACGCAATCAAGATTATACGTATTTTTCATGAATTTAAGAAACGAGTTGTCAGGCTTTACGTTTTTGTTAAAATCACCACACAGAAGAATCGGTATACTAGAATCAACTTGCACGAACGGTGGCACGTACTGGCTGTTGTGAATGTACGGACCGAGTCCTTGCCATAGTAACATTCCAATATCCTGCATACTAGCTCCTGGATGAATATATACAGCACCGAGTATAAACTTGAAGCTAGTATTAGCGGCGAAGCAAGTAACTTCAGTCATGCACATGTCACCCTTGGTTTTAATGACACGAGTTACGTCTGTAATCGCAACTTGGAACACTTCCGCCGTAGATGTCGATGATAATTTACGATAGATCGCCACTCCACCAGCCGCGTTGGTATTTGAAAATCAAAACACTTATTCAGATCGAAGGTTCAAATTTTTGCTAAATAAATTTGAAATTAAATAAAATTTGTAATTGTGAATGATGAAGTTGAAAATTAAAACATTTACTTAAATTAGATGTTAAAATTCTTGCTCAACACAGTTTAAATAAAGTTTTCTTATATCTGCCACTTTTTCTTAATATTTGTAATTTTAAAGAATCAATTCGAAAATCAAAACATTTATTCAGATCGAAGGTTCAAATTTTTGCTAAATAAATTTGAAACTATTTAAAATTTGTAAAATAATAATTAATTAATTTTAAACTAATAATTTACTTAACACTATCAACATTTATCAATAGTATGACATAACCTATAAACTCAGTTTCTCAACTTTTGTGTCAATCTAACAATTAATCAATCAATCATAGTTTAATTTTTTTTTTTTTTATTTATTGTTACAAAAGCACGAAGTCCAAAGGACTATTGTGCTGTGCTAGTATTATTTATATATATATGATTAATTATTTACACGATGGATTAGTATTATTTTGTAAATTATTGTACAAATAGTTCTAAACTTAACAAAGTTCTCATAAGATAGAGTATATACACAAAGAGAATTTGGTAATGTTTCAAAGTATCTACATACAATTTGATTAGTCAGAGGGCAAGATAAAAGAAGATGCTCTGGTGATTCAACATCTAAGCGGCATTCACATGTTGGATCATTGATAGCATTCAGTTTGAATAGGAAACTTAAGAAGGGTCCTTTGCCAGTTAAGAATAATGTAGTGAATTTATCAGAGGAAATGAAATTTGGGACAGCAATTGTAAAGAATTTCTTGAACAGTTCATTAGATTGAGAAAGATAAAACTTAAATTTTAGATCCAGATATAGTTTGTTTAATTCTTTTTGAAGGGGTTTTTTGAGTGTTCGATCTGTGAGAGAATTTGTCATATTATACTTTGTTTGTAATAATTCAAGATAATCGGACAGTAAAGGGGTTTTCGCTAGTATATGTGTGATGTAAGAAGATGAAGTCCTATAAGCATGAATGCATCTAATAAGAATTTGATATTGTATAGAATTCAACTTGGATCTTTTTGCTGCAGTGATAAAAGGAAACCAAATATTTGATGCATAGCTTATTGTAGAGCGTATCATAGCTTTATATAAGATCAATCTACGTCGAGTATCAATGCCCCAAGTACGTGCACATAATGAGAATAATATATTCTTAAGTTTCGTAGCTTTCATAATTATATTGTCAACATGTGTTCCAAAATTAATCTTATTCCTTTGTCTATGATTTTTAAAAATAACTCCCAAAATTTTAACAGTTTCTGATGGTTGAATTATTTTTCCATCAAAATTAATGGGCAATTTTTCATAGTTATGTAGATAGAGTATACCTGTTTTGTTTGGACTTAGTGAAAGTTTTACCTTTTCACACCATGCTTTGATTTTTATTAAACATTTGGTAATATTATACTGAAGATCATAGATGTTTGAACTCCATTACCACAAATGTCACATCGTCCGCGAAAGCAATCACTCTAGCAAAACTTTCGTTAAAAGATAAGTTGAAATCATTAAGTAATATATTCCAAAGAATAGGAGAAATAATACCACCCTGGGGACATCCCTTATTTATCTTTTTTATACACTTTACATTAGTATATTTAAACTCTACACTCCGGTCTTCAAAGTAAGAATTAATTATTTTTATAAGTACCGCTGGAAAATTTGCCTTGTCCAATTGTTGGAGAATTGCCGGATGCCATGCGTTGTCGAAAGCTCCGCTGATGTCCACTGTTACTATTGCCGTATTTTCTGTTTCTCTTTTCAAAAGACTTAATTTAGTTATTTCTTGTAAAGCAGAGATTGTTGATTTTTCTTGTGTAAATCCATGTTGAGCAGGATGCATAACATTATTACTATTAATATGATTTAAAAGTTCAATATGAATTAGACTTTCAAAAATTTTACCTAAATTAGAAGACAAGCTTATAGGGCGGTAGGCTTTCGGATCTTTATAATTTTCTTTATTAGGTTTTTTTATAATCATTACTGCTGACTTTCTCCAGGCCTCCGGATAATAATTAAGTCCCATACAAGCATTGAACAATTTTGTTAACACAGGAGATATATGATGAACTGCCATTTTGATCATCTGATTGCTTATATGATCTATTCCTGGAGTCTTGCCATTTTTAAGTTTTTTAATTATTGAACAGATTTGAATATAATCAAAATAAATGATTTTATCATTAGAAAAAGTATAACTCTTGTCTCTGATTAATTTATGATAGTTTGTGTCAGAAGATTGACAGTCATTCGGAAATAGAGAAGATAAAAGATTTTTCATTTCTGATTCGAGCACATCTTGAGATACATCTAGAATTGGTAAATCAAAAGACCAAGGAGAAATTTTTTGTTTAAAAGTTTTGTAAGTATTACCAAAAGAAGATGTATTTTCAACTTCCTCCAGGAATACCCTCCAGCTTACATTTCTTGTTTTTTCAATAATATTCATATACTTATTTCGTATTTCCTTATACATTTTTTCATCAACTAGCTGTCTATTAGACCGTTTACCCCGATAATATAGATTTCGAACATATTTAAAATGATTTTTAAAAAGTTCCAGTTCATCCGTCCACCAATTAAATGGATTATTATTTAAATATTTTGGTTTTAATCGTAGAGATGCATATGCAGCTTCAATTAATATGTCAGTTATGTGAGAAACTACACAGTTTATATCGTTTATATTTACTATTTTACCTAATTTCATCATTGCCTCATTTATCCTAGACACATTGATTGCCTGCTCATATTTTTGCCAATTGGCTCTTTTTTCTTGAAAATACCATGTAGAATTATTTTCATGTAATAAACTTTCTGTTTCCAGACTAATGTCGAATGAGATTGCGTGATGGTCTGTGATTTGCGAAAGATTTAACGTTTTCCATCCATTAACAAGTACATGAGCATGACTATTAGTAATAGTAAGGTCTATTATACTTAATCCTCGACATGTTTTGTTTCGATTGTTATAATGAAATATCAGTGTACAATTATTTACCTTTATTGTTGTAGTTGTTGTAAATGACGAATCTAAGCACTCCACATTTTCACTACAGACACAGCTGACGATATTTTAACCACACGTGTGAACTTGTATTATGACGCTTTCTTGTTTCTCCAACGCCAAGAACGTTCGAGAAAGACAAAGACAGAGACAAGCATGCGCCGATTCAATGCGCCTAATTTTCTAGCGCTGCGCGCGCAGCTGCGCGCGCAGCACTCTCGTTCGATGACTCATCGTAACGTTACCGGGCGTTACACTTTTTCATAAGTGACTCCCAGCCGCAACCTAATTTAAGACGTTGTCACGTCAAAAATGTAAATAAATCAACAGGCATATCTGATCTAACAAACACAATTTGTGAAATGAACCCAGAACTTAACAACTTTAAAAACGAACTAAAGGTACTTTTCCCAATTAAGTCCAATAAACCTGATCATGATGTGGTGCTGAGGGTTTCGCCTCGGGCCTACCAAGCTATAATGAAAGCCAACAAAATTTATACTGATGTACAAAGATGTGAAGTTCGAGACAAAGTCCTGGTTAACCAATGTCAGAACTGTTTTTTATTCAACCCTAACCACAAGAAAAACGACTGCCCAAACTTGAAAAAATGCGTGAACTGCGGTACAGAGGGTCAACATCAATGTTCTAATATAATAAAGTGTTGCAACTGCGTCAAACACCCATATTTTAAAAATAACAATCTTGATCACAAACCAAATTCTAAGGATTGTCCAATTTACAATAAACAAATCAGCCTGATGATTCAGCGAACAGATTACACAACAGGCTCATAAGCGCTTCGCATAAATCTCCATTATGAAAGAAGCAAAAATTTTAACCAGAGGAAAAATTAAATGTATACAACAGAACATTAGGAAAAGTATAATTGCAACTACCGAACTCAGAAGCTCAATTAGAGACAATCCTCCAGATATTCTCCTTCTTCAAGATCCTTATGTTTTAAATAGAAAGGTCGTGTTCGATATGGACTCTCACATAGTACATTGTTCCTCAACAGAAAACACTTATACTGCAACGGTTATATACGGAGGGTGTTTCCTTTCAAATGAAACGATTTTCGAGCGCTCGCGTTTTGCACGTGCAGGCATGCTGCACACGACACTGGTTCCAATAGATCTAGAATCTTCTGGAGAATTCATTTTCATCAGGTATCATGATTTTTGCAACATGGGGGGAGAGAGACTAACGCTCCAAGTCGAACAAACAATTCGGACCCTTTCCAAAGAAGGAAACAGTTATAGCGTCATAGTGAAAAAGCTAAAAGCAGAAGGACTAGATGTTGGCAAAGCTACAATATGTAGGGTAGTAAATGGCATCGGAAAGAAAAGGGAAGCTGAATCCAATGGGCAAAAATTTCAAGTCGATCGACCACGTCCGGTGCGGACCCCCGCCACGGTTTCCAAGGTAAAGCGGCTAGCAACTACTGAAAATCCACCATCTCAGCGCCAACTTTCCAGAATGTGTGGAACATCGCTAAAAACGATAAATAACATCATCCACAAAGATTTGGAACTGGATACCCGACGAAAAGGCAAGGTTCACAAGCTCACCCCTTTCCACATGAAAAACCGTGCAATGAATGCCCGGAAGCTCTACGAGGAACACCTGGCCGGTTCCAGATCGGAATATACTGCAACATTGGACGAAGCATGGATGTATGTGACGTATTGCAATGGAATCCGGAAGATCTGTTACATCAAAAGAGGCAATCAGGTCCCGGATAATTGGGTTCACCAATGCTCCGAAACTTTCCCTAAAGGTTTCATGGTTGTCGGGGTAATGACTGGCCGTGGAGTCCTTCCGCTCATAAAGGTTCCATCGAAGGTGAAGGTGAACTCAGAATTCTATATAGAATGCGTTCTGAAACCTGTCATCGAACAACTGAAGGACCTTTACCCAGGGGAAATGGACAAAGTGTTCCTTCATCACGACAAAGCCTCTTCCCATACCTCCAACAAAACCCAACAGTTCCTACAAGAAATGAAGGACACCCTAGGCCTAAATTTTATCAGGAACTCGGACATTCCAGTGAAGTCTCCCGACGCCAGCCCACTGGATTTTTACGGGTTCGGTATGTTGAAACAACGGCTCTTCAACCGACGTCCCAAAACTGAGGCCGGACTTTGGAAAGCCGCACAAGAGGAGTGGTCGAATGTTTCGCTCTCCAAAGTCAAGGAAGTGTTCGCAGCTTGGAAAGTCCGATGCAGGGAGATAGCCAAGAAGAAGGGGAAGCACATAGAACACATGAAAAAATTCACGTTCGAAAAATAAAGTTCTAACGGACGTTTGAAATCGTTTCATTTGAAAGGAAACACCCTCTGTATAATAAAAAAAAAACAATGGTTGCCTGTAAAGTCGGTTTTACGGGCGAAGATTTTACGTGACAACGGTAGAATATTTATTGATATGAATATAATTAAATTGCACAATAGGAACAAGGAATTGAATGAAAATAAGAATTGCACAAATTTTAACTATAGAAATATATTTTGTTTACTAAAACATTGTACATGTAAACTTAAACTTAACTAATTCCTATTTGAGTGATTTTGTTGAGGATAGGACGATGATAGGAGAAATATGAAATGAAAGGAAGTGTTTCTGCTGTAATGTGTCTTGCGAAAGTCAAGTCGATAGTTGTTCCTTTTAACGTAGTTGACTTAGAAACGTTTGATACGCAATCAAGATTATACGTATTTTTCATGAATTTAAGAAACGAGTTGTCAGGCTTTACGTTTTTGTTAAAATCACCACACAGAAGAATCGGTATACTAGAATCAACTTGCACGAACGGTGGCACGTACTGGCTGTTGTGAATGTACGGACCGAGTCCTTGCCATAGTAACATTCCAATATCCTGCATACTAGCTCCTGGATGAATATATACAGCACCGAGTATAAACTTGAAGCTAGTATTAGCGGCGAAGCAAGTAACTTCAGTCATGCACATGTCACCCTTGGTTTTAATGACACGAGTTACGTCTGTAATCGCAACTTGGAACACTTCCGCCGTAGATGTCGATGATAATTTACGATAGATCGCCACTCCACCAGCCGCGTTGGTATTTGAAAATCAAAACACTTATTCAGATCGAAGGTTCAAATTTTTGCTAAATAAATTTGAAATTAAATAAAATTTGTAATTGTGAATGATGAAGTTGAAAATTAAAACATTTACTTAAATTAGATGTTAAAATTCTTGCTCAACACAGTTTAAATAAAGTTTTCTTATATCTGCCACTTTTTCTTAATATTTGTAATTTTAAAGAATCAATTCGAAAATCAAAACATTTATTCAGATCGAAGGTTCAAATTTTTGCTAAATAAATTTGAAACTATTTAAAATTTGTAAAATAATAATTAATTAATTAATTAATTTTAAACTAATAATTTACTTAACACTATCAACATTTATCAATAGTATGACATAACCTATAAACTCAGTTTCTCAACTTTTGTGTCAATCTAACAATTAATCAATCAATCATAGTTTACGATAATGAAATATCAGTGTACAATTATTTACCTTTATTGTTGTAGTTGTTGTAAATGACGAATCTAAGCACTCCACATTTTCACTACAGACACAGCTGACGATACTTTAACCACACGTGTGAACTTGTATTATGACGCTTTCTTGTTTTTCCAACGCCAAGAACGTTCGAGAAAGACAAAGACAGAGACAAGCATGCGCCGATTCAATGCGCCTAATTCTCTAGCGCTGCGCGCGCAGCACTCTCGTTCGATGACTCATCGTAACGTTACCGGGCGTTACACTTTTTCATAAGTGACTCCCAGCCGCAACCTAATTTAAGACGTTGTCACGTCAAAATATAAAATATAGGAAGTTGGAGGGTTTCACAAATCAGTTTTGTACATCAATCTCTATAAATACACCTAAATCTCGGACGATAATAGCAAACTTTTATATTCCTCCAAACAAATGCGATGACGAACATTTGAACTTTTTAAAGAATTTGATAGCTACCTTCGAGAGTACTCCCCTAATCCTCTGTGGAGATTTTAATTCCCGTCACCCGGTTTGGTTCGATAGAATTACAAACTCTAACGGATATAAAATGCAACCTATTATCAATGAATATAATCTTTTTATTCACAATAACAAAACTCCTACCTGTCGTAATAAAAGCATAATAGATCTCACTATTTCAAATAGACATTCATTGAAACTGGTGAACAATTGGCAAACTTTTGAATTAACCAATATTTCCGACCATGTGACAGTTTCATTTGATATCAATGTTAACTTAGATATTACAAACAATCAACAAAAATCTACATGGAAATTTAGCGAAAAGAAAGCAGACTGGTCACTGTTTTCAAATACAATTTCTAAACAGGAAGTAAGAAGATTGGAAAACGATGTAAAAAAGGTCGAAAGGGAAACTGATATTGACATGGTAGTTGACAGGCTATCGGATATAATTCTGGAAGCTGCATATCAATCACTGGAGGTGAAATCTTCCAACTTCACTTTCGATACCGGGATCAAGTGGTGGAACAAAGAATTAGAACAAAAGAAAAAGTATTTTCATTATGTGAGAAATCGATACTTTCATCATAAAGCAATTAGTGTTAATGAATATAAGTCTGTCAGAAATAAATATAAAAACAGTATTAGAAAAGCTAAGAGGAATAGTTGGCGAGATTTTATAGAAGAAAATGGATCTAATAATCCGTTTGGAAACGACTATAGAACCTTAAAAAAACTGTGCTCCTCTAATCAACAAAAGGGATTACCAATAATTGAACAGGCACCAGTAGATTCTAAAGAAACTCTAATAAAAGATCTGATTAATGAACTAATTCCTGATGATACAACTATATCGGATACTGCTCACCATACATCAATAAGGAACTATACACCGAATTTTACAAACTCCAACTCATGCAAAATTCATAAGAAAGAAATAGAAGAGATAATCGACAAAATTAATGTAAATAAAGCTCCTGGTCCAGACAATATTAGTAATAATATGATAAAGAATGCTTTTCAACTAATACTTCCGATTTTACACTCAATATTTAATAAATGTATTCAAATAGGATACTTCCCTAAAAAATGGAAAACAGCAGCACTCAAAATAATAGCCAAACCCGGCAAAACCAATTATGAATCAGCTAAAAGCTACCGTCCGATATCTTTATTATCAAATTTTTCAAAGATTCTAGAAAAAATTCTCAAAAATAAAATCTATGAATTTTATATTCAAAACAATCTGTTAAGCTCGAGGCAGCACGGATTTATCAAGTCTAAGTCAACCATCACTGCTTTGAATACTATAATCGATGTATTAATGGAGCATAAGCAAAAAGAACTGTCTGCACTAATTACAATAGATATCTCGGGGGCTTTTGATAATGCCTGGTGGCCAGCGATCATCAAAAGAATAGACTCAGATAATTTACCGGAAAAACTGATCAAAATTCTACAATCATATTTAAATTACAGGTTCATTTCTTTCAGTTACGACAATCTAACAACTTCAAAGCCAATTACCAAGGGGTGTCCTCAGGGCGGTCCGCTTTCTCCACTTCTATGGACAATTTTTTGAATGATTTGCTGATGAATTTGCAGGTGCCCAATTGTGAGTTGATTTGTTATGCGGATGATATTTCGATCATATGCTGGAATAAAGATCTAGCATCACTAAAAATAGTTATAGAGGAAGCATTAAATACTATCGAATTGTGGTGTATTAAGAACAAGTTAGAAATCAGTTCCGAAAAAACAAACATTTTATATTTGCATAATAAAGAGAAGATCCCAGTTAAATTTAAGAGTGGATTAATTTCACCAGTACAAAAAATAAAAATTTTAGGAATAACAATTGCAAATCATAGAAGAAAAAACAAATTAAAGTTTGCTTTTCATATAGATGAAATAGTGAGCAGAACTCTAAGAATAAAAAATTTTCTATTCTCTCTGTGCAGCAAATCATGGGGTTTGAGCTCCCATAAAAGAATTACATTGTACAAATCTTTATTCAGATCAACTTTAACATATGGATCAGAAATATGGTTCAAATTTTTAAATAAAAAATCGATACAAAAATTAAACTCAATGCAATATCAGATATTATTATGGAGCATTCAAGCTTACAAGACAACTTCGTACAACTGTGTTCACAGTTTGGCTAAGACTCCATTGATTGCAGATTACATTGAAGCAAAAAATATGAAATATGACTTAAATAACTTATCGTTCGAGGACAAGCAAAAATACAACATCGATATTCCCTTTATAATTAAATCCTATATAGACGAAAGAATGTTGCTCTTACTGAATAATACAAACGAGACATTTACAAGTTTTTTCAACCGGGGTATTCCTAATTATTTTCGCCCTAATTTCCACAACACACAATTTGTAACCAACCATGGTAATTTCTGAAGTTTTCTGGAAAGAATACGCGCATCGGAGGATCCGGGCTGTTTTTGTGGATGCCGCATTCAAGATTCCACTCACCTTTTACTTAAGTACCCAGCATTTCAAGACTACAGACTCAATAACTGTATCCTCTGTACCGATCCAAGAGAATTGATATCCAGCAGGGATTCATACATTGTTTTCAATATATTTTGTAAATTTATATCAAAGTTTTTAATTAATCTCAAGTGTTAGGTATAATTAACTATGTGCTGTATATATGATTCTTTTTTTTTTTCCTTTTTCCTTTATCTTGAGGTGTGTTTAAATTAAATTACCTATGTATATAGTATGCTTGTTTGAAATCAATTTCAAAAATATGTAAATGCCTTGAGCATATGTTTTTTTTTTTTTTATATGTAAATAGATTCTCCCTCTCTCTCTCTCTCTCTCTTGTATTGCTTTCCTTTGGGCGCCAGTGTCCTTGGCGGGACATCGCGCTTTGTATTTACAGTTGAATATATATATTCTATTAATCTGTAAATAAATATATATCATCATAAACAATAATAATAAGATATATAATGTAAACAACGTGTTGATGTAAAAATATGAATATAAAGTGTAATAAACAAAAAATTTGTACAAATCATATTCTTAATTATCAAAATATAAACACCAAACACTTTCCAACTTTAACTATTAGCAATTTTTATAATAGTCTTTTGAGAATAAATGTTAGGGTAAATGAAAACGTCAAACAAGTTAATAATTTGATTAGATATCCTCAAGTACAACGGCTATAATACTCTAGCCTATTTATATAGCTATATATAAAATATTATAATTATAAATTCAAATGCCATCTATCGTTAAAATTTGTAATTATTATTTTGGCAATATATTTCCTACGACATATACTCATTAACAAAACTTAATGAAGCTGTACCTTTTAAAATGTATATTTTATTATTATAAGTATATTTCATTATATTTCTATTATTTATTTAATATATAATAGAGCGTTTAAATTTACAAGTATGTGAAATCCGCCGTTATACAAGTGAATAAGGAGTAGGTTTTACTCAAATTATGAAACTTCCTTAGGTTTTGTCCATGAGTGTATAATATCAAATATAATTTCTATAGATCTTACAGCTTTGATAAAAATATTAGAATAGAAGGCTTGGCTCATTCAATATCTTATCACTGCAGTAATGTCTACAGAAAATAATATTTGATAATATAATCATAAGATACATATATTCCCAAAAATAATAATTAAAATTTTATAGAATATTGTGTATGCAAAATACCTATATATAATATTCTTATCCTGTTACGCAAACTTTGACTTTAATCATCATCGATGCCACGTCACTACTATGACGTCACGACAATAACAACTTACTTCTACGCTTCATAACCTTTATGCTTTGATTCTTTGCTCGCTTATTTTAACAATTGTAATGGAACAAGTCGTTCCTTAAATAAATATATATTTGTTTATATCTAAAGGGATGTCCTCGTAACTACAACATAAGTGAGTACAAAAACAACTAGAAATCCTTACAAAGGAACATCGTATTTTGCTAAGCCTATATCAATTTGGTAGCAGAGCGTGGTTTGGGCGCGCGAATTGGACTAACCGCCAATTGATCCATTTAAATCATAAAGCAATTAAATAATTGGACTAACCGCCAATTTAGAAAGAAAAAAAATTGAATAAAAATGGATACATATAACTTAGCAGAAATTGAACAGTTAACAGAAAACAACTATACAACGTGGTCCATGAAAATGGAAGCAATTCTAGATTCAAAAGATCTCTTCGAGGACGTAATTGTTAATGACGAGCCAGACTTTACAAAAAATAAACTAGAATATGATATTTGGAAGGAAAAGAATTGGGAAGCATACAGCCTAATAATATTGTCACTTTCGGATGACTTAACAATCATCTTTCGAGGCGATAAAAGGGCCAAAAGAATTTGGTACGACATAAAGAAAAGGTTTGAAGGATCTCTAGAAAATAAAAGGATAGACCTAATGTTGGATCTAGCCAGACTAAAATTGAACCCATATGAAAATGTTAACATGTATATTGTACGAGCACAGAAACTGGCACAAGAGATCACCCAGCTAGGAAAGACTGTAACAGAAAGAGAACTTGTACGATACATTGTTGAAGGACTCACACCTAACTTTGACACGATCGCAGCAGCACTGTCAATAAACAGGGGAATCTCCTTACCAGACTTGAGACAAACTCTACTGGATTTCGAGAAGAAAAGACAGGACAGAAGCAAAAATCATGAAAATGCTTTCAGATCATCAGGCAACCAATTCAAAGAAAAGTCATGCTTCATTTGCAAAAGTAAAGGACATTTCAAGAAAGACTGTTGGTTCAACCCTAACAACAAAGGAAATCAAAATAATACAACAAACAAAAATAACATGGCCAGTACAAGGAACTACCATAAAGGACCAAAACAAAACAAAGACACAGCCAGATCAGCAATCCAAGAACGAACGGAGGAACCATCCCAACGAAGAGACTCCACTTCAGAATACGCACTACATGTAATCACAAGGGAGGAACGCCCGACGACTCAGGACGTGTGGATAATTGATTCTGCGTGCACAAGCCACATGACTTCCCATGGTGAATGGATCGAGCACAAGACGGAGGAGAGAAGAAGCATACAAGTGGCGGAAGAAGGGAGACACATCGAATCTGCCTCATCAGGATTAATCCAAGCTACTGTACAAGGTAAGGACAAACTTAACAACGCTGTAACCCTGCATAATGTCCTCCATGTACCACACCTGAAAGGAAATCTAATGTCCATTCCAAGCGTGGTAAGAAGAGGGAACTCTGTTCATTTGAACTCTGAAGGAGCATACATATGCTCTTCTGATGACAAGCTAATAGGAACAGGCAACTTTGATGGTAACATGTACACATTGAACCTATCACGTTTATCTGAAGCAACTCATGTTCCAAGTGAACATTGCTTAATCTCAAAGGACAATTCTAGGACTGCATGGCACAGAAGGTTAGGACATCCTAGTGACAACAAATTAGACCTGATTTTGAAGAACAATCTTCTAAAAGGCTTGAACTCTATAAATGGTACCCTTGATCAATGTGATGCTTGCTCATTGGGAAAAATGACCAAAGTACCCTATGTTCACACAGATAGCAATCAGGAAAGCTACCCCTTCGAAGCCATTTATGTCGATCTCTGTGGTCCAATGAGAATAAACTCCTTGGGCGAAAGTAAATATTTCTTGACCATCGTAGATGGATTTTCTAGGAGAATATTTGTAGAATTTCTCAAAGATAAACTCTCAGCAGCAGAAGTTTTGAAGAAGTTTATTGTAAAGAGAGAAAACGAGCTAAACTCAAAACTAAAACGACTTAGAACAGATAACGGAACAGAATTTATCAATAAAAACCTTGAAGCCTTCATAGAATCCAAAGGAATTAAACATGAACTAACTACACCGTACACCCCAAGAAGCAATGGGAGAGTTGAAAGAGCTAACAGAACACTATTAGACAAAGGCCGAACACTTCTGGCAGACTCCCAATTACCCCTACACTTCTGGGCAGAAGCTGTGAATACAGCTGCATATCTGTACAATCTAACTCCCACAACCAATGACCCAGACACTACCCCTATGGAAAGGTAAAAAGCCATCCGTCTCTCACATCATGAGATTTGGTTGTGAAGTCTTCTATAAACTCGAGAATCATCAAAGACACAAACTAGAAGCTAAAATCTAAGAGAGGAATAGTTGTAGGCTATTCAAGATGCAGAAGAGCTTATCGAGTATTTGATATCACAGCGAGAGTCATTCTTGAAACCGCAGACATTCACTTCAGAGAGAACAATAATGTCATCTCGGAAGAAAAACAAAGTGATAATAATACGGACACTGACACATATTTCTTCATTCAGGAGGATGAACAACTGGACAATCATGTTCTATCAGATGTTGATATTAAAGAGCCAGCACCAGATACCATGATCAACAGACAGACAGAGTCAAGTGAATCAGACAGACCACAAAGAACTCGAACAATACCTAAAAGATTCGATGACTACGTTCTGGCTACTACGAATGAAACCATTCCGAAAGACTATGATGAAGCCATCGCATGCGAAGACAAGAAACATTGGGAGAACGCAATGCTTGAGGAAATACAGAACATGTACTCGCATCAAGTATGGGAACTGATACCTAGACCTGTAAACGCTAAAGTTGTCAAAAGTAAATGGGTGTTCAAAATATCTAAAGACCAAGAAAACAAAACTTACAAAGCTAGACTTGTTGCAATGGGATACAACCAAATCCCAGGAAGGGATTACAACGAAAGTTTCAGCCCTGTAATTAAAAATGCCACCCTCAGGACTATTTTGTCAATGGCAGCAACAAAAGATTCAGTCATTAAACTATTTGATGTGAAAGCAGCCTATCTAAATGGAAACATTGAAAACACAATATTCATGGAACAACCTGCTGGATTTGTCCAAGACAGAAACAAAGTTTGCAAACTCAACAAAAGTATTTACGGTCTACCTCAATCCGGAAGATCGTGGTATGAGAAATTCAGTCAAGTACTTCATGACTGTGGACTGGAAAAACTTAAATCTGATCCTTGCCTATTTAAATGGAAGAATGAAGACAAATATTTCTATGTAGGGATATATGTTGATGACTTTATCACTGTCTCAGATTCTTAAGATACCTCAAACAGATTCATCAATAAATTGAGATATCACCTGGAAATAAAGGATGTAACATGTAAAGGCATGTTTTTGGGAATCAAGATCATACAAGACAAGGAGGGAATTTCGCTACAGCAAAGCCACTATGTACAACAAATATTGCAGAAATATGGAATGGAAAATTGTAAGGAAGTTCCAACACCAGGTTCCAAAGAAATCAATTTGGACAATCATATTGAAGATGACAATTGTGATGAGCACACTTACCAAGAAGCCCTTGGAATGCTAATGTTTCTAGCTGTTAACACCAGACCCGACATCGCTTACATCACTAGCAAACTTTCACAGTACTCCAGACAACCAAAACAGATGCACTGGACAGCAATCAAAAGAGTGATGAGATACCTACGAGGAACAATTGACCTAGGAGTGAACTTTGAAAGAGGAAAGACTGGAATCCTGAAGTCCTACACCGATGCCAGCTGGTCGACCACCCATGACGGAAAATCCTACGGCGGATATGTATTGAAGCTCGGCGAAGCAACTATAGACTGGAAAAGTAGTAAACAACCACTCGTCGCCCTCTCCACAATGGAAGCGGAAATGATAGCTGCTTGTGAAAGCTGCTGTCAAATCAAGTGGATAATAAACCTGTTACGAGAGCTGGAAGAATGGAATTTCATGGAAAAACCAACTGCGATCTATACAGAGTCAGTCATTGATCAACTGGATCTCCAGCCCTAAACAAAGCAGTCGCTGTAGACATATCAACAGAAAGTACCACTTCTTGAGAGACTGTTATGAATCCAGAGACATCTGCCTTCTGTATAAGCCATCTCAGGACCTGGAGGCGGATATCTTCACAAAAGACCTATCCCGAGACCAGATGAAGAAACACCTGGAGAACCTCAGCATCGTGGGAATAAAGACAAAGTAAGGAGGGAATTGTTACGCAAACTTTGACTTTAATCATCATCGATGCCACGTCACTACTATGACGTCACGACAATAACAACTTACTTCTACGCTTCATAACCTTTATGCTTTGATTCTTTGCTCGCTTATTTTAACAATTGTAATGGAACAAGTCGTTCCTTAAATAAATATATATTTGTTTATATCTAAAGGGATGTCCTCGTAACTACAACATAAGTGAGTACAAAAACAACTAGAAATCCTTACAAAGGAACATCGTATTTTGCTAAGCCTATATCATATCCTTAATCAAATGTATGTATACATATATGTTGTTAATTTTATTTCCCTCTCGTTGGCTTCTTATTTCCTATCAGCGTCATCTGATCACGCATGCGCAGTTCTTTACATTTTTATCGCCGTTTCGTGAGCCTTAGGTAGCTTACTCACAATTGCGGCCATCTTCTTGCCAACTTTTTTACTGGTAGTATTTGTTATTTTTTTAAAGGGTCAAGTGGATATTTCAGACGCACAAACAGCTACCTATTTTATATGCACGCACAAAAATAAAAATATATAATAAAATCAAAAAGGTATACAGAAAGAGTATATAAAATATGACATTGAAATATTGCATCTTCAAACTTTTTTGAATTAACTTTTTAAACTTTTATTAAAGCGTTTTTACAAAATTCAATTGAAATCTTAAATTGGTGAATAAACATTTTTTAAAAATTTTAATTAATATTTAAAATATTTCCAATATGATATATTTAAAATTTTAAAGTGAAACTTTGAACATTTTTAATACACTTTTTTATTTCTTCAAAATTTTCTGTCTCTAATAGTTAATCAATAAAATATATATATTTACATAACGCCTTGCATCGTTTGATGAGACTGTATTTTTATCAATAATTTCTAATGTTATTTTCTCATTTATTCTAACTATTAATTGAAATTAATATTCGAAAAATTATGTTAATTATATATATCTTCATTAAAATAAATGTAAGATATTTTTGACGCGTATGATTCTTTTTGAATTAAAACAATTTTCTACTGTTCTTTCTGAAACGATAAATAGTTTATATATCTTATATCAGTGACGTGCAAATGCAACGATTTAATATATATCTTCATTGTTTATATTTATCAACATTGTTGTTATTTACATATTTTTTAAATATTGATGAAAAATAATCTAAAATGCTTCTGTGAGTGGTTTAATATATGGTATTTATCATCATTGTTGTTATTTACATATTTTTTTAAATATTGATGAAAAATAATCTAAATTTCTTCTGTGAGTGGTTTAATTGTGTGGTTTAATATATAGTATTTATCATCATTGTTGTTATTTACATATTTTTTTTAATATTGATGAAAAATAATCTAAAATGCTTCTGTGAGTAGTCAAGATTTGCCTTTTTATTATTTTTTATAGTAATATATATAATACAAAAAATATGTAAAACATTGAGAGAAATATAATATTTATGCGTAAAGAAAATATATATGTGACGTACAATTCAATATCGATTTAATATTTTAAAAAACGAAATGAAATGTTTGGGTTAAAAAAACAAATTGTTGGGGGTTCAAATCGTCTCTTTCTCCCGATGGCGAAATAAAAAATGACTCTACCACTTTTAGCATCATCTCGACAGGGGATTTTGATGGCTGTTGGCAGTTTAAATGCAGCTACATCCCTTTCTCCCACAATTTTATTTTTTTCCCTCTTTGATGCTCAATAATATCCTCAAAAATCTTTTTTATTTCTTCGGGATTAATTTCCTGTGGAGTTCTATCCATTTCTCAACACTTGCCAATAATCGTTGTTAATGGTCTTCTTAAATAAATCGCTTGTTTACATCTATATATTAGATAGTAAAAAGGCATATATTGGATTTAATAAAGAGATTTATTTGCCAATATTTCGGCTGGCTGAACGCCAACCTTTATCGAGGTATTACATTTTTGTATACACAAACTCAGCGCCGCATAGTGTTAGATAGTTAGTGCATAGACAACACTATGCGGCACTGAGTTTGTGTATACAAAAATGTAATGCCTCAATAAAGGTTGACGTTCAGCCAGCCGAAATATTGGCAAATAAATATTTTATTCAATCCAATATATGCCTTTTTACTATCTAATAATTTAAGTATGTAGTGCTCTCTCTATTTTCAGAACATCTCTCTCTCAATATATTTATAATTTAAAATAAAAGAGGCATATCCTGACCCTGCTCATATAAGCATCTCTAGATGGAAGAGCGCCATCTAGTGGAACAAAAATAAACTAAACGTTTATTTCGTAAGATAGAATCCTCTGGTATACAAGTTGCAGCAACACATAAAACTCCGAGGATAAGTTTCTTTTATTTCAAAATAATTATTTTGAAATAAAAGAAACTTATCCTCGGAGTTTTAAACGTTTATTTAACTAGTTCCGTGATATTTGGCCAACCCATCTAGAGATGCTCATGTGAGAATTGTCAGGATATGCCTTTTTTTAATTTTTGATATCAACACCTGACCTTTTTTATATTTTATTATTTTTTCACATATTTATGATTATATATTTTTTTACTCCGCGCGCCCCCAGGGATCTTGTGTGTCTTCAATAAAGGTCACTGTAATATCTTTCAGAGTTATTGTCTGAATCCCGATATACATGGTAAAAGATACAACTTCCTTAAGTTTGTCCATGAGTGTAGATATATCCGCATGTTGGAATTGGATATATCTAATTGGTGTTGTAACATATGGCCACCGTTACGTTTTGTACTAGAGTGATTAACAAGACGGTTTGCTTCATTGCATTTTTAAAGGGAGCGGTACCTCATTTTTTAAATATTATATCAAAGTATTTATTATATTTTATATACAGGTTATTAATTTTGATATTATTTATATTTTTTTCTACTCAGGAAACTTCCCTCATTGCTTATCTTGTATCTTATAAATATTGATTTTGTTCTTGCCTTAAATAAATTGCTGTGTCATCCTGAAGTTTGTCTTTCTTAATTTTCTACGTTACAATATATATGCAATTAAAATATGCAAATATGTAAAAACCAAAAGAGAGAACAATAAAAATATTTATATTCTCTTTATTTATAATATAAGAATATATTTATTATTCCCATGAAATTATAGCAAGTATAAAAAATCTAAGAAATATCTTTAATATAACTTATTTCATCTTCTGCCAAATCAATAGAAATAATATCAAAAGATAGTTGTAATTCTTCGGCTGTCTTTTGGTATTTCCCACTATATATATACATGTAGCTTACAAATTAAAAAGGTTATTTATACATCACAATAAAACATGCAATCAATGTATATAGGTCTTTGTTTTTTATTGAAGTCTATAAAATATGTGTTGCTAAATGTATATCGATTCGGATCTATTAAATTATGTCGTATTTGATATATATTTTATTATTGTTTCATTGTGTATATTTCGATGGAAAGTTTGTATTTTCAAATTATTTAGTATTATTATATACGTCAATGGGTGTTATAAGAAAGTAAAAATATAATAGCTTACCATCTGAAAAATAGTGCAAAATTAAAATGTTGTAATCATATATAAAAATGCCTTTTCCTTGGTTAACCATCTATATAAATAAATGTGGATGTGCCAGTTTCTGTTTTATTCATACATTTCCACAATATTTGACCGGAAGAAATTTTGATACCGTTTAAAATTTTGGTTCAAACTGTGAATATGCAAATTTGACCAAAAACGAGTAAATTTGCATATTCCCGTTTGTTCCAATATATGTTTCCGCGCACTATTGGGAGCTATCTGAATAAACCTATCTGACACTATATATAGCTGGGTCATTACAAATTCTATACGGTATCAAAATTTCTTCCGGTCAAATATTGTAGAAATGTATGGATAACAAAGAAAATGGCACATCCACAAACATTGATGGGTCAAAAAGAGTTTCTGCCCTATTTTTTAAGCTTGGGATATACAAATTGGTCCGACAACAGGCAAATTTGCATATTCCATTTGTTTCAGATACCCAGGCGAAGCTAGATCAGGCCTAGTAATATACACTCAATAGACAAAACTAAAGGAAGTTGTACCTTTTATCATGTATATCGGGATTCAGACAATAACTCTGAAAGATATTACAGTGACCTTTATTGAAGATACACGAGATAACCAAGTGTGAACAAAATTATATCTGTCTTCATCAGTTTGAATACTCCCATTTATACTTTTAGAAATATAATTAAAACCAAAGTTTTAGGGTTGCATATTTATTAAATATGCCGACAGGTTTCTGCAGATGTGTTTCTTTACATTTTTATTGTAATCTCAAAGCTTTCAGGTATTACCGCCCTTCTACAGGGGTACAACAATGAACAATAATGAAACTCCCTGTTAGATACTGACTGTTACTACGATAAGGCACAATTTGGATTATTCTATATACAGTTACGAGCGTCATTCTTCATCAGTCGTCTCTGTCACCGTTTGCTTTTTTTTTTTTTTTGGAATGGCGCCCTCCTATTGGTTGGCTACGCTCACGCCACCTTTGCCCCCCCCCCCACTCGCTTTGTTGTTTTTGAAACTATTGTGTTGGAGCGGGTCGCTCCTTATATAATCTATTGTTAACAATACCTCATTATAGGTCCGCAAATATCGAAAGTATAGGTATGTAGCTTTTGTACTATTAAGGTGTATATATATACACATACTTATGTACATATGTATATATAAAAATATTTGTAACAAATAGTATTTGAATAAAAACATTCAATCGGGTAAAACACGGGCGTTGCCTGGGTCATTCGGCTAGTAGATTATAAACACAAGATAATAAGACCTAATCCAAATAAATAAATAGTGTGTGACGTTTCGGTAACAGCGTTGTTACCATCTTCAGACAAAAGTACTGAATGTCAATAGTGTGTGACGTTTCGGTAACAGCGTTGTTACCATCTTCAGACAAAAGTACTGAATGTCAATAGTGTGTGACGTTTCGGTAACAGCGTTGTTACCATCTTCAGACAAAAGTACTGAATGTCAATAGTGTGTGACGTTTCGGTAACAGCGTTGTTACCATCTTCAGACAAAAGTACTGAATGTCAATAGTGTGTGACGTTTCGGTAACAGCGTTGTTACCATCTTCAGACAAAAGTACTGAATGTCAATAGTGTGTGACGTTTCGGTAACAGCGTTGTTACCATCTTCAGACAAAAGTACTGAATGTCAATAGTGTGTGACGTTTCGGTAACAGCGTTGTTACCATCTTCAGACAAAAGTACTGAATGTCAATAGTGTGTGACGTTTCGGTAACAGCGTTGTTACCATCTTCAGACAAAAGTACTGAATGTCAATAGTGTGTGACGTTTCGGTAACAACGCTGTTACCGAAACGTCACACACTATTTATTTATTTGGATTTGGTCTTATTACCTTGAGTTGACTGTTACTACCTAAAGGTGTTTCATTATTGCTCATTGTTGTACTCCTGTTAAAGGGAAGAGATGACTGAAAGTTTGAGATTACAATAAAAATGAAAAGAAACTCACATCTCCAGAAACCTTATTTAATTCATATACAAGATATTCATATCTATTGTATTGCATATTTATTAATTTTAGGAAGTTCTTGTTCTTGTTCCAAAATCACTTTATTAGGTACCGCTCAAAAAGAACAACCTAGTTTATGATAATTACAATAATGAATAATATGTGAAGGTTATTCACATATTAAACAAAATTGAGTAAAATCAATCATTCCTCCAGGGAAAAGTGTCTTTTCAAAACATTTTTATTGTTCTCTAGCTTTCTGGCCCGGACTCCCTTCTACAGGAGAAACCTTGTCATGTTATACCATGTTTTCTCCTGTCTGTAGAAGGGCGTCCGTGCTCAAAAGCTAGAGAAGAATAAAAATGTTTTGAAAATATACTTTTCCCTGATGGAATGATTCATTTTACTTAATTTTGATGCAAGGGATTATTTTATAGAATTAAAAACAAAATGTTAACGCGGGATACGATCCCAGTTCATGACTGTCGGGAATCGAGGGTGTTACCTACTCGTCCACCTTTTTGAAAGTTGATTTGCTTGATTAATTAAATATTCTAAATAAATATGTAAACAGAGGTTGTGTATTTAGAGAAAGAAACTTGTTGTTAATTTTTCAGGAAAAAAAAAGCTGTAAACACCCAACCAACACTATTTAGATGAAAACTCCATTAAGCCATGACACTAACAGGTTAAACGGAGCGACCATAAATTAAGTAAAATTAGGTAAAGATAAATGATCGTTCATTTAACCACAAACAAGTCAATAAGTTTAACGGCTCTCTCATCTAACAAATGGATAGTTTGTGGTGATAGTTAATTGCAATACTAAATTAGTTGTGTGCTTTTTTTTTTTTTGTTAAAATTAATCATTTTTTATATTAACTCCGCCTTTGCCGGTCCCAAGCCCGGATAAAAAAGGAAGAGGGGGAGCAGTAACAAGCTCACTAAAAAACCTGGGCTCAGCTGGCCTGGCTGATAGTACCCTGTAAGGGCTCCTAATCCAGGGATACAGGATGAGCAGCATTTGTACTCCATGTTAGGAGTGGCTGCACATGGTGTCTGTTCCTCATGTCAGAGGCGGCCATTTATTTTGGAGCTAAGTCGGCCTGCCACTGAGTAGTGCTCCCAGTCTTAATGACAAAGGCAGACGCATTCTACTTCACCCAGTGTGGAGATAAGAAAAAAGATTGTTTCTAATAATGGTTATCATTTATAGATAAAAGGAGTGTAATTGCTAACTACACTTTTTATAAACAATTTAATTTGCATAAATATTATTGGTGGTGGTCCATGGAGCAGATCAGATCGGTCCGTGCACCCTGATCATTGCTTCATGGAAAGGAGGAGTGCCATTGCCCTGTTAGTCAGCCACATTTCAAAGTTCCCTGTTCACGGTTGTTTAGTGTTTATATTTTTATAATTAAGAATGAGATTTGTATAAATTGTTTATTAAACTTTATACGAATCTTTTTACATCATGTTGTTTACATTCTACTTCTTTATTGTCCTTGTTTATAATGATGATATATATTTATTCACAGATTAATAGGAAATTATATTTAGTCCTAAACAACGGTTACCGTAGCGGCTCACGACACCGTACTACAGGGCAATCCCTTACTTGTGCTGCTTCTCCCGCCCGCCACGTAGAGAACTTCTGGGCAGGATAAATCATTAAATACCATATTAGAAACATTATGCAAAATAGAAGATATGCTACCTTGAAAATTCTAGTTTAGAGGAAACTCATCCTGGTTCTTCTGTATTGATATTCTGGGAGAAATAAAATCCAATTAGGCTCTCTTATATATAATTCAACAATAAACTTTCGGTACAGTTATTTTTCATCTTTTATTTATTTATGCTAAAATATAATTTACATATACGTCTTTTTTTTTAAATAGAGGGAAGGTGAAGGGTACCATCTGTTTAGTATTTTGTAAGGGATATGTTTACGTCCACGTTAAAATTTCAACAGAGATTGTAACACAGAGATAGGTATAAATAGATGCTTCACCTTTTAGGTTAAAGGCATCAAAAAGTATTAGATCAATGAATCATAAGGTTCGTAGGAGGATAATGCCGTGAAGTGTGTGTGTGTGTGTGTGTGTGTGTGTGTGTGTGTTTGAGACTTGAGGAAGTATAGCGAGAGAGAGTTTGAGGATGTTAAAGAAATATGAAGATTTATACTGAGGGCATCAAAGAAAGATGATATCAAAGGTTTGAGACCCACAAAATGGAGCATTAGTTTGAAGATACATTACTAAAATATTAGATCTTAAGTTGAGGTCTCCAAATAAGGAAGAAACCATAGACTGTGAGCAATTAAAGAAAGAAGAATCCATAGATTGAAAAGCGCCAAGAATTAGCCCATAAATTGAAGGTATCAATGAAGAATGAGACTATAAGTTGTGGATGTCAAAGAAAGATGGTGCCGTATGCTGAGAACGTCAGAAAAGAACGAGCCCAAGAAATGTAGTAAACTCTACGTAGTATAATTCGTTGATTTTTAATTATTCCAGAATTGGCCAAATTGGCGCAAGCCATCAGAAACTTTCAGTTTCACAATATGGAGATGCATTTTTCTTAATCTATTCATCTTATATTTCAGTACAATTTCACATTTGTACTATTTTTCATAGGGGGTCGGTGGAAGGCTGGTTAAACCGTTTGGTTTTCGACCACTAGGACCAGGGTTCGATTCCCGCATTTGGACACTTTTTTTCTGTTTAAAGAAAAAAAAATGCTCCAATGGCCCCCGATTCTTGCAAAAGTCCAACCCCACCAGCGAGTGCAAGTAACCAAACGGGGCTCTGGCATTAGTAAGTGCAAAGTCGAACTGCTTTTCACATGTGTAGACATGTGGTGCACTTACAGTAAAAGCAGTCGCTAACTACCCACCATGATTATCATGGCCTGTACCACGTGTACTAGGGATAAGCAAAAAAAAAACTATTTTTCACATATATATAGGTGAAAAATAATAAAATAAAAAAGGTCAATTTTTTTGTTATTAAAATCAAAAAAAGGCATATTCTGACTACGTTCACGTGAACATTTAGATGGCAGAGCGCAGAACGTTTAGTTGATTTTTGTTTCACTAGATGGCGCTCTGCCATCTAAAGGTTCATGTAAACATGGTCAGGATATGCCTTTTTGATTTTAATATATATATATGCATATTTTATCACTATATGAGGCATAGCTTTATAAATAACCTCACTCCTGTAGAAGATATCTAAGTTCCGAAAGCTCGAGAATTAATTAAATTATATTTTTTACAAGAGAGAAACTCTTCACCGGATGAAAATGTGTTCTCTAAAATAAAAAAAAACATCATTATAATGAAAGGATGACAAAAGGATATAGATTTTTTAATCTATACAAAATTTACTGCCAAACGAAATCGATTAAGCTAGCTTGTGGACCAAATAGTAGCTCGACGGTGGCGCTCAAGTGGGGAAAGTTGGAACTAAAATTAGCTAAATATTTTAACACCCGTTTAAAGTGAAGTCATATGAATGAGTTAGATAATAATAAATAATTAATTAATTAAAATGTCTCTTTATACTCGAATTTATTATTTAAAAGGTCTAAATCAGTGTCGGGCAACCGGTGTGCCGTGGCACACTGGTGTGCCGCGAAGAATTCTAGGTGTGCCGCGAACATTTTTGTAGGTATTTAGAACTTTTGGTTAAATTTAAAAATAATGTTTCAAAAAATAATTTTTATAATTTTTATTCAATTTTAATTTTTTTTTTTCAAAAATTTTCATATAAAAAATGAAATTTAAAAAAAGCAAATTTCATTTTATATAAAACTTATTTTGGTATTATAATTACAACAGTTTGCATAATTTTATATTTCATATAACGTATGTACATAATCTTGACGTACATAACTGGCACGTGCCATTATTAAAAAATAAAAATGCAAATAGGTACGTACCTATTTAAAATCATAAGTTAAAAAAAAACAATCCGCGAAAACAACTTTATTTAATAAAGTTGAATACATACTGCGGGAAAATACCTAATTTTTAAAAAAATATGTCCAAACTTAACCGTCATTTACAATCTTTGTCACAGCTGTTTATTAATAGAGACTCAAAGCTACAAAGCTTAAAAAAAAGAAAACAAAAAAAAAAATTATAAATTTATTTCAAAAATTTATTCGGAGTTTTCGTCAAAGTATTGCTGTAGTAATTCTTCTTTTTTTTTTTTGCATGTTGTAAAACACACACACATTCACACAATAAGTTTTGTACACCGTAAAATCTGTTGGTTAAAAAAGGAAAAAAAAATATTTTTGTTACGAAATTCTCACTCACTTTTAACTCAAGGTAACTTTATTTAAACATTTTATTATTTAATATTTATTTAAACATTTATTATTTAATATTGAAAATTTATAAAATGTGATATATATGTTTAAATTTTTACAAGTATTTATTGTTGTATTTTAATTACCTACGAGGAAATTTATAGTGAGAACCACAGGTGCGCCGCGAAAAAAAGAAATTAAGCTTAGTGCGCCGCAACTCGAAAAAGGTTGCCCGACACTGGTCTAAATAATACAAAGTATATTTTAGTTCTCATTTCTGCCACTTGAGCGCCACAGTCGAGCTGATATATGGTCCATAAAATTGACGTATATTCATAATGTCTTTTGATTTTTTTTTTTTTTTACTTCAATAAAACTTAATCTCATATTGTCGTATAAGTAATTAATTAATTTCTTAGAATGTAGCGTTGAAAAAAAAATCTACATATTTGGGGAAAATGTTATATATCCCGTTTTTTATTTTTTTTTATATAGAATGTTGAGCTTTAATAAACTTTTTATATTAACAAAAAGGTCGCTTTAATAATTTGAAAAAGTGTACCGGCATTAGGTTGAAAACAAAAGAAGGTAAAAACAAGATAACCAAATGTGAACAAAATTGTCTCTCTCTCTCTCTCTCTCTCTCTCTATAATCTTATATGGACGTTATAATAAATCAGTTTCAATCTCAATCTCTCTCTCTCTCTCCTTCAAAAAAAAAATTATTATTATTAATAGACGACCGACGACCTCAAACAACTTCCACTTCCTTAAGTTTCAATTCCATTAGTGAAAATGGAGGGACGAATGAAATATTATTCAACAATGTTTATAACATAAAGTTACGTTAGATTTATATTCATGTAGCAAAAGAGGCACCTCTCCCTTTAAATATGCATTAGATCCAATTACGTTATGATCACCACCCCAGTAAACACTTTACTAGTGATGATAAAAAATAAGCTACAACCCCAGTTTTGTCAAATCCAGACAAAAGCCAACAACCAGTATACCATGGTTTCAGACTATGTCCCTCATCAGTACAGGGGTGGCTTCGATTTTATAACATCCTACGGGAGGGGTTATGTAATCGGTCAAATTTACCAAAAGTGGCAGGGTCCGATTTTCAGACTAGAATACAACATAAATTTTATAAAATAAATAAAGCTTCCAGGGTTAAGTTTATTGTTCAAATTTTTATTTTCAAGTTTTCGGACTTGTCATTCCTTCAACAGGATTATCACGTTAATAAATTGATGATATATATACTATTTTTATATATACAAATTATTTTTTACATATTTAAATATTAATGATATTGAAAAGGGAAAAAATATTGTTACATCAATTTTAAAGCGCCTTACATTTATTCAAAATATTCTATGATATTTAATATTTATTTAAAACAGAATATTTAGATTATCATCATTCCTTTTTATAGTTTCATTCCTTTTGTAAAATTTATTATACATATATCTTGATTGGTTATTGGAGCGAGAGAGGACCTAGACGAAAACTGCGGATCACGACCTACGAGGAAGAGACCACGAATAAATAAACACAATAACGTTGAAAGGTAATTTATTTTTATTTACTTTTAATTTTATTTATTTGCTTTGGATATGGAAACCCGCTCGGGAAACGTGTATAACACCAAGAAGGAAGAAACCAAGGTCGACGACCTTGCAAAGCTGCAACTTGGTGCAACAATATATATATTACCTTCTTTGTGTGTTATAAACAATTTTTGAAAAAAATATATACGTGCATGGTGGAGGATACATGCTGGTCGAATGATATCTCAAATTAAACCCAATAAACATAATAACACAAATTTGTTTACCACTTCAACAGCTTAAACACTTTTTTCGTTAAATTTGACCGATTACATAACCCCTCTCATAGGATGTTATGAAATCGAAGTTTCCCTTGTACTGATAAGGGCCATAGTCCGAAACCATGTTATCTTCTTCTTTCTTATCTCCACTCAATCATATTAGGGCACAAGTTGTGACCCCTGATGGTGTCTGTTTGACAACCATCATGACTGGGTGAAGTAGAATGCCTTTGTCATTAATACTGGGAGCACTACTCAGTGGCAGGCCGACTTAGCTCCAAAAGAAATGGCCGCCTCTGACATGAGGAACAGGCGCCATGTGCAGCCGCTACTAACATGGAGTACAAACGCTGCTCATCCTGTATCCCTGGATTAGGAGCCCTTACAGGGTACTATCAGCCGGGCCAGCTGAACCCAGGTTTTTTAGTGAGCTTGTTACTACTCCCCCTTCTCCTTTTTCATCCGGGCTTGGGACCGGCAAAGGCGGAGTTAAAAAACCATGTTATAAAGGTTGTCTATTTGTCTGAATTTGCCAGAACTGATGTTATAGATCCTTCCTTATCACCACTAGTGAAGTTTTTTACTAGAATGATATTCATAATGTAATGTTCAAATACATAATTAAAGGGAGAGGTGTCTCTTTTGGTATATTTACAGTAGAACCTCCCTATAAAGGACACCTAATTGCCGAGCCAAAGTGTCCTTTAAAAAGAGGTGTCCTCTAACCGGAGAGTTTCTAAATAGTAAAAAATGGTAATTTTTGCAAATGAAAACTGTCCTATATAGAGAGGTGTCCTCTAGGGCGAGTGTCCTTTCATGGAGGTTCTACTGTTTATATATATTTTTATATCTAAAGAGACAAAGGTCACCTCTCCCGTCAAAATAGACGTCAAAACTAGACGCCATCTATTGACCGTCGCCGCAAACTAGCGGCCTCGGGTCGGTGACAAAGCCACAACACCAGCTTTGGCAAACTGAAAAGCGTCTAACTAGAGACCATGGTTTCGGGCTAATGGCCCTCGTCAGCCTAGGCTTGGTCTCTAGGTGGACGCTTTTCAGTTTGCCAAAGATGGTGTTGTGGCTTTGTCACCGACCCGAGGCCGCTAGTTTGCGGCGACGGTCAATAGATGGCGTCTAGTTTTGACGTCTATTTTGACGGGAGAGGTGACCTTTGTCTCTTTAGATCAATATCCTCCCGGCAAAATTTCCATCTATATATATATATATATAGTGATGTCTCTTTCAGTCTATCCGTTCAATTAATCTTGAAGATTTCCACACGTCTCTCAGGTTGTTGATAAGGTGAGAAAACAAATAAAGAACCCGCCAACAAATACCTCTCGGAGATTAATATTTGATGGGAAGGGAGAGAGAATTATTACATTTGGGACTTCCTCAGAACTGGAGAATCAGAGAGAATAAATCAACAAAGGCTTCAGGGAACTTCAAAATAATATATATATATGCGATATATATATATTTGTTTTATATTATATATATTTTTTCTTATAACAGTTTTCTTTAATTCGTTTATAGAGTACAAGTGGAAAACATTTTAAAGTCACGTGTGCCATTTACAAATTGCGTCGAAACAAACTAATATTTTTGTTTGAAACATATCATCTATATTGTGTTGTGTGTACAGAAATATTTATTATTTATGTAAAGGTTTTATTTTATATATATATATATAAAATTATATTTTGATACTCTTCCCTCAAATAAAATGCCGTTTTAATCTGTTGTTTGTCTTTCTTAATATTTTACGTGACAATATAGTGAAAGAGAGGCCTTTCTTCCTTTAACGTACTTATAAGCCGTCAGCCCCGTTAACTTCCAGACCTTGGGACCAAGTGTCAGACCTACGCAGTTTCAGGACGGTCTAGAACATTGCGCGAGTGTCTGACAAAGTCGAGAGACATGACCCGTCGCTGGCTGTCGTCTCTCTGGACCTGAAGTCGGCGTTCGACACCCTGAGCAGGAGCTACCTGTTCGCCCTGCTGGAGAAGCTGGGCTTACCATCTACCTTCCTATGGTAGGTAAGGCCTCCATCCGGGTCGGAGATGTTTACACCAAGGTCTTTCCGCTTCTAAACGGGGTAAGACTGCTGTCGCTTCTGCGCCGCCCTCTTCAGGATCGGAGTTGAGCCTCTGCTAATCCACCTCGAGGATCTTGGGCCAAGAAAGCGTGGTCTCCTAAGCTGATGACATCGTGCTCTTCATCAGAGACGACGCCCAGTTTGAGATCGTGCCCCTGATCTTCGAAGAGTTCCGCATGGCCTCCGGGGTGGCTGTCAACTTCGACAAGAGCTGCGGTCTCTGGTGCGGTTCCTGGAAGCACCAGATTGTTCTCTTCTGGACTGACTGTCCTGGGCTGCACAATCATCGACAGGAACACCGTCGCCTCACACCTGTTGGGGCTGCTGGAGCAAGCCATCACAAGGTTGCGATCTGTCGCTGATGGATCGTGCCCGCGCGGCCAAATGTCTGGTCCTGGGTTCTATCCTGCACCACCTCAACAACTACGATCAAGAAACGACCATCGGCCGGCTGCTGGCGCGCTTCGTGTGGGGTTCTAGCTGAATCTCGTGGATTCTCGGGAGCATCATGGCACGTCCAGTCTCCGAGAGTAGAGTCGTCGGCCTGCTGGACATCGCGGATCAGCTACGTGGCGTGCCAACGGACATTCTTGGTCCGTAGATGGACGCGGTTGATCCCGCTGACTCCTGATGTTTGGCTCTCATTGAGGGGGAAAATGCTGAGCCTCTGGGAGGCCGAGTCCTTGAGCTGGACCACTGGATTCTGCACTTCATCAGCCTGAGGTCTCTGCATCTTCGAGGAGACAACAGTTTGGCAGGCAGCTCCCGAGCATTGGCTAAGGGCTGGTAAAATCTGAAGGCTTTGATCACAAGAAAACTTCCAAATTGTGTCGGATTGCCAAATGGCTCTTTCTACCATAAGTAGTCTATGGTCCCCCAAGAATCCACCTTATTGCAGAAATCATCTGTAACCTACACCCAATGTACAATTCTGCTATATCAAAGGTCACAACGGGATTCTGGAAAATGAACTAACAGAACAAACAGCAAAGCCTGTTGTACATTCTTACTCATACTCCCGTCTATCACAATTTTTCGATAAAGCACCTTTTCTAACATATACACTGTCTTTCCATAAAGCGTTGCCCACAATAAAATAACTCAGCTCACACAGAATCTAGACAGACCTATACATTATAGATTACTCACAAAGGAGGAGGGGGAGCAGTAACAAGCACACTAAAATACCTGGGTTCAGCTGGCCCGGCTGATAGTACCCTGTAAGGAATCCTGATCCAGGTATACAGGATGAGCAGCGTTTGTACTGCATGTTAGGAGTGGCTGCACATGACGTCTCTTCATCATGCCAGAGGCGGCCATTTCTTTTGGAGCTAAGTCGGTCTGCCACTGAGTAGTGCTCTCAGTCTTAATGACAAAGGCAGACACATTCTATTTCACCCAGTCATGATGGTTGTCAAACAGACACCATTAAGGGTCACAACTTGATACCCTAATATGAGAGTGGAGATAAGAAAGAAGATGATTACTCATCCAGCAATCCCAGGATATTTACAGCCATGCCCAAAATTTTGATC
>CP092879.1:53672696-53705236 GCA_030710605.1 Cordylochernes scorpioides
TTCCCGAGGTTTCTGTAGATATTAATTTATTCTATTTCATTAAATTCGAAAAGGAAACAATGAACAAATAATATTATTGTTGAATTTTAATGACTTTTTTTTCGCTTTTTTTTTTTGTTTACTATGTGGGGCTATGGGAACTGAAGGGGATATGTGCGGGCTTTAATCATTCTTATAGTAAACAATGGTTTGAAATCTATGTTCTGTTCTTATGATTCAAGATGATGTTCAAATAGAGCAAAACTCCATCGATTTCTTTTTCTATGGTAAAATAAATGGTAAGAGATAAACATAAATGTTGTAAGATTTAGGTACTTACAGCTTGTAGGAAGGCATGAGGACGTTGAGGATTATATGATAATAATCTTTATTATCCATTTAGCAAGAAAGACAAAGTTATGGTAGCGAACAGTTATTGTAATATAGAGAAGAAGGTAAACAAACAGTTGTGATGATGATAGGTCCAGTGTGGCGCTAGCTGTCGTAGCATTCAGTTATCCAACAAATCCCCGGCATGAATGTGGAGACATCACGAGGTTGTAGCGTAACTTCTCAAATGTCGGCCTTGGTAGCGGCTTGGTCAGAATGTCCGCCTTCATGTCACCAGTTGGGCAGTAGACCATTTTTATCACTGTCTTCTTCTGAAGATCCTTCAGGTGATGGATCTTGGTTGCGATGTGCTTGGTTCTAGAAGACACTTTTTCGGATGAACATATCTTGAGACATGATTGATTGTCTTGGTGGAAGTAGATTGGAGCTTTCTGTTCCAGTTCGAGATCCTTTAGCAAGTCGAGGAGCCATAACAGTTCTTGTGAGGCTTCAGCTGCGGAGATTAGTTCCGCTTCGGTGGATGAGAGAGATACGCAACCTTGTTTCCCAGTCATCCATGAGATGGGGTTTGATCCCAGTAGGAACAAGTTTCCGCTTAGTGATTTTCTGTCGGTGTTGTCGCTTGCCCATGTGGCATCGCTGTATGCTTCCAGCGTGGGAGGTTTTTGGTTAGATATGCGTAGCTCGAGTTCTTTAGTAGTTTTTAGATATCTTACGATTCTTTTTGCTGCATTCCAGTCACAATTTCTAGGATTCTGGTTTCTGCTGCTGAGTATGCAGACTGGAGCTGCGATATCTGGTCTGGATACTACGCTTAGGTACAATAGTGAGCCTATCAGTTGTTGGTATTGGACGTTGTTTGGTAGAAGTTTTTCATCAGATATACCGGGGTATCCGCTTTCCATGGGAGTGAAAGTAGGTTTCGCTTCTTGAAGATTGTACCTTTCAACTAATTCTTGGATTTTATTCTTTTGGCTCAGAAGGAGTTCACCTTCTCTGTTCCTTGAGATTTCTATACCAATGAATTGAGTGGGGTCTCCAAGGTTCTTTATTTCGAATTCTTTTTCGAGAGTTTTTACAGTGTTTTGGATGATTATCTCGGAATCGCTTGCGAGGAGCATGTCATCCACATATAGAATCAAGTAGATGGAATGGTTTTCTTCATTCTTGATGAATAGGCATGGGTCTACAATGCTCTGTTTGAATTTATTTTTAATTAGAGTGCTTGCAATTTTTGTGTTCCAAGATCTTCCAGCTTGTTTTAGACCGTAAATTGCCTTCTTTAGTTTGCAGACTTTGTTTGTTTGTTTTGTATGGAGTCCTTCTGGGAGTTCCATGTAGAGTTCTTTATCTAGGTCGCCGTGTAGGAACGCTGTCTTGACATCGAGGTGGATCACTTGCATCCCTTTGTAGACTGATGCGGCTAGGAAGGATCTAATTGTAGAATGCTTTACAATGGGTGTCTGAATGTCTTGAGCTTCAGTTTTGTACAGCATGTAGTCATTTCTTATGGGAGGTATTCCCTTTGTTGGTCTCGTGGATCTTCTTTGTGTGACCACTTGTGTTCCTGTGCTTGTGCCGGGTTGAATGTAATCCTCGGTTTCTGAGTCCTCAAGGTTTTCGGGTTGTGTTCCTGGTTCCTGACTTTCCTCTGCATTACCAATATGATTGGAGGAAGTTAGATCTGTACTTAGTACTTGTGGTGAAATTGTTTTTGTGGAAGCGTGGTGAAAGCCATTTTCTTTTTCTATAAATTTTACGGATCTGCTGATTGTGATGTTGTCTGTATCGTGCAGGATTCTGTATCCTTTGCTTCGATCATCGTATCCAAGAAAGATCCCTTCGATAACTTTGCTATCCAACTTGTTTCTTTTTATCTTGGGAATATAGGCGAAGGCTTTACATCCGAATCTTTTTAGATGCTTCAGACTGGGCTTCCTGTTGGTCCATAGTTCAAATGGAGTCTTGTCTGTAGCTTTCGAGGGTATACGGTTGTGTAGGTAATTAGCTGTGGTAACCGCTTCCGCCCATAGAGACTGTGGGAGTCCTGAGTCAAACAGCATGCATCTTGTCATCTCCATTAGTGATCGATTTTTCCTTTCTGCTACTCCGTTCTGGGCTGGTGAGTAGGGGACTGTTAGCTGATGTTTGATTCCGCTTTGGTTCAGGAAATCTTCGACTTGTCGGTTTACGTACTCACGACCGTTGTCTGTCCGTATGGTTTGGATATTTTTTCCAAATTCCGTGTGTGCTGAGATGACGTAGTCTTTTATTTTTTCATAGGCTTCGTCTTTTCCTTTCAGGAGGTAGATCTTCGTGTATCTGCTGTAGTCATCAGTGAAGGTGATGAAGTATCTCTTACCGCTGAGAGAGTTAGTTGGTAATGGACCGCAGATATCACTGTGGACAAGTTGAAGCGTTTCAGTTGCTCTGTACTCTGTCTTCTTTGGAAATGGGGTTTCGGTGAGTTTTCCTTGAATGCACTGAACGCAGTCTGTGCTGTGCGAACAGTTATTTAGACTTAGTCCTCTTGCTAGGTTCTCATTTCGAATCTTCTTAATTGATTCTATATTTCTGTGTCCTAGTCTGTCGTGCCAGAGCATGAGGCAATTTTTGTTCTTGCAGTGGTTTTGTTTTGCTACATTTGCTTTGAATGTGCGAGTTTGGAGGTTGTCATCCAGGTGGAGTCGGTACATTCCATTGTCAAGTATACCGTTCGCGAGGGCTGTGTTGTCTCTTTCGATGGTACACCAATCTCTGTTGAACGTTACTTTACATCCGTTGGAGGTGGCCGCACTCACTGACAGAAGGTTGTCTGTTAGTTCCGGGATGTAGAGAACTTTTGTGAGAAGTAAGGTGTCAGTCTTTCCTTGGGGTGTGATGACTTTGATTTCTCCTTGTCCTATCCCTTTGACCTGCAGCTTATTGCCATTAGCAACCACAACATTTTGTGTTTGTTCTCTGTTAAGTGCAGTGAAGAAGCTTTCGTCGTACGCCATATGAGATGTGGCTCCAGAGTCGATGAACCAGTTGTGTACACTTGCTTCTCGTTGAGTGCAATTGAGAGCTTTTGGGTTAGGTCCTTTTGTTGTTCTCTGATTTGTTGATTGTTCTTGGGTGACACTCGACTGATTTGTGTACTTTGGTACGTTTCCTCTTCTGAAGTTTTCATATTTGTACTCTTTGTTGCTGTTGTTTCGCTTTTGATAGTGCCAACATTCTTCTTTGGAGTGGTTTGGTTTGTGGCAGAAAGAACAGAATTTCTTCTCTTTTTCTCTTCTTTGGCTTGAAGCTCTGTGGAGGCTTTTTAAGGCTTTTGATGCGGTGCTTTCGTCTTTCGAGCTTTCTACTCTGCGTGTGTGTTCATCAAGGAGTTTGTTCTTGGTAAATTCAAGCGTTAGCTCGTCATCAGGCCTTGATTCCAACATCGTGATGAGATTGGAGTAGCTCTTTGGAAGCGAGCAAAGCAGTATAGCCGTGATGTGAGAGTCCTTTAGTGTTTCGCCAATGGTTCGCAGTTTGTCAACAAGTTCCATCATGGTGGTGATGTGCTGCTGCATGTCTTTGTCTTCTTCGAGTTTTAAGCTGTAAAGTTTCCTTAGCAAATAAATTTTTCCTGAGAGTGTTTTTCTTTCATAGATATTTTTAAGAGTGTCCCAGGTAGCTTTGGCTGTTAGTAGGTTTTTGACATGCACTATTTGTGAGTCGGCGATGCTTAGATTAATGATAGCTCTAGCTTTTGAGTCTTTCTTTTTCCATTCGATTTTAGGTTCATCTGGAATATTTTCGGTGACAACTTCCCAAAGATCTTCCTTTTGCAAGAGCATTTCAATTTTGAAAGACCATAGTGAGTAGTTATAGCCGTCGAGCTTATTTAGGGTTACATCGTGGCTCGGGAGTGACGCCATTTTTGCTAAGCCTTTTTTCTTTTTCTTAACTCGTTAGTTGAATTTCATGCAATACTCAGTCTCATAATCTAATTGTTGTAAGATTTAGGTACTTACAGCTTGTAGGAAGGCATGAGGACGTTGAGGATTATATGATAATAATCTTTATTATCCATTTAGCAAGAAAGACAAAGTTATGGTAGCGAACAGTTATTGTAATATAGAGAAGAAGGTAAACAAACAGTTGTGATGATGATAGGTCCAGTGTGGCGCTAGCTGTCGTAGCATTCAGTTATCCAACAATAAAATTTCGAATAAAATTGTTGGGGAAAATAAAAAATAATACATGGTCAAAAATTTTTAAATTATTTTCATAGCACTGATATTTCGAATTGACCTAACTCACATTGGATAACCCATCAGGTAGTCAATCGAAACAAAAATCTTTTAAAAAATAATATTTTATTAGAAGCAATTATATATATAGTACAGCTTTTTGCCCCTGCATGGTATATAAATATACAGTATTTATTTAAAAACATTGAGAATCATCTTTATGGATTAAAAAATGAAATGCGCTCATTTGATATTTTCAATATAAATTACGACTTTGCTACTGCTAATAAAATTACATGAAAATGATGACCAACTAAATAGCTTTACAATTTCTATAGAATTAAAATCTTTTTGATCAGAGATTGAAATTTTAGCACAATTTAATATATTAAAAATAAAGAAGGCATTTCTCCTGACCACGAGCACATGTGCTTTTTAGATGACAGAGCGCCATCTAGTGGAGCAAAAATAAACTAAACGTTTATTTAGCTTGCTCCGTGATATTTGGCCAACCCAATTTTTTGATAAATCAAGAAAAGCCATCCACGATATATATGTTAAAGATATATTCTGCCTATGTGCCCGTACTCCTATTTTTAAAAAGGTAACCGTGTGTATGGTCAAAAAAATATTTTTTTTTTAATCAGAAAGGGTAAAAGAAGGAAAAAAAAAGAACACAAGGAACAAGTAAATCGCATTGTTAGGGATACCATTGTTCTCTAACTTTCCAACAATTCGTAAAAGATATTCGAGAGAGAGAAAATTTGTGTTTGACCATCAACGACCTAAATTCAATTAAGCCACTGTAATTAATGGTTTGTAAATGTCACTATTTATTCTATTTATAGAGAATATGTTTCCAAATAAACTTTTTTTTCTATTGTTCAATTACACTTATATATTTGTAATAACATACAGTGTGGTTTCTAAAAGATATAATAATGATTTTGTGGTATTAAATTTGTTAGTAAATTTATTTTTAATTGTCCTATATATTTAGTTAGGATTATCGTACATGTTTATTTATATTTTAAATCTCAGTTGAAACAAAATAATAAAGATTTATTTTCGTGTTTTCTTATTTTTTTCTTTTGATTTGTTAAATAAATATTTTTGGTAAATCAATTGAGGCGTTTATTACAAATATTTATATATATATCTTTGAAATGTATATTTTTATATTAAAAAGAAATATATATATACCTATTTTATTTTATTAAGGACATTTTCACCTCAATAAAGCCTTTTATTTATTAAAGAAATATATTTTGTGCTTTAAGACAACATTTAAAGTTTATCAGCAATATTTCGAAATTCAATCTGTATATTTTAAAGTTTTAACTATATTTTCTATATATAAGGTAAAATAACAAAATTTGAGGTTAAAAATATCAACACTTTATATTTTCGTAAATAGTTTTTCAAATTTAAACATTACCATATTTTAAGATTTTTATATCCATTTGATTCATAAAATATTTTAAATTTAACACAAATGATTACAACTTTATCAATAATTATAATGCGACGAAGTTAATGCGAAATTATATAATATAAAAAGAAATCAATATAATTTAAAATGTAGACGCGTTGTATAATATAAAATAGATATAAAATTTGTTACGAAATATACGATGGTCTCAAAATGAAATTTTTCAAATTAATTCTCAAAAATGTTATTATTTAACTTCAAAATATTATAATTCAATATCATAATGCTCTTTAGCCTTAAAATGTTAACTTATTTTAGATTGCTATGTAGTTTAAAATTTCTAAACAATGATATTGAACTTGAAAATATCGTTTGTAAATTTAATATTTTGTTATTATACGTGTTATTATATTGAAATATCGCTATTAAATTTGTCAATGTTGATAATATACCATAAAATATTAATATTAAACTCTAAAATTTATTAAAAGTAGAAAAGATTTATATATAATCTAATTCAAAAATGTTTTTATTAAAATAAAAAATGCCGTTAATAAATACTAAAAATGAATATAACCCAATAGTATAAAAAAAGATTGTAGATTTACATTTTAACCGACACGTTATTATATAGTTTTTTTTTTCGGCAAACAAAATTAATTTCCACAAAATATAATTTTATATAAGTAGAAAAATATATATTATAAGCACTTTATACTAAATATATATAAATTAAAATACGCTTAATCGTATTTTAATTTGAACATAAAAGATATTAATAATATATAAATTAAACTTTCTTTATTTGTTAGATATATTTATTTGTACTTACCTCAAATTTCTAAAATATTATCGAAATAATTTTATATAAATTAGGAGAAAATACATAATTTTGATTATAATATATTTGTTGTAATCATATCTTTAACATATAGTATTTTCAAATTGTTTTATAATTTTTATTGCAGCTATACAAAAACAAACGCTAAATTTAGTTTTGTATAAATATATCTCCTCACATGTTGTCCTTTTGTAGATTAAACTTCTCCTCTAGAAAATATTGGCTAGAATATACCCAGGTCTGTGTATTTAATAAAAAGATTAATGTGTGCTGCCAAGACACAATCTGCTAAAAAAGAACTCACCTGAATCAACATCCTTGCGAGCTTTATCCAACTTCGGCTGCTTGCCGTATCCAGGCAACCACGCATGCGCTGTGTCATCTGACTTCTAGGAATAAATTCTACTTTTCCTCGTCTCCAAATATTATCTCCAAAATCAGAAATATTGATTCCTATTGATGATTATATCCCTATTCAATTTGGTTTCTGCCCCTATTTAGGTTGTGGCTTTTATCGCCATTAGCTAACGAACTCAAGTTTTGCTCCTTCTGTGAAATATTTTGTTGAAAATATTTAAGCTAATAATAATACAAAAATCAACTTTTAGTATAGTTTATTTTATATTTATATAACATACATTATAATTTAATTTTCATATGTGAATTTATTCTAAAATTTAATTGGGATAAATCTTTCTAGAAAAATCGTTTGACTTTTTTTTTCTTCAACATTTTAATATCGTAATTAAAAATGTTTTAGGGAATTTTTATATTTTTTTGTGAGCAAGAATTAATTAACAAAAAATAATTTGTATTTAGAGGGGAAGGAAGAGAGCAGGCCTTTAATGTTTTATTATGACTTAGAAATATTCGTTAGGTATTTTTTAATTATCTACTTGCGCATGAAAATCAATATTCCCGCCTTTTTCACCAATCTCATTCAAGTGGCGCTCTTCTGACTTCTTTTTTTCTCAATTTATCTAGTACATTCTCTCAAATTCCCTATGTTAGCACTTTGGGTAGTTGACGGCATCTTATGTACACTCCAAAAACTTGGATTAAATTAATCTAAAACTCTAAGCTGGCACATTTTTATCTCTCCTAGATTTATCTAACCAACTTTCAACTTTTCTCTAGAATTAAATTTTATTTTAGTTTTACTCTTGACTGTTGTTTTTTTTTTTTTTTGCTCTAATATATCTCTACCTATATATTTATTAACTCAAAATATTTTCTTAAGATATTTTATATATATAAAATATATTTTAAGAGTCAATTTTGTTATCTCACAGACTTTTCTATAAATAAGGTTTTGAACATTTAAGTCATTTTTAACTTTAATGAAAATATTTTAAACTTTAAAAAACAATTGTTATTCTAATTAATATAAACTTAATTCGCTTTATAACAACATTTTTCATTTTAACAGCATTTTACACTTTCAAATTTCTAAACTATTTATGAGCGAATTATTATTTTATTAAAGTAAATTATTCAGGAATTCTCTTCTTGCAGTGGTAAAATATTGTGAAGGCTTGGCTCATCAGCGGTGAACCCTTCCAGTTTTTTCGCTAGTTTAATCTACCATACCGCTTTAATAACGTATTAAAGTATCTTATACTTTTCGCACTTTAATAATAATTTAATTTATTTGATATCTTCTATTCTACCTTTTTTTTATTTTAACACAATACCAATTATTTATATTAACTATAGAAGCACGTTTTCTTTAATTGATATTAATCTATTTCATTTCTTTTCATTTTATATAATAAATGTTTATTCATAAATTTCAATGAAATTATTTATTCAAAACGAATAATTTATTATTTTTAGAGAATTTGATATATAATAATAAATAAAACTTTTAAACTCTCTCTAATTGAACATTCCAAAATTTAATTTTTACCTTTCTATTCAAAGTAGATTTTTTATTTATTTAAATCAAACGAAATAAATATATAATATTTGAGATTTCTTTCATGTGTTAATCACTGTTTTATACGCCGTTCTCATTTTATTTTCATATTAGTTTCTAAAACAACCTGCTTTCCAACTTTAACTTTCAGCAATTTAAATAATACTCTTTTGAGTATAAATGTTAGGGTAAATGAAAACTTTAAACAAGTTAATAATTCGATTAGATATCCTCAAGTTCAACGGCTATATAATATTATAGCCTATTTATATACTTTTGACACACAACCGTCTAAATTATATGAATCATTTTATATTAATAGCTATACGCTCGTATATAAAATATTATAATTATAAATTCAAATGCCATCTATCGTTAAAATTTGTAATTATTATTTTGGCAATATATTTCCTACGACATATACTCATTAACAAAACTTAATGAAGCTGTACCTTTTAAAATGTATATTTTATTATTATAATTATATTTCATTATATTTCTATTATTTATTTAATATATAATAGAGCGTTTAAATTTACAAGTATGTGAAATCCGCCGTTATACAAGTGAATAAGGAGTAGGTTTTACTCAAATTATGAAACTTCCTTAGGTTTTGTCCATGAGTGTATATTATCAAATATAATTTCTATAGATCTTACAGCTTTGATAAAAATATTAGAATTGAAGGCTTGGCTCATTCAAAATCTTATCACTGCAGTAATGTCTACAGAAAATAATATTTTGTGATAATATAATCATAAGATACATATATTTCCAAAAATAATAATTAAAATTTTATAGAATATTGTGTATGCAAAATAATATTCTTATCCTTAATCAAATGTATGTATATGTGATATCTTGGGACCTCTGGGACCAGTGTTACCTGATGCTAGACGAACCTCGATGTCAACTCTACCGTGCAGTCGTGGTGGAAGGCGACACAGCTGGGCCAAAGGTGAAATAAACAAACAGAGATTCCACTAAGAAGCGTCTGACGTCAAGAAGGAATGGGATGAGCGGAGAGAGAGATCTTTAGAGCAAGTGTTACCTTGGTGAGATCCAAGCGCATACTGCCTAACCTAGGTTCTCGATTTAACACCAAGACCTTTCTTCTTTCTAATTGGTAGGAATATGTCACGTGGCCGTTTGCTATTGGTTGACCTACTTAGGTGTTACCTTCTAATTGGTCTTTGCTGATTTCTTTGTCGGAAGATATAACCGGCCTTGCCCAGGAAATACTGGTCGTTAAACTCGACTTTTATGATTTCCGCGATCATAAAATTGGCTGTAAATTTATTAATAGTGGTGCTGACTTTAAGCCTCTTTGCTAGGCCTTACTTCTACTCTCACCTAAGCCTGATTAGTTTTAACCTTAATTTTCTCCTGTTAGTCTCCATTCCTTCTATCTGTACAGTTGCTATACTTTATTAGATTCTTACGCGGTACAGATTGATGTTAGTTGAGGCTTTCTATTTGCAGTACATAAGAAGTTATATACAGTCATGGGGTGGAACATGTGGTAGTAGATATCTAGACTATTTACAACAATTCCATGGTCTTAAATCATCACATATACATATATGTTGTTAATTTTATTTCCCTCTCGTTGGCTTCTTATTTCCTATCAGCGTCATCTGATCACGCATGCGCAGTTCTTTACATTTTTATCGCCGTTTCGTGCGCCTTAGGTAGCTTACTCACAATTGCGGCCATCTTCTTGCCAACTTTTTTACTGGTAGTATTTGTTATTTTTTTAAAGGGTCAAGTGGATATTTCAGACGCACAAACAGCTACCTATTTTATATGCACGCACAAAAATTAAAAATATATAATAAAATCAAAAAGGTATACAGAAAGAGTATATAAAATATGACATTGAAATATTGCATCTTCAAACTTTTTTTAACTTTTTAAACTTTTATTAAAGCGTTTTTACAAAATTCAATTGAAATCTTAAATTGGTGAATAAACATTTTTTAAAAATTTTAATTAATATTTAAAATATTTCCAATATGATATATTTAAAATTTTAAAGTGAAACTTTGAACATTTTTAATACACTTTTTTATTTCTTCAAAATTTTCTGTCTCTAATAGTTAATCAATAAATATATATATATATATTTTTACATAACGCCTTGCATCGTTTGATGAGACTGTATTTTTATCAATAATTTCTAATGTTATTTTCTCATTTATTCTAACTATTAATTGAAATTAATATTCGAAAAATTATGTTAATTATATATATCTTCATTAAAATAAATGTAAGATATTTTTGACGCGTATGATTCTTTTTGAATTAAAACAATTTTCTACTGTTCTTTCTGAAACGATAAAATAGTTTATATATCTTATATCAGTGACGTGCAAATGCAACGATTTAATATATATATTCATTGTTTATATTTATCATCATTGTTGTTATTTACATATTTTTTAAATATTGATGAAAAATAATCTAAAAAGCTTCTGTGAGTGGTTTAATATATGGTATTTATCATCATTGTTGTTATTTACATATTTTTTTTTTAATATTAATGAAAAATAATCTAAAATTCTTCTGTGAGTGGTTTAATTGTGTGGTTTAATATATAGTATTTATCATCATTGTTGTTATTTACATATTTTTTAATATTGATGAAAAATAATCTAAAATGCTTCTGTGAGTAGTCAAGATTTGCCTTTTTATTATTTTTTATAGTAATATATATAATACAAAAAATATGAAAAACATAAACAGAGAAATATTTATGCGTAAAGAAAATATATATGTGACACACAATTCAATATCGATTTAATATAAAAAAAAAAACGAAATGAAATGTTTGGGTTAAAAAAACAAATTGATGGGGGTTCAAATCGTCTCTTTCTCCCGATGGCGAAATAAAAAATGACTCTACCACTTTTAGCATCATCTCGACAGGGGATTTTGATGGCTGTTGGCAGTTTAAATGCAGCTACATCCCTTTCTCCCACAATTTTATTTTTTCCCCTCTTTGATGCTCAATAATATCCTCAAAAATATTTTTATTTCTTCGGGATTAATTTCCTGTGGAGTTCTATCCATTTCTCAACTTGCCAATAATCGTTGTTAATGATATTCTTAAATATAGCGTTACATGCTTCTTTACATCTATATATTAGATAGGAAAAAGGCATATATTGGATTGAATAAAAAGATTTATTTGCCAATATTTCGGCTGGCTGAACGCCAACCTTTATTGGGGCATTACATTTTTGTATAAACAAACTCAGCGCTGCATAGCATATAGCCGCATAGACTGCAGCGCTAAGTTTGTTATACAAAAATATAATGCCTCGATAATGGTTGGCGTTCAGCCAGCCGAAATATTGACAAATAAATATTTTTATTCAATCCAATATATGCCTTTTTACTATCTAATGATTTAAGTATGGATTGCTCTATTTTCAGAACATCTATATATTTATAATTTAAAATAAAAGAGGCATATAAGCACCTCTAGATGGAAGAGCGCCATCTAGTGGAACAAAAATAAACTAAACGTTTATTTAACTAGTTCCGTGATATTTGGCCAGCCCATCTAGAGATGCTCATGTGAGAATTGTCAGGGTATGCCTTTTTTATTTTTGATATCAACACCTGACCTTTTTTTATATTTTATTATTTTTTCACATATTTATGATTATATATATTTTTACTCCGCGCGCCCCCAGGGATCTTGTGTGTCTTCAATAAAGGTCACTGTAATAACTTTCAGAGTTATTGTCTGAATCCCGATATACATGGTAAAAGATACAATTTCCTTAAGCTTTGTACATGAGTGTGCATATAATCACATGTTGGAATTGGATATATCTAATTGGTATTGTCGCATATGGCCACCGTTACGTTTTGTACTAGAGTGATTAACAAGACGGTTTGCTTCATTGCATTTTTAAAGGGAGCGGTACCTCTTTTTTTAATATTATAGCAAAGTATTTATTATATTTTATATACAGGTTATTAATTTTGATATTATTTATATTTTTTTCTACTCTGCAAACTTCCCTCATTGCTTATCTTATATCTTATAAATGTTGATTTTGTTCTTGCCTTAAATAAATTGCTGTGTCATCCTGAAGTTTGTCTTTCCTAATTTTCTACGTTACAATATATATGCAATTAAAATATGCAAATATGTAAAAACCAAAAGAACAATAAAAATCTTTATATTCTCTTTATTTATAATAAAATAATATATTTATTATTCCCATAAAATTATAGCAAGTATTAAAAATCTAATAAATATCTTTAATATAACTTATTTCATCTTCTGCCGAATCAATAGAAATAATATCAAAAGATAGTTGTAATTCTTCAGCTGTCTTCTGGTTTTTTTTCCCACTATATATATACATGCAGCATACAAATAAAAAATACAGGGTGATCAAAAGTCCCGCACTATTTTAAAAATTAATAACTCCGCGAATATTTGCGCTAGAGCAATGCGGTAAACACCATTGTATTCAGGATGCAATGGGATTTTTTATGGCAAATAATGAAAAATTTGAAATTGATTTTAGTTACAATTTCATTCGCCAGATGGCGCTCTACCAGAATCAGAGATTCAGCGGCCAAATTGTTTGATAAATTGAAAAATATACCTGATCGACACGTATTTTTCCTTTTTGAATACCAGGAAAGAACCCTAATAATATCAAATAACAAATTAATAAAACACCACTTCGCCAAAAGTATGAAGAATTGGTTAACGATTTTCAAATTCAATCTGAGATATGCAAAATAGGTAAATGCAAATTAAAGCATGTAGCAAAAATATTTATATTTTATATGGGGTTTTGTGAAATAGATTGAATGTTTGAAAAACACTGCTGATATCAATACACGAATTTTTGAAATGTTAATATAGTACCAAAAATTATGACGGCACTATTAATAGGATTTCTTGCTATAAGAAATGTGTAGTTTCTTGACTGATTGGCGACCCTTGACTAACTGGATATTTGTCATGATCCAACAAATGAAATATAGAGGGGAGTGACAAAATATATTTGTCTTACTTTATTCCAAATATCCTATGGGCTTGTCAAATATTATCATTGTTTATTATATTGTACAGAATTTTAAAAAATGTGTCCCCTCAAATGAAAATAATTTTTAAATCGACCTTTTGCGTTGAAAAACGTGGTAGTAAAATCATTTTGTATTATTTTTTTTCACAAAATTTCTAAAGTTATTGGTGTACAGAAAATATTCCTTATGCTATTTCTTCTAATGAGCGAAAAGCGAAAACTAAACATAAGAGGAAAAATTGTGTGTACCAGTGTTATTCGAGAAGTTATAACACTCTGGTTTGCACGACATAATATGTGAGCAAATGACAAACAAAATATTACTGTTCACAAAAAATAGAGTCAAGATGTGAGGACAGCATTTATTATCCCCATATCCCAACACAAAAAGCTGCAAAATATTGGTAGATAATATAATACATGGCAGCATATATAACACATGAGGTAACTGCTTTTTCTCTTGTATTAGGTCACAATCCTTGCTCAATGTGACACCCTTCATTCTCAATCACCGCCTTCAGACGATAAATGACAGAAAGAACAGCATTAAATAACATATCTGTTGAAATTGATAAAACGTGCGATCTGATAGAAGCCTTCAACATGGCCAATGTGGTAGGCCAGCATCGATAAACACACGATTTAATGTACCCCCATAGACAAAATTCGCAAGGCGTCAAGTCTGGTGATCTTGGAGGCCACTGGTATATAAAGTGGCGACTTATCATACGATTTTCACCGAACGTATCCTTCAGCAATTGTTTGGCACCTCGGGAGATATGAGGAGGTCCTCCATCTTTCATGAATGTTATTTCGCTTAGTGCTTTTGCCCTGCACAATATGGGAATACCCTTTTCTCTCAAAAGTTGAACATAACGTTCACCAGTTACAAAAACGGTGTTAAAAGTTCTTCCATTGATTTTTCAAAGAAAAATGGCCCAATAATAAAAGAAGTGAACCCACACAAAACTAACTCTAGGCTGGTAACGTGGCATTTCTGTAAAAATCCTAGGGTTTTCTGTTGCCCAAATGCGGCTGTTTTGAATGTTAAATTCTCCGTTTAGAGAAAAGTGAGCATCATCTGTCCACAGAACATTCGACAGCCAGTTTTCATCAATATCAATTTGCCGTAAAACCCATGCAGCGAATTCTTGACGCATCTCAAAATCGCCAACTTTCAGCTCGTGAAATCTTTGAATTTTGTATGGGTACACACAATAGAGACATTAAGTGAAGCGTCTTCGGATATCACAATCATACTCGGCGAATTTAACGCCAAAAGTTCAATTTGGGGATCACCTGTCCAGGATAACAAAAGTCAGCAGGTTGAGGACATGCTAACCGACCTCGACCTTACATCGTTAAATAACGGAGAGAACACCTACTATCTAAGTCCACAGGCACAGAATCCGCAATAGACATCACAGCGATAAATTACAACATCGCACCCACAACACAATGGAAAATCCTGAGAGGTGCAATCAGTGACCACAGACCAATTTTAACAACCCTAAACTTCAAAATTGGGAATGTCCATTAGAATAAAAGAACATGGAACTTTAGGAAAGCCGACTTGAAAAAATTCACAGAAAAGCTTGAAGAACTGTGCAACGAAAAATTGAATTACAGAACGCTTGACAAAAACTTGGAAAAATTCACTTCGAACATTTCAAAAGCTGCAAAAGCATCGATACCTAGAGGTAGACATAAAGACCTGTGGATACCTTACTGGAAGGACCACAACATCGAGGCAATGATTTCAGAGAGAGAGACAATATCAATGAACTTCTTAAAAAAAATAAAACAGAAGAAAACAGAAAGGAACTCATTGAAATTAGTCACAAAATAGAACAAGAAATTTGGATATGCAAACAAGAAAAATGGCAGAATTCTGCGAAAAAATGGATCCAAGAAAGGACAGGCAACACTGGAATATGATTAGAGTGTTAGAGAACAATCAAAACTAACACCAATCCTCCAATACTCTAACCGATATGAATAGAACAGCGAGAACGAGAACAAACAGATGGCTGACATAATTGCTGAATATCTTTCAAGCACTTCCATACTCAACTATACGAATGAAGACAGGACTCTAAAAATAATATAAACCAGTTAGTTAAACACAAGCAAGAAACTTCCATCAACAAGATATTTTCTCGAGAGACTTCACACTGAATGAGCTAAACTTATCAATAAAAAAATCCAAGAGGTCACCAAGAGATAATCAAATCTTTGGTCAAATGATTAAACACTTTGAAGACAAGGCTAATAATCAACTCCTACGAATACTGAACATTTCATGGCAAACTGGTAAACTACCAAAGAATTGGAAGATATCAATTATAGTGCCAATACTGAAGCCAAACAAAGATGCCAAGGAATACAAGAACTATCGGCCAATTGCTCTCACCAGCATACTTTGTAAAATACCAGAACGAATTATCCACTCTAGGCTCATAGTCTGGCTCACTAACAATAATAAAATAAACCTCTACCAAACTGCCTATAGATCCCAGCACTGTACGACTGATCAACTGTTCTACTTCTGTCAATCAATAATAGATTTTTTTCCAGGAAAAACCGCCAAAGAAGACCACGGCTATATTCCTTGATATGACCTCAGCTTTTGATCGAGTGTGGAGGGAGAAATTACGTGAAAAGCTGCACAACATCGGAGTAAGAGGAAAAACCTTAATCTGGATTGCAGACTTCTTAAGGGGAAGAAGGTTAAAGGTTCGGGTAATGGAGAATTTTCCAAGGAAGGAAGAACATGGGCTGGTGTAACTCAGGGTTCTGTGCTCAGTCCTCTACTCTATCTGCTATATATTAACGACATCCATCCTTACCTCACTGAAGACACAAAGGTTGCCTGTTATGCAGATGATATAGCCATATGGCACACAAGTAGCAGCATAGAAAAATCGTAAAATATACTGAACACATTAATGAGAGGCCTGGAAAAGTGGGCAATGGAACTCCAAATGACCATAAACCCAATAAAACCAAACCTATGCGTCTTCTCCACTCACAGGGAAAAAAGGCATAAACATAACCACAAAATAAGCATAAACAAACAAATATTTGATAATATTAGAAATCCATAATACCTAGGTGTGATACTGCAATCCTGGATCTTTCAAGTTGGTCTCGAGGACCACGCCATCACCATCTCCTAAGCGGCGAAGTACTCGATCTACGTATTCATCGTAGATCGCAAAATGCGTGGTGTCGCTGGATACCCACTGGCGATTCTCCACCAAATTCTGCAGCGCTGGCAGAGGCGCCATATTGATTGTACATAGTGTATATAATGCATATTATATTTTTTAATAGTGCAGACTGTGCATGTATTGACAAGATGTGTCAACAAAATTATTTTATAATTATTATTGTTGAGGAATTGGAATTTTCAGAACACATAATTAACACCTCAAATAGAGCTATCAGAAAACTAAACATTCTGAGAAGGCTATGTGGAGCAAATTGGGGAGCAAAACCCAGAATTCTCAGAACAAGATATACCACCTTAATAAGGCCGATAATGGAATATGCAACACCGGTCTGGGCTCCCTCAAGCTCATCACTAAAAGTAAGACTAGACAGTGTTCAAGCAAAAGCGGCCAAAATAATCACTGGTGCTGTTTCATCCACCAACAATGAGAAAATTCAGAGAGAATGTGTTCTAGACCTACTCGCTCGAAAGCAGAAGACAAAATAAAAACAACTTGGATCGGCACTTCGGAAACGAGGAACCAGAGGACGAGATTTCTCTGACCACTTGTGGTTTGGTAGATCCGCCCTTTTCTGAGAATGAGGTGAAACTGACGGCTTTCAAGTTCGGGAAAAGGAAATCTCCTGGTCCCGAAGGGATCAATAGCACGGTCGTGAAAGCCCTGGTAAGGATGCACCTATCGCTTCTTTCCAAATTATTCAATAGGTGCCTGGACACTGGTGCATTTCCTGAGGCATGGAAGGTTGCCCGAGTAGTGCTTCTCGAAAAGTCTGGTAGAAAGGGTAATTCTCCTATTGATTATCGTCCGCTTTCTTTACTAGTGTGTCTAGGTATGGTCCTGGATAGCCTACTAGCTCAGCGACTGAAGCATTGGCTTGAGAGTAATGAACTCCTTTCCTCTTTCCAACATGGTTTTAGGGAAGGGAAGTCCACAACCACAGCTCTGAACGAGGTGTTAGAGGGGGTTGAGATGGGCTTAAATAAGGGTGCTTGGGTTCTTTTCGTGGCCCTGGACATGGATGGCGGGTTCAACTCCATGAGCTGGAACAAGCTGATGAGAAATTTGATGGACATGGGTTGTCCTGATAATTTGTGCAGCTTGGTTCGTGACTTCCTGAGGGATAGACGGATTAGCCTCAGTTTTGGTGGGCGGAAGTTGGAAAGAAATTGTGCTAGGGGTTGCCCCCAGGGCTCTTGCTGCGGACCTATTCTGTGGAATATCCTGGTAAACACCGTTTTCCAGGAGGAGCTCCATGAGGGAGCCAGGCTGGTTCTCTATGCTGACGACCAGTTCCTCATCATTGAGGCTGCTTCGAGAGCGAAGGCTGAGAAGTGTGTTGGAACTTCTCTCCAAATTCTCTCGATCTGGGCCCATGACTCTGGCCTTAAGTTCAATGTCTCCAAAACTAAAGCCCTCAGCTTTAAGCCTAGGGACATAAGAACTAAAAGGAAAGGGATCAAATGGGAACACAAGCCGGCTATCCGGATGGAAGGACGGAGGGTAGCGTTGGTCAATAGGATGACCATTCTGGGGGTGGTCATTGATGACAAGATGGGTTGGCAATACCAGGCGGAGGAGATGGTGGCGAGAGGCAGGGAGGCGTTGTGCAGGCCTGTCCTGGTTGGCTCTCAACAGGGGGAGGAGGGAGAAGGAGGGTACTATTTTTAGGAACCTCTGCCTCTCCTGTGTCGAGCCAATCTTGCTATATGCTTCCGGGGCTTGGTGGCGCCGAAACAGGGATCAGAAGGTGGCAACAACTCTAGAGAGAGTGCAGAGGACAGCGGCACTCAGAATCACAGGGGGATATAGCACTACCAGCAGTGAGGCCTTATTGGTCCTCGCTGGGCTTATTCCCCTGGGATTGAAACTAGAGGAGGAGACCATCAGACATCAGAGAACAGGGAAGATGCCCTGGGACTTGAAGCGGGGGCCCTGGAATCGAAGAGGGATCCAAGAAAGCCTCCGCAGTGGTTGCCAAAGTGGAATTGGAGTCCTGGAGGGCCGACAGGGATTGGCACGGAGGTTTTCACTGATTGTAGTAAGTCTGGAACCAATACTGGAGCTGGGGTAGTGATATTCACTAATGGAGAGCTGATCTTCCAAGAAGGTTTAACACTCAGAGTGGACGAATTGGTCTTTTCAGCCGAGCTGGTTGCGATCAGGGTAGCCCTCAGAGTGTGTGCCGAGAAGAACTTCAGCCCGGACTGCCTCTATTCAGATTGTATGTCGGCCCTCGTCGCCATCAATCTGGAGAAAGGGCAACTCGCGCATCAAATAATCCAGGAGCTGGAGATGATGACGCGGGCTCCGGAGCTCCCTTGGTTTAGGAGACACAGCCTCATCGAAGGTAATGAGTTCGCAGACAGGATCGCTAAGGCAGGATGCTTTAGAGGTAGATCACTGAGGACCCCAGTGACCAAGAAAGAAGTTTATAGGAGGATCAGGGGGCACGTCCAGGACTTATGGTTGGACAGATGGAGGAACAGTGTGAAGGGGAGAGAGGTATTCAATGGGGTAACAACACCCAAGTACCTCTGTAAGGCAATGTCCCACAAATTCATTAGGGTAGTTCGGGACATGGGCTCTTCCCCAAGTCTCCGCAGATTTAAAATTAAGATAAACCCTGATTGCGTCTATGGAGAAAGGGATATGAATGCACGCCACTACGTCTTGGATTGTCCAAGGGTAGTGGGTGTGCAGGAAGAGAGAAGGAGGGCGAGGGGCGCGATCGAGAGTAAGCTGCTGAGAAATCACAGCAAGCTTCTTGAGAAAGCCCACGATGTGGCAGCTGAGCTTTTCCTCAGCTGTGAGTGAACAGAGTCGACCGGGGGCTGCCTCCCCGCGGTCCCTGCTGGACACAGTAGATAGTTTCCTATTTTGCTATGATTAAAGGCCACCGGTATAGAAATCCTTCCAGACATGTTGTCTGGGAGGTGGTGTTTCCAGGTACAATGTCCAAGCACTAGCTTGGATGCCGTTACTTGGCTTATGAGTTGAACAGAATAGCAGCGAAGGGCATGCTTCGCATGCCGGATTGTGGACCTAAAGGTCTGGGTGGCCATCTGCCTCTTAGGGTATACCAACTGTGCTTAGGTGGGATCCTCCAGTTCTTGTTTATTTTGGCTACTGTTTCTATTTGTTTAAAAGTAAGTTTATTTTTCTGTAGCAAGGGTTATTTTGTGCCTTTTTTCGCTAGCGCATCAGCAGCTTCATTGCCTTCAATGCTAACATGTAAGGGTATCCATTGAAGGTGAATTTTTGAGGTATTGAGAGTTTTTGGAGATAACCAATTATGTTCCTGCTTACTTTGTCTCTAAGATCCCTGTGCGACTCAAGTGTTGTATGGCACTTCTACTATCAGTAAGAATCCATATATCGTGATGTTTAATGTTTCTGATGGATTTTAAGACTTCATAGATGGCTATAAGTTCTGATCTGAAGACTGAGCAAAATTCTGGGTTTCTTCTGTTTATTTTCTCAATGCCATTTGTAGTTTTGATGAGACAGCCACTGCCAGTGTGTCCCAACTCGTCTCTGCTACCATCGGTATAGATAGTTATTGCATTTTTAGGAATTTTATTAATTATTTCTAATGATAATTGTTTTAAGTATTCTGGATTTTGGTATTTTCTGTTGGTGGGTTCATTTAAAGTGGCATTAAAAATACCATTTTGTTAATGGTTCGCATGGAGATATTTTTCAGCTAAATAATATTTTTCCACTTTATATTTTAAAAATCCATTTCTTTTGGCCAGGTGGAGAGGGCCTTCTTTTTTGAATCTTATATTGGGTTCCCAATTAAGTATGTAATTGAAAGTTCTGTGTTTGTTTTCATAACTCTCGATTTTGTTTATATATTTTGGCAGATTGTAGCTTATTCTATCCTTCAAGGGCATAATGTCTGCCTCGTAAAGTACAATATTATTAGGGCAGGTTTTTCGTAGACCTGTAATATTTCTGGCTGCACTTAGTTGTATCGTTTCCAGTGATTTTAGATTTGTTTCAGATGCTGTACCATAGATTTGATATCCATATTCCAAGATAGGTCTCATTAGAGATGTGTAAGTTAATTTTAGTGTTGTTGCTTCAGCTCCCCACTCTTCCTGAAATATATTTCAAGATTTTTAGTCGGTCTCTTCATTTTCTAAAAACTCCTTCAATATGCTTACTGGTTTTAATTTCTGGATCCAGGGTGTAGCCGAGATATTTAGGATGTTTATTATATTGTAATTGTTGTTCTTTCAGAATAATATTTGGTCTTATTTTGTATAGTTTCTTATCGGTAGTAAAAAGACAGGTTTCAGATTTTTGGGGGTTAAATTCTAATTTATTTTTATTAGCAATTTTTTCTAGGTGGAGAAGAGTCTTGTTCAAATCTCTTTCAGCTTTTTTCCAGTTAGTGTTACTGCTCCATAGAATAATGTCATCAGCGAAAAGTCCAATATTGGTTTTATTTGAAAATTTTTCATCTATGCCTGCAATAAATAGGGTGAAGAGAGTTGGGCTAAGGATTGATCCTTGTGGTAATCCTTGGTACAATTTGAAGGTTTTAGATAGAGTGCCATTATATTTGACCCTGATTTATATATTTTTAAGGGAATTATTTATCCAAGTGATAGCTTTTCCATCAATTTTGAAATGTTTGTATAATTTTGTAATTAACTTGTTTTTCCATACCTTATCAAAAGCTTGTGTAAGGTCTAAAAAGCAGCTATGGTGTGGTTAGTTGGTTTTTTTGTTTTGTGCATCTTTTACCTTTTGTGTGAAAAATAAGAGTTGGTCTATTGTCCCATGTCCTTTCCTAAATCCATATTGTTCTTCTGGTAAGAGATTTCTTGTGTCGGGGTGGTAGGTGAGTCGTCTGAGTATAATTTTTTCCATTAATTTGCAGCAAATATTTGTTAGGGAGATAGGTCGGTAGTTTTTTGGGTCATCAGCAGATTGGTCAAGTTTTTTAATGGGAATTATTGTTGCATTTTTACAGTCTTAAGGCAATTTTCCAGTTTTCCAGGAATTATTGAAAATATTAAGAAGTCTTTCTTTGCCAAATTTGCCCAAGTTTGATATCATTCGGCCATGGATTCCATCTGGCCCAGGAGTCTTGTTTAGGTCAGTGTTTTCTAATGCATAAGCTAGCTTTTTCATATTGATTTTTTTCATGGAAAATATTATGAGTGCTGGTGACATTTTACAGTAATGAATAATCTTTCGGGCCTTTTTTCAACCTTGATTTTACTACTTATTTGATATGAATTACCTAAAAGATTGGCAGCAATTTTGTCATTAGTTGCTGGTGTACTATCTGTATTCTTAATCATATTTGTGCTTTCAGTTTTTGGCTGGGCTCTGTCAATTTGTTTTGCCAAATTCCAAAGTTTTGTATTAGGGTTTCTTGGGTTCAGGTTTTCACAAGTTTGTTTCCATTTTTTCCTTTTCACATTTACGTATAATATTTTTATTTTTGCAATCACAATGTTCAGTTCAGTTATACAATTTGTTTGGTTTTGGGTGCACTTTTTTTGTAGTTCATTTCTTTTAGTTATAAGTGTTTGAATATTTTTTGCCTTGTGTGTATAATTTGGAATCCATTTCTTAATATTACCTCTTGGTATTGAAACTTTGGCTGCTTCAATAATGGTGTTTTCGAAAGATATCATATTAGCCTTTTTGAAGGTCCAGAATTTTTCTTAATTGAGCTAGTTTTGGTCTTGGTGCTAATTTCTATCAAATTAGGCAAATGATCACTTCCAAAACTTTTTAATATTTGCTATTTGCATTTGTGGAAAATATCAGGATAGTTAAAACTTATATCAAGGGCTTGTGCAGTATTATAGCTTGTAGGAATGATGGGTAGGATTCCCATCATTTAAGCACATGAAGGCATTGTCGTCAAATATGTTTGATAGTATTTTGCCTCTTGGGTTTGGCGTAGGACATCCCCATAGTTGATGTTTGGCATTAAGGTCACCTACAATAATAGTGTTGTCTGTAAGAAATTGAGCCATTGTTCCATCGTCAATAAATGTATTGTTTGGAGGGTGATACATATTGTATATGTTGATGGCTTTGTTTTGATTGAGGTAGACTTTGATACCTTGGGCTTCGAGGTCTAATGTGTTTGTAATATTAACGGCTATGTCCTCATAGTACAAATTCTTGATTAAAAATGCTAGGCCACGCCATTTAACAGTATATACAGATGGATCTTCAGACCTTACCCCGAGTAATGGAGGGGCCGTAATTAACATAATACTGCAAGATGGAACAAACATCAAAATCAAAGAAGGAGCAGGACAGATTTAGTCAAACTTCACTTGTGAACTGACAGCTATCTGGAAATCTCTTGATTTGTGCCTTAACCAACTATCCCTGCATCAAGCAGAAGGAATTTTAATATACAGCGACTCCATATCCGCTCTAGAAGCAATTCAGAAGGGCAATACTAGAATCACACAGAAAATACACTCGTTACTTACCCAACTGGAATCATTGGAGAATAACTGCATTCTACAATGGATTCCTGCCCGTGTTGAGATCGGGGTAATAAAATGGCAGTTGAATTGGCAAAGGAAGCCAGAAAGCTGAGCCAAAATAAAGAACAAATGTCAGTATTTGACGCTGATGCTTTGGCAAAATACAAGATAATTAAACAAAAAATAAGAAAAGATCAAATATGCGAAATAAACTCTGAGAGAAAACTGACAAAAACTATAACAAGACTTAGAACAAAACATTATAAAGGAATGAAAATACATCCAGATGGCACAAGAACCTATAGAACATGCAACAACTGTCCTGGTGTGGAACTAACACCTACCCACATATTCTCATTCCCGCAGCCTTGCAGAAAATTGACATAGACCCAGAGCAGCAGCTTTATACATCAAAGATAGTGGACATTGCTGCTGCTGCTGTGGATAGAAATGCATGGAGACATCTGAGGCTATTTATTGGACACGACAAAAACAACAACGGCATTCCAGAGTAAAATAAATTATCAGAGATAGATACATATTTTTCAAATGAATTAAAATAAACATAATCGATACTGAGTGAGAGTTGGATTAAAAATATTAGAAATTTATTATCTTCGGAAACAAACCGTATATAAAATATCAATTTTCTTTTTGCTTCATGTTTTAATTTGCATTTACCTATTTTACATATCTCTGATTGTATTTGAAAATCGTTAACCAATTCTTCATACTTTTGGCGAAGTGGTGTTTTATTAATTTGTTATTTGATATTATTAGGGTTCTTTCCTGGTATTCAAAAAGGAAAAATACGTGTCGATCAGTTATATTTTTCAATTTATCAAACAATTTGGCCGCTGAATCTCCGATTCTGGTAGAGCGCCATCTGGCGAATAAAATTGTAACTAAAATCAATTTCGAATTTTTCATTATTTGCCATAAAAATCCCATTGCATCCTGAACACAATGGTGTTTACCGCATTGCTCTAGCGCAAATATTCGGGGAGTTATTAATTTTTAAAGTTGTGCGGGACTTTTGGATCACCCTGTATATTTATACATCACAATAAAACATGGAATCTGTTATATAGGACTTTGTTTTTTATTGAAGTCTATAAAATATGTGTTGCTAAATGTATATCGATTCGGATCTATTAAATTATGTCGTATTTGATATATATTTTATTATTGTTTTATTGTGTATATTTCGATGGAAAGTTTGTATTTTCAAATTATTTAGTATTATTATATACGTCAATGGGTGTTATAAGAAAGTAAAAATATAATAGCTTACCATCTGAAAATAGTGCAAAATTAAAATGTTGTAATCATATATAAAAATGCCTTTTCCTTGGTTAACCATCTATATAAATAAATGTGGATGTGCCAGTTTCTGTTTTATTCATACATTTCCACAATATTTGACCGGAAGAAATTTTGATACCGTTTAAAATTTTGGTTCAACCTGTGAATATCCAAATTTGACCAAAAACGAGTAAATTTGCATATTCCCGTTTGTTCCAATATATGTTTCCGCGCACTATTGGGAGCTATCTGAATAAAACTATCTGACACTATATAGAGCTGAGTCATTACAAATTCTATACGGTATCAAAATTTCTTCCGGTCAAATATTGTAGAAATGTATGGATAACAAAGAACACATCCACAAACATTGATGGGTCAAAAAGAGTTTCTGCCATATTTTTAAGCTTGGAATATACATATTGGTCCGACAACAGGCAAATTTTCATATTCCATTTGTTTCACATAATACCCAGGCGAAGCTATATCTCAGGCCTAGTAATATACACTCATGGACAAAAGTTAAGGAAGTTGTACCTTTTAGCATGTATTTTGGGATTGAGATAATAACTATGAAAGATATTACAGTGACCTTTATTGAAGATATACGAGATAACCAAAGTGTGAATAAAATTGCCTGTCTTCATCAGTTTGAATACTCACATTTATACTTTTATAAATATAATAGAAAACACAAGTTTTTAGGGTTGAATATTTATTTTAAAAGGCAAAATGTTTTCTGGAGATGAGTTTCTTTTCATTTTTATTGTAGTCTCAAGCTTTCAGGCATCTCTGCCCTTCTACAGGATTACAGCAATGAACAATAATGAAACTCCCTGTTAGATACTGACTGTTACTACGATAAGGCACAATTTGGATTATAGATTATAAACACAAGGTAATACGACCTAATCCAAATAAATAAATAAATAGTGTGTGACGTTTCGGTAACAACGTTGTTACCATCTTCAGACAAAAGTACTGAATGTCAATAGTGTGTGACGTTTCGGTAACAACGCTGTTACCATCTTCAGACAAAAGTACTGAATGTCAATAGTGTGTGACGTTTCGGTAACAACGTTGTTACCATCTTCAGACAAAAGTACTGAATGTCAATAGTGTGTGACGTTTCGGTAACAACGCTGTTACCATCTTCAGACAAAAGTACTGAATGTCAATAGTGTGTGACGTTTCGGTAACAACGTTGTTACCATCTTCAGACAAAAGTACTGAATGTCAATAGTGTGTGACGTTTCGGTAACAACGCTGTTACCATCTTCAGACAAAAGTACTGAATGTCAATAGTGTGTGACGTTTCGGTAACAACGTTGTTACCATCTTCAGACAAAAGTACTGAATGTCAATAGTGTGTGACGTTTCGGTAACAACGCTGTTACCATCTTCAGACAAAAGTACTGAATGTCAATAGTGTGTGACGTTTCGGTAACAGCGTTGTTACCATCTTCAGACAAAAGTACTGAATGTCAATAGTGTGTGACGTTTCGGTAACAGCGTTGTTACCATCTTTAGACAAAAGTACTGAATGTCAATAGTGTGTGACGTTTCGGTAACAGCGTTGTTACCATCTTTAGACAAAAGTACTGAATGTCAATAGTGTGTGACGTTTCGGTAACAGCGTTGTTACCATCTTTAGACAAAAGTACTGAATGTCAATAGTGTGTGACGTTTCGGTAACAGCGTTGTTACCATCTATAGACAAAAGTACTGAATGTCAATAGTGTGTGACGTTTCGGTAACAGCGTTGTTACCATCTATAGACAAAAGTACTGAATGTCAATAGTGTGTGACGTTTCGGTAACAGCGTTGTTACCATCTTTAGACAAAAGTACTGAATGTCAATAGTGTGTGACGTTTCGGTAACAGCGTTGTTACCGAAACGTCACACACTATTTATTTATTTGGATTTGGTCTTTTTACCTTGTGTTGACTGTTACTACCTAAAGGTGTTTCATTATTGTTCATTGTTGTACTCCTGTTAAAGGGCAGAGATACCTGAAAGCTTGAGATTACAATAAAAATGTAAATAAACACATCTCTAGAAACCTTATTTAATTAATGTACAGGAGATCCACATCTCTCTCTCTCTCGGCCGTGCGGCCACGCGGCGCGCGAGCTCCGCGTTTTTTGAGTCTGAGATGGAGGCCATGGAGACTAATAACCCCTTTGAGGTATTGGCTGAAAGCCAGGAGAATGGGCTGCAAGCCCATATGAACTCCACAGAAAACCCTCAAGGCTCCACCGAAATATCGGCAAAAGAATCAGATATGGCTGAAAGCCTTTCTGATTCAAACAATCGTAAAGATGCAAATTCTGAGCCGGCGGCGGACGGCGGACATGCAAATTCTCGCCGCAATTGGGCTGATTGCCCGGAACTGGACGACCAGCTTCCCGAGGCCGAAGATGGGATCTTCACCACAGTGGGTGGCTCAAAGAAGAGGCGACATGACCCTGACCACCCCAACTCGGCGGCCAAAAAGGGATGCGTCCAGGCACCGAGGATCGCTCCCAAAAGCAGCAGGCCACGAGCCACGCCTAAACCTAGTAAGGTGCGCGAGTGCCAGACAACCAGGCAAAAGCAGGCCACCTTCCGAGCCAGGTCAGCAGCAGCGCAGGTGGACCAATGTGTCTACCTGGAGTACTGCCCAGACTTCGCCCAGGAGCAGTATTTCCGGGCGTTGGAAGCCAAACTGGGCAAGGGCTCCGTCTACCAGCTGACGAAGATGGAGGGGCAATACCTGGTCTGCCTCTCCAGTATCCAGCAAGCCGACAAGCTCGTCGAGGATGGGCTGGAGTTGGAGGACGCCCTCCTGCGAGCAACACCACTGAAGAAGCGGGCAGAGCGGATCATGATCGGCAACGTCCCATTCTTCATTGAAAACGGAGACCTCGTGGCAGCCCTGCGGCCCTACGGACAGATAACCTCCATCGTCCAGAAAATGATGGAGTTGGGCGACTCGTATTGGGCCGATGCACGTCGTGAGGCCTTCATCACCCTTCGAGACGGCGTGAAACTCTCTCACATCCCAGCCAGTCTCGAAATAAAAGCAAAAGGGGTGACCAGTCACGTGTACGTGACTTATGGAATTAAGTGCTCTCTATGCTATAAGCACGGGCACAAACGCGCCAACTGCCCGCGGAAGACTGGCGTACAAGAGGCTAACCTGCTTCTCCACCCTGCTGCTCCAAATAACGCCGGAAGAGGGCTGCCCTCCTCTCTGAACACCAAGCCGGCCCTGGTATTAACGCCAGCCGCAGGGGCAAACATCGACTCCAGCTCCATCACAAGCCTTCACTGCAGTCCCCTCATCTGCTGCACAGGCCCAACCCACTGCTGCTGTGGACCCAGCCCCTCCTTCACCAGGGGTTCCAAATGGCTCTCAAAAGACCAAATCCTGTTCACAGGAGAAGCCAAAGGCCCAGCATTGAGCTCTGCCACTTCCTGCGCCAACATCGCGTAGACGTCGCCTTTGTTCAGGAGACCAACACCTCGTCGCTGGATCTCATTCAACATCTGTGCCTGGGCTACAGCGCCGCCACCGTGCCCCCCGCAGCCCTCAGGGGTTCGGGCCTCGCCTGCTTCTTCGCGCCGGGGGTCGCTGTCCTGCGGCAGCGCGTCCTGTGGCCGGGAAACATCTCCATCGTCTCCATCGACGTCCGCGGCCAGGAAGTGCGTGTAATCAACTGTCACTTGTCACACATTCCTCGCGAGCGGCTTGAGCAGCTGAAGTCCATAACAGCAGCCGCGATCCAGGAGGACGCCTGGGTGGTGGGTGATCTCAACATCGACGAGCAGAGCCCGAGCGACATAACATCCGGCTCGGTGGAGGCCCTCACGGAGCTAATGGACCAGACAGCCCTCGTTGATGTAGCCACCCTCTTCGACGCCGAACACCTTCCAACCAGAGTGGCCAGCTGCAGGAGTCGGGTTGACGCAGCTCGCCTGGACAGAATACTCTTGCCATCGAGACTCCTGGAAAGAGTGACACTGTACAAGACCATCTACTACAGGCTCTCTGACCATCGAGCTGTCCTCACCCAGATGGGCTCGCCTCCTTCCCCTCGCCAGCCCTGCGTGGCCGCCATGCTTCGTTCGGCTCTGGTGGATGAACATCTGCTGGCAACAATAGAAAGAACATCTGGATCTATTGCGGACATGTCCAGCGATGCTCTATGGATAAGATGGTCCAAGATCAAGGCCGAACTCCTGGCGGAGGTGAGATCCCTCCATGTCCCACGCGTCGCCGATGACGACCACATCTCGCGCGCCAGGCGGTATCTGCAGGCCAGACTGGAGGCAGCATCATCAGCCGCCGACTACCCATCGCTGCCCGATCTTGTGCGCTCGCTTCGCGTCCGAAGGCCCGCTGGCACGACCATCCGGGATGAAGATGGGAACATCATCGACGGCGGGGAGCTGCGACGACGGGGATACTCCGTCTACCAGCGCCGCTTTGCCTGTGCATCCGGCGACCCCATCGCCGCCGCTGAGTTCATCCGGGGGACGACCACCACCCTCACCCTGGAAGAGGATGATCCACTGACCCGCCCTGACATCACCGGCGCAGATATCGCGGCGGCCATCCGCCGACTACCGCTCGGAAAGGCTCCCGGGTGGGACGAATTGCCCTGCGAGTTTCTCATCACCTACGAAGACTTCTTCGTAGAGGCTCTCAGGCGCGTCTTCGAGGCCTCCAAACTCCGCGGGGCCCTGCCTTTATCGATCAGGCGCAGCACCATCTGCCTCGTCCCCAAGTCCAACGGCGGCCCTGGGCTCAGCGGCTACAGGCCGATTTCGCTCCCCACAGCTGACTACCGCGTCCTGGGCAACATCCTCCTCCAACGTCTGCGGCCCCATCTTCCCGCCTTGGTGCCTCGGTGCCAGACATACGCTGTTCCGGGAAGGTCTCCCAGTTGGAACGTGGCGCGAGTAGCCGACGAGATCGACATGGCTACGAGGAACGGGTCGGAGCTGGCTGTCATCTCAACGGACCTAGAGTCGGCCTTCGACACCCTGGACCGCTCCTTTCTGGTGTCCCTGATGGTCTCTCTGCGGCTGCCTCCTGCCTTCGTTGAGTGGTTCCTCCTCCTGTATGCCGGGGCGGATGCGGCGGTGCGAGCCGGAGGCCTCCACACAAGGCCCTTCCATCTGCTGAACGGGGTGAGGCAGGGCTGTGCCATCAGCGCCGCTTTGTTTAGCCTCGCCACTGGCCCTCTCCTGGTGCGCCTCGAGCGTGCGCTCGGCCCCGGAAACGTCCTCGCCTACGCCGACGACATCGTGCTGCTCATCAGGCGCGACGAGCTCTTCGACGTGGTGAGAATCATCTTCGAGGACTTCCGGCGCGCTTCGGGAATAGGCGTCAACTTTGCGAAGTGTAAAGGCCTATGGTGCGGCGCCTGGCGGGCCCGCACCGACGCGCAGCTTGGCATCTCCTGGACATCGGAGCAGATCCGGGTACTGGGCTGCAACTTAACACCTGCAGTGTCATCCTCCGCCCAGGAACAACATCTCCTTGCACTGCTCGAGAGTGCTGTGGCGAGGTGGGTCCCCTTCACCCGCGGCCTCTCCTTAGTCGGTCGAGTGTTATCCGCCGTGGTGCACCATCTTCACGGCTACCTGCCCACAGACTCCACCATCGCCAAGCTGCAAGCCCGACTGGTGCGCTTTGTCTGGGACCTCGGCGTACTACCTGGTTGCCGGGCGGCGTTCTTGCAAGGCCTGTCTCCTTGGGCGGCTTCGGACTTCTCGACATTGGGACGCAGCTTCGCCTGGCGTGCTTGAGGGGCGTGCAGACCGCGCTGCGCGGAGGCCTCAACGCCTACTCTTGGCTCGCTGTGAGTGGGACGTGGCTGACCCCTCCAACATCTGGGACATGGCATCCACCTCGGCGCCGCAGGCTCCTCAAGCTCTGGGAGGCCGTCTCGGAGATATTGGAGCTAAACCACCGGGTGCTGCCGCCACATCAGCTTCAGGAGCTCCATATCATCGGGGACTCCAGGTTCCTCCGGCCTCCAGATCTTTTGGTCGCATCGCGGTGGGCGGGAATGCGCGTTGGTGATCTCACCAGCTCTTCATCTCTCCCTCTGCGCACCACCCGCGCCGCCCTCGCTGACATCGCGGCACTCACCACCTTCTGCAGCCGGATTGTGGAAGAGAACCGGAACCACACCCACCGGGTTGACAACATCAAGGACGGCATCGTGCTGCGCGGGACGGCCACTGCGTTCCAGCGCCTAACCACCCGCACTGCCCGCCGCATGCTAGAACGTCCACGCCTGGCTGCACTGCCCATCACCCAGCTGCTAGCCCGGTGGCTTCCCCACGTCAGCATCCGCATCTCCATCAGCTGGCCTTCTCTCCGGCGAGGTGCCTTCTCGGGGCATAATGCCGACGTTGCCGTGCGGCTGGCCCTTCACGCCCTTCCCCATCCAGCGCATCCGGCCTCAGCCCGGGATTCCTGCATCGCCTGTGGGTCCGAAGACCTGTCACTGGCCCACCGCTACTGGTCCTGTAGGCGGATCAGGCCTGTCATCCTGGAGGCCTTCACTTTCATCCGGCGGCCCCCTGACCTGCAGGGATGGGTCTTCGGGCATGACCTGGAGGACGACGCCCTGGCCATCCTGGCGTCTGCCAAGACCCGTATCTTCAAGCACTTCCTGGGCCTGGAGATACGGGGCGTCCAAGAAGACCCTCTCATCGTCTGGAGGAGGACTCTGGCAAGATGGTGGAGCCTTCCTCAATCATAATTTCATTGTATTATTATCATTATTCTTCATTCATAATTGACTAGTAGTCAATAAAGTATGTTTAACCGTCTCTCTCTCTCTCTCTCTCTCTATTGTATTGCATATTTATTACTTTTAGGAAGTTATTGTTCTTGTTTCAAAATCACTTTATTAGGTACCGCTCAAAAAGAGCAACCTAGTTTATGATCATTTCAACAATTAATAATATTAAAAATAAAGAAAGCATATTCTGACCAGGAGCACATGTGCTTTACAGAAGACAGAGCGCCATCTAGTGGAACAGAAATCAACTAAAAATTTATTCAGCCTGTTCCCTGATATTTGGCCAACCCAATTTCTTGATAAATCAAGAAAAGCCATCCACGAACGCGTTTCGCGCTGTTGGCGCTCGTCAGCGTGGAGTAGGCTGAATGAATAATATGTGAAGGTTATTCACATATTAAACAAAATGTTAACGTGGGATTCAATCCCAGTTCATGACTGTCGGGAATCAGCAACCTTGCCAAGAACTCTCGGAGACGCCTGTGGGTTGATTGGTCATCCCCATGGAGCCAGACCATTATGGCGGGCGCGAGGGGCCAAACAATGGCCGCTCGGTGCATGGAGAATGCATCATTCCTTTGGTGTGGTGGCCTAGGTAATGCAGCAGAGGGCATGCTTTCGCATGCCGGTTTATGGACCGAAAGGTCTGGGTGGCCATTGCTCCAAGGATGTCGGGAATCGAGGGTGTTACATACTCTTCCACCTTTTATGAAGTTGTTTTACTTGATTTATAAAATATTCTAAATAAATATGTAAATAGAGGTTGTATTTAGAGAAAGAAACTTCCTGTTAATTTTTCAGAAAAAATCTGTAAACACCCAACCAACACTATTTAGATGAAAACTCCATTAAGCTATGACACTAACAGGTTAAACGGAGAGACCATAAATTAAGTAAAATTAGGTAAAGATAAAT
>CP092879.1:53705336-53719317 GCA_030710605.1 Cordylochernes scorpioides
GATCGTTCATTTAACAACAAATAAGTCAATAAGTTAAACGGCTCTCTCATCTAACAAATGGATAATTTGTGGTGATAGTTAATTGCAATACTAAATTAGTTGTGTGTTTTTTTCTTTTTCTTTTTTTTTTTTTTTTGTTAAAATTAATCATTTTTTATATTAACTCCGCCTTTGCTGGTCCCAAGCCCGGGATGAAAAAGGAGGAGGGGTAGCAGTAACAAGCTGGCTAAAAAACCTGGGCTCAGCTGGCCTGGCTGATAGTACCCTGTAAGAGCTCCTGATCCAGGGATACAGGATGAGCAGCGTTTGTACTCCATGTTAGGAGCGGCTGCACATGGCGTCTGTTCCTCATGTCAGAGGCGGCCATTTCTTTTGAAGCTAAGTCGGCCTGCCACTGAGTAGTGCTCCCAGTCTTAATGACAAAGGTAGACGCATTCTACTTCACCCAGTGTGGAGATAAGAAAGAAGATTTTTTCTATTGATGGTTATCATTTATAGATAAAATGATTGTAATTGTTAACTACACTTTTTTATATAAACAATTTAATTTGCATAAATATTATTGGTGGTGGTCCATGGAGCAGATCAGATCGGTCCGTGCACCCTGATCATTGCTTCATGGAAAGGAGGGATGCCATTGCCCCGTTAGTCAGCCACATTTTAAAAGTTCCCTGTTTACGGTTGTTTAGTGTTTATATTTTTATAATTAAGAATGAGATTTGTATAAATTGTTTATTAAACTTTATACGGAACTTTTTACATCATGTTGTTTACATTCTACTTCTTTATTGTTCTTGTTTATAATTATGATATATATCTATTAACAGATTAATAGGATATTATATTTAGTCCTAAACAACGGTTACCTTAGCGGCTCGGAGCTCACGACACCGTACTACAGGACAGTCCCTTACTTGTGCTGCTTCTCGCGCCCACCACGTAGAGGAGAACTTCTGGGCAAGATAAATCATTAAATACCATATTAGAAACATTATGCAAAATAGAAGATATGCTACCTCGAAAATTCTGGTTTGGAGGAAACTCATCTTGACTCATCTGTATTGATATTCTGGGAGAAATAAAATCCAATTAGGCTCTTATAATTCAACAAGAAACTTTCGGTACAGTTATTTTTCAATCTTTTATTTATTGATGCTAAAATATAATTTACATATACGTCTTTTTTTTTTTAAATAGAGGGAAGGTGAAGGGTACCATATGTTTAGTATTTTGTAAGGAATATGTTTACGTCCACGTTAAAATTTCAACAGAGATTGTAACACAGAGATAGGTGTGTATGAATAGATGCTTCACCTTTTAGGTTAAAGGCATCAAAAAGTATTAGATCAATGAATCATAAGGTTCGTAGGAGTATAATGCCGTGAAGTTTGAGACTCGAAGAAGTATAGCGAGAGAGAGTTTGAGGATGTTTAAAGAAATATGAAGATTTATACTGAGGGCATCAAAGAAAGATGATATCAAAGGTTTGAGACCCACAAAATGGAGCATTAGTTTGAAGATAAATTACTAAAAGATTAGATCTTAAGTTGAGGTCTCCAAATAAGGAAGAAACCATAGACTGTGAGCATTAAAGAAAGAATAATCCATAGATTAAAAAGCGCCAAGAATTAGCCCATAGATTGAAGGTATCAATGAAGAATGAGACTATAAATTGACGATGTCAAAGAAAGATGGTGCCGTATGCTGAGAACGTCAGAAAAGGACGAGCCCAAGAAATGTAGTAAAATCTACGTAGTATAATTCGTTGATTTTTAATTATTCCAGAATTGACCAAATTGGCGCAAGCCATCAGAAACTTTCAGTTTCACAATAAGAGGAGATGCCTTTTTCTTGATCTATTCATCTTATATTTCAGTACAATTTCACATTTGTACTATTTTTCATAGGGGGTCGGTGGAAGGCTGGTTAAACCGTTTGGTTTTCGACCACTAGGACCCGGGTTCGATTCCCGCATTGGACACTTTTTTTCTGTTTAAAGAAAAAAATGCTCCAATGGCCCCCGATTCTTGCAAAAGTCCAACCCCACCAGCGAGTGCAAGTAACCAAACGGGGCTCTGGCATTAGTAAGTGCAAAGTCGAACTGCTTTTCACATGTGTAGACATGTGGTGCACTTACAGTAAAAGCAGTCGCTAACTACCCACCATGATTATCATGGCCTGTACCACGTGTACTAGGGATAAGCAAAAAAAAAAACTATTTTTCACATATATATAGGTGAAAAATAATAAAAATAAAATAATAAAAAAGGTCAATTTTTTGTTATTAAAATAAAAAAAGGCATATTCTGACTACGTTCACGTGAACATTTAGATGGCAGAGCGCAGAACGTTTAGTTGATTTCTGTTTCACTAGATGGCGCTCTGCCATCTAAAAGTTCATGTAAACATGGTCAGGATATGCCTTTTTTGATTTTAATATATATATATGGTAATTTAAACCAACAACCCCATACTGTGTATATAACTTATAATAAGATTGTCATGTTGTATATAGAAACACATTTATAAATAATTATGCGCATGATTAATCTGTGTCATTGCATCGCCCTATGTAATGTAATTTGTACAAAGTGGATAAATAAATAAAATCTGTAATAGATTTAAGAGTTGAGCTAAAGCAGAGATCGAGCATATAGTATTGCCAAAATAGCAAAGTCTAAAGATGGAAGTCATAAATCAGGTAGATTTACAATTCCCACGACAAGGCCACCCACACTGTCACATGTGGTGGAATGCAGAGACCCCTCTCACACCTGGGCAGGTAAGGGCCCCCTTTCTCAGAAACGCCCCTGTCACACAAGGTCCCCCCCCCCCCCCCGTCTTTAACCTATAAATACATCACTTTTACAGGGACTTGACAGTACAGTTCAGTTCAGTTTAGTTTAGTTCACCCTTAGTGCAAGCCGCGTCGGTCGTATGTTATGTCGATCTCATCCAACATGTAGTTAGGAAGAACTCGTCTATCTCCATCTTGCGCTACTAGCTCAACTTTTATCTGTTACGGAACTTTCTTAGTGCAACTGTGTCTTCGTTTTTTGTGTGGATATCCCCAGCTTTCCACTCTGCCTCGACCACGACTGCCTGTATTTTGTGAGAACTTTTAAAGGTCTTCCAAGGTGCAGAGAGGTACTGGAAAACTCTACATCCTGACTGTTCCTCTCGGTCAACACAGTACAACAAGAGCTACCAGGACTTCAACAATTATTTCATATATGCATATTTTATCACTTAATGAGGCATAGCTTTATAAATAACCTTACTCCTGTAAAAGATATCTAAGTTCCGAAAGCTCGAGAATTAATTAAATTATATTTTTTTACAAAATAAACTCTTCCCCGGATGAAAATGTGTTCTCTAAAATAAAAAAAAACATTATTATAATGAAAGAATGACAAAGGGATATAGATTTTTTAATCTATACAAAATTTACTGCCAAACGAAATCGATTAAGCTAGCTTTATGGACCAAATAGTAGCTCGACGGTGGCGCTCAAGTGGGGAAAGTTGGAACTAAAATTAGCTAAATATTTTAACACCCCGTTTAAAGTGAAGTCATATGAATGAGTTAGATAATAATAAATAAATAATTATTTTAAATGTCTCTATACACTCGAATTTACTCTTAAAAGGTCTAAATAATACAAAGTATATTTTAGTTCTCATTTCTGCCACTCGAGCGCCACAGTCGAGCTGATATATGGTCCATAAAATTGACGTAAATTCATAATGTCTTTTGATTTTTTTTTACTTCAATAAAACTTAATCTCATAATGTCGTATAAGTAATTAATTAATTTCTTAGAATGTAGCTTTGAAAAAAAAATCTACATATTTGGAGAAAATGTTATATATCCCTTTTTTAATATAGAATGTTGAGAGATACCTTTAATATTTTTTTTATATTAACAAAAAGGTCGCTTTAATAATTTGAAAAAGTGTAACGGCATTATGTTAAAAACAAAAGAAGGTAAAAACAGGATAACCAAATGTGAACAAAATTCTCTCTCTCTCTCTCTCTATAATCTTTAATTGACGTGATAATAAATCAGTTTCAATCTCAATCTCTCTCTCTCTCCTTCAAAAAAAAAATTCTTATTATTTGTAATAATAGACGACCGACGACATCAAAGAACTTCCACTTCCTTAAGTTTTAAGTCCATGAGTGTAAATTGAGTGGCGTATGAAACATTATTTAACAATGTATATAACATAAAGTTTCGTTAGATTTATATTCATGTAGCAAAAGAGGCACCTCTCCCTTTAAATATGCGTTAAATCCAATTACGTTATGATTATCACCCTGGTAAAACACTTTACTAGTGATGATAAAGAATAAACTACAACACCAGTTTTGGAAAATCCAGACAAAAACCAACAACCTGTATACCATGGTTTTGGGCTATGGCCCTCATCAGTACAGGGACGGCTTCAATTTCATAACATCCTATAAAAGGGGTTATGACATAGGTCGAATTTACTCAACAGGTGAAGTGGCAAGGTCCGATTTTCAGACTAGAATACAACATAAATTTTATAAAATAAATAAAGTTTCCAGGGTTAAGTTTATTGTTCAAATTTTTATTTTCAAGTTTTCGGACTTGTCAGTCCTTCAACAGGATTATCACGTTAATAAATTGATGATATATATACTATTTTTATATACAAATTAATTTTTACATATTTAAATATTAATGATATTGAAAAGGGAGAAAATATTGTTACATCAATTTTAATGCGCCTTACATTTATTCAAAATATTCTATGATATTTAATATTTATTTAAAACAGAATATTTAGATTATCATCATTCCTTTTTATAGTTTCATTCCTTTTGTAAAATTTATTATACATATATCTTGATTGGTTATTGGAGCGAGAGAGGACCTAGACGAAAACTGCGGATCACGACCTACGAGGAAGAGACCACGAATAAATAAACACAATAACGTTGAAAGGTAATTTATTTTTATTTACTTTTAATTTTATTTATTTGCTTTGGATATGGAAACCCGCTCGGGAAACGTGTATAACACCAAGAAGGAAGAAACCAAGGTCGACGACCTTGCAAAGCTGCAACTTGGTGCAACAATATACATTACCTTCTTTGTGTGTTATAAACAATTTTTGAAAGTATATACGTGCATGGTGGAGGATACGTGCTGGTCGAATGATATCTCGAGATCTCAAATTAAACCCAATAAACATAATAACATAAATTTGTTTACCACTTCAACAGCTTAAACAATTTTTTCGTTAAATTTGACCTATTTCATAACCCCTCTTGTAGCATGTTATGAAATCGAAGTTTCCCCTGTACTGATGAGGGCCATAGTCCGAAACCATGTAATCTTCTTCTTTCTTATCTCCACTCAATCATATTAGGGCACAAGTTGTGATCCCTGATGGTGTATATTTGACAACCATCATGACTGGGTTAAGTAGAATGCGTCTGCCTTTGTCATTAAGACTGAAAGCACTACTCAGTGGCAGGCCGACTTAGCTCCAAAAGAAATGGCCGCCTCTGACGTGAGGAACAGACGCCATGTACAGCTGCTCCTAACATGGAGTACAAACACTGCTCATCCTGTATCCCTGGATTAGGAGCCCTTACAAGGTACTGTCAGCCGGGCCAGCTGAACCCAGGTTTTTTAGTGAGCTTGTTACTGCTCCCCCCTCCTCCCTTTTCATCCGGGCTTGGGACCGGCAAAGGCGGAGTTAAAAAACCATGTTATAAAGGTTGTCTATTTGTCTGAATTTGCCAAAACTGATGTTGTGGCTCCTTCCACTAGTAAAGTTTTTTACCATGTTGATATTCATAATGCAATGTTCAAATACATAATTAAAGGGAGAGGTGTCTCTTTTGGTATATTTACAGTAGAACCTCCCTATAAAGGACACCTAATTGCCGAGCCAAAGTGTCCTTTAAAAAGAGGTGTCCTCTTACCGGAAAGTTTCTAAATAGTAAAAAATGGTAATTTTGCAAATGAAAACTGTCCTATATAGAGAGGTGTCCTCTAGGGCGAGCGTCCTTTCATGGAGGTTCTACTGTTTATATATATATATCTAAAGGGACAAAGGTCGCCTCTCAAAGCTAGACGCCATCTATTGACCGTCGCCGCAAACTAGCGGCCTCGGGTCGGTGACAAAGCCACAACACCAGCTTTGGCAAACTGAAAAGCGTCTAACTAGAGACCATGGTTTCGGGCTAATGGCCCTCGTCAGCCTAGGCTCTAGGCTTGGTCTCTAGGTGGACGCTTTTCAGTTTGCCAAAGATGGTGTTGTGGCTTTGTCACCGACCCGAGGCCGCTAGTTTGCGGCGACGGTCAATAGATGGCGTCTAGTTTTGACGTCTATTTTGACGGGAGAGGTGACCTTTGTCTCTTTAGATCAATATCCTCCCGGCAAAATTTCCATCTATATATATATATATATATATATCTATAAATATATATATATATATATATATATATAGTGATGTCTCTTTCAGTCTATCCGTTCAATTAATCTTGAAGATTTCCACACGTCTCTCAGGTTGTTGATAAGGTGAGAAAACAAATAAAGAACCCGCCAACAAATACCTCTCGGAGATTAATATTTGATGGGAAGGGAGAGAGAATTATTACATTTGGGACTTCCTCAGAACTGGAGAATCAGAGAGAATAAATCAACAAAGGCTTCAGGGAACTTCAACATAATATATATTTGATATATATATTTGTTTTATATTATACTAGCCGAATGACCCGGGCAACGCCCGGGTTTTACCCTATTAAATGTACCCTATTCAAATACTATTCGTTACAATTATAAATTGGCGCCGTGGATGTCACTTTTGTGAAACGTCCCGCTCCAAACTTTGTGTCTGAGAAGCGATATTTTTATAGAAAGAGGATCTGGCTTTTGTTTTCTGCTCGAATGAATGTTTTTCTGTTAGAATTTTGTTCCTGTATACAAAATAATGAACTGGTTTCACCCGTGGTCTCTGCTTTTTGGAATTTTTCCCGATATAATTTTGTATCTGATAATCAAACATGATACAGCAATATCGTCATCATCATTTTCTGACTAAAAATATATAGTTTTAATAATTGATTTATATATTTTTTAAAATAGCCTATCGTCTTCCCCGTATTATTTTACCTATGTATGGAAATTTTGGTTTGAATTAGTGAACTATTGCGAATTTGTATACCGGACATACAGACAGACAAACATACAAACATTCATTTTTATATATAGAGAGATATATTTTCTTATAACAGTTGTCTTTAATTCGTTTATAGAGTACAAGTGGAAAACATTTTAAAGTCACGTGTGCCATTTACAAATTGCGTCGAAACAAACCAATATTTTTGTTTGACATTTATCATCTATATTGTGTTGTGTGTACCGAAATATTTATTATTTATGTAAAGGTTTCATTTTTTATATATATATAATTATATTTTGATACTCTTCCCTCAAATAAAATGCCGTTTTAATCTATTGTTTGTCTTTCCTAATATTTTACGTGACAATATAGTGAAAGAGGGGCCTTTCTTTCTTTGACATACTTATAAGCCGTCAGCCCCGTTAACTTCCAGACCTTGGGACCAAGTGTCAGACCTACGCAATTTCAGAACGGCCATCCTTCTAGAACATTGTGAGAGTTTCAGACAAAGTCAAGAGACATGACCCGTCGCTGGCTGTCATCTCTCTGGACCTGAAGTCGGCGTTCGACAGTTTGAACAGGAGTTACCTGTTCGCCCTGCTGGAGAAGCTGGGACTACCATCTACCTTCCTAGGGTGGATTGCTGTCCTCTACGAGGAAGCAGACGCCTCCATCCGGGTCGGAGATGTATACACCAAGGCCTTTACGCTTCTCAACGGGATAAGACATAGCTGCCGCCTCAGCGCCGACCTCTTCATAATCGAAGTTGAGCCACTGCTAATCCGCCTCGAGGATCTTGGGCCGCGAATGCGTGGTCGCCTAAGCTGATGATATCGTACTCTTCATCAGTGAAGACGCTCAGTTCGACTCGTGCCCCTGATCTTCAAAGAGTTCCGCATGGCCTCCGGGGTGGCTGTCAACTTCGACAAGAGCTGCGGCCTCTGGTGCGGTTCCTGGAAGCACCGGATGGTTCTCTTCTGGGAATCTCTTGGACGTTCGAGTCACTGACTGTCCTGGGCTGTACAATCATTGCCGGGAACACCGTCGCCTCCCACCTGATGGGGCTGCTGGAGCGAGCCATCGCAAGGTTGGGGTCTGTCGCTGGTGGGTCGTACCCGCACGGCTGTCTGGTTCTGGGTTCCATCCTGCACCACCCCCACAGCTACGTTCCACCTGAAACGACCATCGGCCAGATGCAGGCGCGCTTCGTGTAAGGTTCTAGCTGAGTCTCGTGGTTACCTGGAGGCATCCTGGCGCGTCCAGTCTCCGAGGGTAGAGTCGTCGGCCTGCTGGACATCGTGAACCACTTTTGGCTTGTCTGCATGAAGGAGTCGAAGTTTCACTGCGTGGCGTGCCAACGGATACTCTTGGCTGGTCCGCAGACGGACGAGGTTGATCCCGCTGACTCCTGATGTTCGGCTCTCATTGAGGGGAAAAATGTTGAGCCTCTGGGAGGCAGAGTCTTTGAACGGGACCACTGGGTTCTGCATTCCGTAAACCTGAGGTCTCTGCATCTTTGAGGCGACAACAGTTTCCTGTAGCCGGCAGCTCTCGAGCGCTGGCTAAGGGCTGATAAAATCTGAAGGCTTTCATTACATGAAAACTTCCAAATTGTGTCGGATTGCCAAAAGCTCTTTCTACCATAAGCAGTCTATGGTCCCCCAAAAACATACCTTATTGCAGAAATCATCTGTAACCTACACCCAATGTACAATTCTGCTATATCAAAGGTCACAGCAGGATTCTAGAAAATGAACTAACAGAACAAACAGCAAAGTCTTCTGCACATTCTTACTTGTACCCCCGTCTATCATAAATCTTTCGATAATGCACCTTTTCTAACGTATACACTGTCTTTCAAATCTTTCCATATATAGCATTGCCCACAATAAAATAATTCAGCTCACACAGAATCACCGTACAGACCTATACATTTCTCATCCAGCAATCTCAGTATATTTACAGCCATTCCCAAAATTTTGATCCCCAAGCTATCAAGAATCTTATATAAGGGCACTTCAACAACCATCCTAACTGGTCATGGCTCTGCACAAGCATATTACATGGAGATTTTGAAAGAGAAACTAATTTCCCTTCATCTCTAGAATGTAGACCAACAGTGGATCATCTCCTCAGCTTTCTAATTCCAAAGATTCCAGAAGTCTCCTAGGAATTCCCAACCTCAATTTGGTGTATTACTGGAAAATTCCTAAAAATAAATATGTTTAAGGCTAATTAATATCTTGGACTTTGGCCCCAATGTAAATAAAATCATAAAACTAAATTAAGAAAAATGGCATTTTCTGATCGTACAACTGAAAGTTGCTGATGGCTTGCACCATCTATTGGAATAAATATCAACTAATCGTTGATTTTAAATTATTCCAGAATTGTCCAAATATTAATCAAGAAAAGCTGGAATTCTGGAATAATTAAAAATCAACGAATAGTTGATATTTATTCCTATAGATGCCGCAAGCCATCAGCAACTTTCAGTTGTAAGATCAGGAAATGCCTTTTTTCTTAATTTACCAACCTGATCCAAGTACAAATTCACTGATCTCATGGAATGGGGCATAGGGGTATGTAGTTTGGTACCTGCAGCTCCAGAACACATTTTGGCTTGCATTAGATGCACTAAACAGGACCTTTGGGAGAGGCCGCTGCTCATCATAAAACAGCTCGAGGAGCATGAACTCATGGAATTCGTGTAATCTTTACACAAGGGGATAAGAAACAACAACAAATTCACTTTTGTACTATTTTTCATATAAAACTAAAGTCTGACTGACATCCCTAGTAATTAGAGACATACGCTCCAGGAACCAGAGCTAATTTTATATACAGTAAAATCTCCATGAGAGGTCAATCCGGCTAGAAGACACCTTTCAACAAAGGTCAGTTCATTGTCAAAATTATCATTTTTACTATATAAAAACTCTCTAGTAAGAGAACACCTCTCCATAAAGGACATTTTTGCTCTGCAACTAGGTGTCTTTTACTGAGAGGTTTTACTATATATATATATTTTTAGCATGTAAATGTTTATATATATGTAAATCTCTAAATATTTAATCCAAAATTTCAGTTTGTTTATTTATCTGTTTCTGTAATAGAGGCGCAAAATACTTCAATATCACACCCAGTGTTAGATAATAAATAGATTAAATATACAGTTAAACCTGTCTACAGCACCCCCTCTTGGGACTTACCAAAATAGGGTGCTGTAGACAGGTCACTTTTAATGTAAATCGCATCGTACTACGTATTTAAAATCGGGCGCTATAGAGAGGGAGGCGATATTTAGAGGGGGCGCTATAGACAGGTTTGACTGTATATACATATACCCCTCCTCCCAATAATATTGGGTTTAATATTGATGTGTTATTTCAGGTGAAATCAGGCTTTGAGTCTTCCAAAATATCAAACATCAGTGGTGAACCCTCCCATTCCAATTATTCCTAAAGTTTAGGGGGTCGGTGGAAGGATGGTCTAAACCGTTGGGTTTTGACCACTACGACCTGTGGTCTATTCCCGCATTGGACACTTTTTTCTAATTAAAAAAAAAAAATGCTCCAATGGCCCCTGATTCTTGCAAAAGTCCAACCCTAGCAGCAAGTGCAAGTAACCAAATGGGGCTCTGGCATATTTGTAAGTTCAAAAGTCAAACTGATTTTCACATGTGGAGACATGAGGTGCACTTAGAGTAAAAGTAGTCACCTACTTCTACCCATCATGATTATCATGGCCTTTATCATGTGTACTATAGGGATAAACAAAAAAAAATCCTAAAGTATGTATATAAGGTGTGTAGAAATCATTTTCAATATATAAAGTGTAGTGTTATAAATGATAAGGCACAAATTGGATTACAGATTATAAACACAAGGTAATAAGACCAAATCCAAATAAATAGTGTGTGACGTTTCGGCAACATTGTTACCATCTTCAGACAAAAGTACTGAATCTAAAAACTACATTCAGTACTTTTGTCTGAAGATGGTAACAGCATTGTTACTGAAACGTCACACACTATTTATTTATTTGGATTTGGTCTTATTACCTTGTGTTTCTAGTGTTATAAATAATTCAAGTGTCAATTTACAATGGTGAGAGGCACCAAGATAATATTGAAGATAGAAGTTGTCTAGCCAGCATTCAAAGTTCTTTAGAGAACTTGGGTCATTAAGATTTTATTTTCTCAATGTTTCAACATATTTATAACACTTTACTAAATGTCTCATTCTTTCCCGACAAGGATAAAATATTTTTGTTGAAATAGTGAAAAGAAAAACTTATGCTGTTCATATAGAGTGTCTCTTATTTATATGAACAAAGATAATGATATTCATGATGAGCATAGGTTTTGTGGTCTATTTTGGTGGGAGTGGGTTCATTGGTGGTGGTGGTGCCTTGTCCATGGAGCATATCAGATCGGTCCATGTACCCTGATCACAATACCAGCCAACTGAGGTGCCTTGTTCGTATGAATGTCCTCTTCTGGATTGATGTCTGTGATATAGAGGGCTGCAAGCTCTTTTAGAGTGCTGGTGTCTTGTCCATGGAGCAGATCAGATCGGTCCATGTACCCTGATCACAATACCAGCCAACTGAGGTGCCTTGTTCATATGAATGTCCTCTTCTGGATTGATGTCTGTGATATAGAGGGCTGCAAGCTCTTTTAGAGTGCTGGTGTCTTGTCCATGGAGCAGATCAGATCGGTCCATGTACCCTGATCACAATACCAGCCAACTGAGGTGCCTTGTTCGTATGAATGTCCTCTTCTGGATTGATGTCTGTGATATAGAGGGCTGCAAGCTCTTTTAGAGTGCTGGTGTCTTGTCCATGGAGCATATCAGATCGGTCCATACACCCTGATCACAATACCAGCCAACTGAGGTGCCTTGTTCGTATGAATGTCCTCTTCTGGATTGATGTCTGTGATATAGAGGGCTGCAAGCTCTTTTAGAGTGCTGGTGTCTTGTCCATGGAGCAGATCAGATCGGTCCATGTACCCTGATCACAATACCAGCCAACTGAGGTGCCTTGTTCGTATGGATGTCCTCTTCTGGATTGATGTCTGCCATATAGAGGGCTGCAAGCTCTTTTAGAGTGCTGGTGTCTTGTCCATGGAGCAGATCAGATCGGTCCATGTACCCTGATCACAATACCAGCCAACTGAGGTGCCTTGTTCGTATGAATGTCCTCTTCTGGATTGATGTCTGTGATATAGAGGGCTGCAAGCTCTTTTAGAGTGCTGGTGTCTTGTCCATGGAGCAGATCAGATCGGTCCATACACCCTGATCACAATACCGGCCAACTGAGGTGTCTTGTCCGTATGGATGTCCTCTTCTGGATTGATGTCTGCCATATAGAGGGCTGCAAGCTCTCTTAAGAGTGTTGGTGGTGTCTTGTCTATGGAACAGATCAGATCGGTCCATACACCCTGATTACAATACCAGCCAACTGAGGTGCCTTGTACGTATGGATGTCCTCTTCTGGATTGATGTCTGCCATATAGAGGGCTGCAAGTGGGGTCATTTTATAAACCAATAGTATTAACCACCAACCTAACTTGTTAACTATTCAGTAGAATCTTTTTCTATAAAGGAAAACTTAGTTACAGTACACTCCTCATACTGGAGAGCAGCAGCTAATCAATTTAAAAAATTGTAATTTAGTGATGAAAACTGTCCTTTGTAGTTAGATGTCAGCTAGCAGGAGTGTCCTCTCATTAAGGTTCAACTATATTTAGCCTTGAGGGGACTTAAAAACAACTTAATTCAATAATAAACACAAGGTAATAAGACCAAATCCAAATAAATAGTGTGTGACGTTTCGGTGTTTATAATCTATAATCCATAAAAGAAAATAAGACCTAATTCAAATAATTTATTAGTGTGTGACGTTTCGGCAACAACATTGTCACCATCATCAGACAAAAGAATAAATGAGAAAAAATATTACAGCAAGTTCTTATATAGTCCTGTTATCAAGTGTTTAAACAATATAACAGATAAGGAAAATAGTTTTTTAAGTCAACTAATTCTTTTTAATTCTAAGAAGAATATTTCAAGTTGACTTAAAAAACTATTTTCCTTATCTGTTATCTTGTTTAAACACTTAATAACAGGACTATTTAAGAACTTGCTGTAATATTTTTTCTCATTTATTCTTTTGTCTGATGATGGTGACAATGTTGTTGCCGAAATGTCACACACTAATAAATTATTTGAATTAGGTCTTATTTTCTTTTATTATAATCTATAATCCAAATATTGTGCTTTATTAATTCAACAATATAGCCACATCAACCAATAATTTATTTAATTCTCAATGTTTCAGTGACTCAAGGGAATGATTGACAGAGAGTCACTAAAACATCAAGAATTAAATAACCTATTGGTTGATTGTAGATATATTTTTACCAAACCAACTTCCAACCAACAAATGATTATCAGAAGTAATTCAATATATTAAATCCCTCTTTAAATAAAAATGCATATATACACCCATACCTCACTTTGCGTCGGGGTTACGTTCCAAAAAAACAAGACGCAAATTGAAACGACGCAAAGTGTAAATATGTGAAGGCGCAATCAAAAACAAAGGTGTTGCCTTATTTTAGGAAAAAAAATTAAAAAATCTTGAATCCAAAACAACACAACTTCGAAAATCTAACAACGCACAGTGAAAATCAGTAAAAATTAAGCAGCGATGCAACTTCGAAAAAAACACAAAACGAAACGACGCAAAGAGAGGTATTGGTGTATTGGATCAAAATATCATTTATTTGACCAATATGATATTTT
>CP092879.1:53721040-53780798 GCA_030710605.1 Cordylochernes scorpioides
CCCAAGCTATCAAGAATCTAACATGAATGCACTTTAACAACCATCCTGGTCATGGCTCTGCACAAGCATATTACATGATAATTTTGAAAGAAAAACAAATTTGCCTTCATCTCTAGAACAAAGACAAACAGTGGATCATCACCTCAGCTTTCCAATGCCAAAGATTCCAGAAGTCTCCTTGAAATTCCCAATTTAGTGTATCACTGGAAAATTTTCCTAGAAATAAATATGTTTAAGGCTATTTAATATCTTGGACTTTGGCCACCATTGTAAATATAACCATAAAACTAAAGTCTGACTACATCCTGGGTAATTAAAGACATATTTTAAACGCTCCAGAAATATACAGTAGAACCCCCAAGAGGGACAATCCAGCTAGAGGACACTTCTCTACAAAAGACAGTTTTCATTGTCAAAATAATCATTTTTCTATGTAAAAACTCTCTGGTAAGAGGACACCTCTCCATAAAGGACACTTTTGCTCTGCAATTAGGTGTCCTTTACAGAGAGGTTTTACTGTATATATTTTAGCGTGTAAATGTTTATATATATGTAAATCTGTAAATATTTAATCCTAAATTTCAGTTTGTTTATTTATCTGTTTCTGCAATAGAGGCGCAAAATACTTCAATATCACACCCAGTGTTGGATAATAAAGATTAAATATACAGTTAAACCTGTCTATAGCGCTCCCTCTTGGGACTCACCAAAATAGGGTACTATAGAGAGGGGGTGCTATAGACAGGTCACTTTTAATGTAAATCACATCGTACTACGTATTTAAAATTGGGTGCTATAGAGAGGGAGGCGCTATTTAGAGGGGGCGCTATAGACAGGTTTAACTGTATATACATATACCCCTCCTCCCAATAATATTGGGTTTAATATTGATGTGTTATTTCAGGTGAAATCAGGCTTTGAGTCTTCCAAAATATCAAACATCAGTGGTGAACCCTCCCATTCCAATTATTCCTAAAGTTTAGGGGGTCGGTGGAAGGATGGTCTAAACCATTGGTTTTCGACCGCTACGACCAGGGTTCGATTCCCGCATTGGACACTTTTTTCTGATTTAAAAAAAAAATACTTCAATGGCCCCAGATTCTTGCAAAAGTCCAACCCCACCAGCGAGTGCAAGTAACCAAACGGGGCTCTGGCACATTTATAAGTGCAAAGTCAAACTGATTTTCACATGTGGAGACATGAGGTGCACTTACAGTAAAAGCAGTTGCCTACCCACCATGATTATCATGGCCTGTACCACGTGTATTAGGGATGAACAAAAAAAAATCCTAAAGTATGTATATAAGGTCTGTAGAAATCATTTTCAATATATAAAGTGTAGTGTTATAAATGATAAGGGAAAAATTGGATTATAGATTATAAACACAAGGTAATAAGACCAAATCCAAATAAATAAATAGTGTGTGACATTTCGGTAACAACATTGTTACCATCTTCAGACAAAAGTACTGAATCTAAAAACTACATTCAGTACTTTTGTCTAAATATGGTAACAACGCTGTTACCGAAACGTCACACACTATTTATTTATTTATTTGGTCTTATTGCTTTGTGTTTGTAGTGTTATAAATAATTCAAGTGTCAATTTACAATGATGAGAGGCACCAAGATAATATTGAAGATAGAGGTTGTCTGAAGGCATTCAAAGTTCTTTAGAGAACTTGGGTCATTAAGATTTTATTTTCTCAATGTTTCAACATATTATAACGCCTTACTATATGCCTCATTCTTTCCTGATGAGAATGAAATATTTTTGTTGAAATAGTGAAAATAAAAACTTATTCTGTCCATAGAGTGTCTCTTATTTATAATAACAAAGATAATGATATTCATGATGAGCATAGGTTTTTGTGGTCTATTTTGGTGGGAGTGGGTTCGTTGGTGGTGTCTTGTCCATAGAACAGATCAGATTGATCCGTGCACCCTGATCACAATACCGGCCAACTAAGGTGTCTTGTTCATATGGATGTCATCTTCTGGATTGATGTCTGCCATATATAGGGCTGCAAGCTCTCTTAGAGTGGTGGTGTCTTGTCCATGGAGCAGATCAGATCGGTCCATACACCCTGATCACAATACCGGCCAACCGAAGTGCCTTGTCCATATGGATGTCCTCTTCTGGATTGATGTCTGCCATATAGAGGGCTACAAGTGGGGTCATTTTATAAACCAATAGTCTTACCCACAGACCTTGCTTGCTGGCTCTACAGTAGAATCCTTCTCTCTGAAAGAAACCTAGTTACAGTACCCTCCTCATACTGGAGAGCAGCAGCTAATTAGTAAAATGGCAATTTGAGTAATGAAAACTGTTCTTTGTAGTTAGATGTCAGCTAGTAGGAGTGTCCTCTCATTAAGGTTCAACTATATTTAGCCTTGAGGGGACTTAAAAACAACTTACTTCAATGATAAAGCACAATTTGGATTATAGATTATAAACACAAGGTAATAAGAGCAAATCCAAATAAGCAAATAGTGTGTGATATTTTGGTAAAAGCGTTGTTACCATCTTCAGACAAGTACTGAAAAAAAGTACTGTGGTAAAATTTCTCATTCAGTACCTTTGTCTGAAGATGGTAAAAAAGCTGTTACTGAAATGTCACACACTATTTATTTATTTGGTCTTATTATTTGATATTTCAGTGACTCTCCTCAGTGGAATAAGTAACAGAGAGTCACTAAAACATCAAGTATTAAATAACCTATTGGTTGATTGTAGATATATTTTTACCAAACCATCTTCCAACCAACAAATTATTATCAAAAGTAATTCAATAAATTAAATCCATCTGTATATCAAATTAAGGTGAAAACATCGCTGTTTCTTTTTAAAATATTTAATATGGGGGTGTCGGTGGAAGGCTGGTTAAACCATTTGGTTTACGACCGCTACGACTCGGGTTCGATTCCCGCATTGGGCACTTTTTTCTGATTTAAAAAAAAAAAATGCTTCAATGACCCCCGATTCTTGCAAAAATCCAACCCCACCAGCAAGTGCAAGTAACCAAACAGGGCTCTGGCGCAATTGTAAGTGCAAAGTCGAACTGCTTTTCACATGTGTAGACATGTGGTGCACTTACAGTAAAAGCAGCAGTCGCTAACTACCCACCATGATTATCATGGCCTGTACCACATGTACTAGAGATAATTAAAATATATATATTTAATATGAATCTCTAGCTTTCAAAGTCTGAATGACTTTCAGGAGAACATGAAAATTTTTCAAAATTTTATATCATTTTGAAAAATTGTATCAAGTTTTCTTGTAGAAATACTTTCTAACCCAAGATCTTGATATTCTGATTGTATATTTATTTTTTTAAAAACCTTATATATATCCCTGGATGTTTTCACCTTAACACACATCTTAATTCTTTGTAACACTTAGGGAGAAATAAAAAAAACTCTGAGAAAAAAAATGATTTTCTAAAAAAAAAGAGTGACAGGAGACTAAACAAGAATTTCCAAATGATTAGGTAAAATTTGGATTATAAACACAAGGTAATAAGACGACATCTAAATAAATAAATAGTGTTTGATGTTCCAGTAACAACATTATTACCATGTGCCAATTACCAAAAAATGCTCCAAATGGCCACCGATTCTTGCAAAAGTCTAAACCCACCAGCGAGTGCAAGTACCCAAACCTCTGGCACATTTGTAAGTGCAAAAGTCGAACTGCTTTTCACATGTGTAGACATGTGGTGCACTTACAGTAAAAGCAGTCGCCTATTTCTACCCACCATGAATATCATGGCCTGCACCATGTGTTTTTTTTTGCTTATCCCTAGTACATGTGGTACAGGCCATGATAATCATGGTGGGTAGAAGTAGGCGACTGCTGGGCACCATGTGTACTAGGGATAATAAAAAAAACTATTATTACCATCAATAGACAAAAGGTCTTTTGTATGATGATGGTCCCTCTGCAGAACTGACTACTAGAGGGCACATCCCCAGGTGGCAGATAGGGGAAAGACCTTCAGATATGAAGGTTAGTTGCAAAACAACCTGTGATAGAACAGCTTCAGGCATCTGTCGGCAACAGGGTGGCGGAAGCCCCACCGTAACAGCTTGGCAGCAAGCCAACCAATCGGGTAGCGCGCGGGAAAGACGCCAGTTTTGTACTACGGCTCAATAAATAAACAACATTTAATTTAATCTTTAAGGAATGTTCGAATATTCATTTATTGCGAACATAACGCAACCAAAATAACTGATGAATAAGCCGTCACAGACCAACAGCAGCATTGTTAAAAGAGGAGAAAGACCTCTTTAAAAATCCTGAGTGTAATTGACCCGGTTGATAGACCATAGCAAGAGTCCCTCTCCAGGGACAACGAAGGAGCTGTATCTGAACTCATGTTTAGAGTTGGCAGCAAAGACTTCCATGTTAGGAACATTCTCAAATTACAGGCAAAACCAGCCTTTCATCAGTATGCCTGGATCATGATACTATGATCAACAAAAGCTGCACCCTATGTCCCACATTCCATGGTGAAAATGATGTTTTTAACGCCTTGCCAAATGCTATATTTTTATTTACTTCTCCTGACGAAGACAAAAGATTTTTGTCGAAACGTTGAGAAAATAAAAAACTCCAACTGGCTGAAGTGTCTATTTTTTATATAAATATGAATGCCGGCCAGACAACCTCTATCTTTATGATAACAACCTTGTTACTGAAACATCACACACTATTTATTCATTTGAAGATTTGGTCTTATTACTTTGCGAAAGCCTCACAAAAAAAAAAAAATACATCGCAGAATTTTTTTTTTTAATCTTTTATTTTTGCTCAATCCCCGGCACAGGTTATTTACAATTACAATGCCAGGACTGTACAAAAATAACAGGGGAGATGGAGGGAAGGAGGGAGGGGGGGTTTCTCCTAAACTTAGAGCTAATGATTGTTTCCTCATTTTTTTTCATAATAATAATCCTTTTTTTTTTTCTTTTTTTTTTAATCATTTTTTATACAAAAAAAAATAAAATAAAACAGAGGCTGTGATGGTGAAAGGGGGGGGGGGGGGGGGGGGAGGATAAAACTGAGAGATGTACATAAGGAGGACATATTTGCATAATAACACAAGAATTGAAACAAAGATATGTCTAAAAAAAAAAAATGGGGAGCGGAGGGAAAAAAAAGTAAAAGGAACAAAAATAATCATAAAATTAGAAACTTAAAAAAAAAAAAACTTTATATAAAAAAATTAATAATAATATAAAGCCTAATATAGAAAAAAAAAACAAGAGATTGCTTTTTTTTTAACTTTTTTTTTTCAAAATTTTTATTAAAAAATTTAAATTAAGGAGTTGGTGGTGTTTGGGGTGAAATTTGAAGAAGAAGGAAAAGGGTGAAAAAAAAAAAAACAGGGGGATAAAGGAAAGATAGTTTTGTCTTAACTATCACTTTTTTTTCAAAAGTATATTTTACAATTTTTAGCAAAAAAAAAAATTTGTTTTCAACAACACATATTTATATATAATAATAATACTAATAAATTTATAAAAGTTAAAAAAAGTTTTTTTTTGCTCCTTGTCTTTTTTTTGTTGTTGGTTTTATATATATATATATATATATCTTAAATAATGTTAGTTCGGATGAGAGAGGACAAAAAGAAAGAAGAAGAAGAAGAGGAGATTGGGTGGGAAAGAAATAAAGAGAGGATGGGTGGTAGGCTGCTTCGCGGAAGCCAACAAACTGTACAAGAAGGCGGCAGTGGTCAGTTCAAGTCCCTATCCTCCAGATACCGGTATTCAAATGTGAAGCCCTCCTTCTTACGCTGGCCCCACTTCTCATAATCAAAGTAGATGTAGGTACCCTGCAACATCAGAGAATGGTCACACACATACAGAGAGACAAAAAGGATAAAACATATAGAATAACGTATCTTTAGAGATATTTGACCATTTGTTCCTACCAAGGATAGAGATCCTTTATATAGGTCTAGTGTACAATGGTTGCTATGGTATTTATGGTGTATCTTTCCTGACATATGACCATTGGATATATTGGATAGTGGTCCTTTAAATAGGTTCAGTGTACAATTGTTAATATGGAATTCATGATGTCCTTTCGAAATATTTGACCATTTGTACCTTCAATTGGTTAGAGATCCTTTATATAGATCTAGTGTCCAGAGGCAAAGTGTGCCTGTATCAAAAGTGTGCCTGTATCATGGTACCATGATCAACGAAAGCTGCCATCTCAAGCCATTGAAGATAGAAAACAATAACAAAATCTACCCCACTTGCTCAAAATGTAGCTTAGCATCTGTAGCTCCAGAACACATTTTGGCTTGCATTAGAAGCACTAAACAGGACCTTTAGGTGAGGCCGTTGCTTATCATAAAACAGCTCGAGGAGCATGAACTCATGCACAAATTTGTGTAATCTTTACACAAGGGGATAAGAAACAACAACAATAACAACACAAAAGCTGCACCTCTACACCCCATTCCATGAAATAGCTAAAGGAGCATGAACTCATGGAATTCGTAAGGTAATAAGACCAAATCCAAATAAATAAATAGTGTGAGGTTTCAGTGACAGCGTTGTTACCATCTTCAGACAAAAGTACTGAATGAGAAATTTTTACCACAGCATGTTTTAAATAGTTAATTTTATCAAGTGTGTAGTAAACAAGATAGCAGATAAGAAGAAGATAGTTTTCTGTGAAACACAGAATATTATTCTTAGAATTAAATGTATTTCTCAGAAAACTATAATATAAACAATGCTGTGGTAAAATTTCTCATTCAATACTTTTGTCTGAAGATGGTAACAATGTTGTTACTGAAACGTCACACACTATTTATTTATTTGGATTTGGTCTTATTACCTTGTGTTTTCACAAAATCTTTAATCTCTAGAGTTCAGGCACAAACACCCTTCTACCGAAGAAAACACGATACCAAAAAATTATATTCTACTGTAGAAGGGAGTTTGAAAGTATCCAAAATGTTTTGTTCACTTCCCTGATTAATAAATGAAACGGAGTCATCCACATATCTCTTGAAATAATATCTGTTCTGTTCTCACCTCAGACATAATTTTGCCCGGGGGTCGGTGGAAGGCTGGTTAAACCGTTTGGTTTTCGACCACTACGACCCGGGTTCGATCCCCGCATTGGACACTTTTTTCTGTTCAAAAAAAAAAAAATGCTCCAATGGCCCCCCGATTCTTGGAAAAGTCCAACCCCACCAGCGAGTGCAAGTAACCAAACGGGGCTCTGGCACATTTATTTGTAACTACCCACCATGATTATCATGGCCTGTACCACGTGTACTAGGGATAAGAAAAAAATAATAATAATAAAAAAATAATTTTGCCTGTTGAAAAGCAAGAGCTCAAAAGCTCGTAGTTTTATAATAAACAAACCCTTTGGGAGAGGCCATTGCTTATTATAAAACAGCTCGAGGAGCATGAACTCATGGAATCCGTGTAATCTTTACACAAGTGGATAAGAAACAACAACAACATAATAAACAAACTCATTGCAAAGGTTTTTTTTTTTTAAATCTTCTTCAGATCTTTTTGTAAAAATTGCATCGCAATTTTCCTATATTTAATAGCAAATTTAAACAGAAGGCACCCTCTGTATAACATTATTTCAGGCTATGGTATTACAGGGGGTAGCTATGATCTTGAAATGTTTTTTTTTTTTTGCTTTTACCTAGTACACGTGGTACAGCCCATGATAATCATGGTGGGTAGAAGAAGGTGACTGCTTTTACTGTAAGTGTACCACATGTCTACATACGTGAAAAGCAGTTTGACTTTGCACTTACAAATAAATGTGCCAGAGCCCCGTTTGGTTACTTGCATTCGCTGGCGGGAATTGGACTTTTGCAAGAATAGGGGGACACTGGAGCATTTTTTTTTTTTTTTTTTTAAATAAAAAAATAGTGCCCAATGCGGGTAATCGAACCCGGGTCGTAGCGGTCGAAAACCAACAGTTTATACCAGCCTTCCACCGACCCCCTCTTGAAATGTTTGGCTATGGAGGAGTAACCAATCATTCAACAAGGTGCTGCTGGTGGAGACCTGGGTGATTGTAGGCCTGGGTGAACAAAGAATGGAAGGATGCATGCGTAATACAACTTTTACAATGTATTCTGGCCAAAATGTTTGGCTTCAAACACTACTGCTGCTTATTCCTCAAGTCATTTAAAAGATCTCCATTAGGTTCCATTGTCTCAGCTTTTCTATTATAGTCCTGGGGTTTTCCCAGAGGTCTTTTTTTAGAGGATTTGATACAATTCAATAGATGTTGTTGTTGTTGTTGTTTCTTATCCCCTTGTGTAAAGATTACACGAATTCCATGGAATGGGGTGTAGGGGTGCAACTTTCGTTGATCATGGCACCATGATCCAGGCACACTTTGGTGAAAGTCCGACTTTGCCTGTAGTTTGAGGCCGTTCCTAACATGGAAGTCTTTGCTGCCGACTCTAACATGAGTACAGACGCAGCTCCTCCGTATCCCTGGAGTGGGACCCTTACTGAGGTCTATCAACTGGGTCAGTCGAAGTCAGGATTTTTAAAGAGGTCTACTGCTCTTCTAACAATGCTGCTGTTGGTCCGCGACTGCTTATTCGTCAGAGTTATTCTGCTTGTTTCGCAGCTGGCCTTCATATCTGAAGGTCGTTCCCCTATCCGCCACCTGGGGACGCGCCCTATAGCAGTCAATAGATGTTCAGGACTGACTGGCTGGGAATTGCATTTGGGGCATTTCAGGAAATGTTTTGATTTTTCCATTAAATTTGACCATTTTAAGATGTCCTGTACGTAATCTTGAAATCGCCGTTTGTTCTTCCCTAGTAAGGGTGTGGAAAGAAGATTTGTTAGGAATGGGGGTATACCAGGGATGGTTTAGAGTGGATTTCCAGAGATTTTGTTTGTGGATGGGGAAGAATTCGAACACTTCATCAACTTAAAACATTTTTTTGGAAGAGTGAACCTATTTTATAACTCATTTCATAGAATGTTTTAGAATCATATCCACCCATCCCTGTCTGGTCCATGGTATACTGGTTGTTACTTATTTATTTCAATATTTTGGTAAAAATACACTCATGGACAAAACTTGAGGAAGTGCAAAATCTTTGATATCGTCAGTTGTCTTTTTTTTTTTTTTAAGGAGACAGAGGCTGTTCACACTTGGTTATCTGGTGTGTCTTCAATATAGGTGTATAAAATATCTTTCAGTTATTGTCTGAATCCCGATATACATGCTATAAAAGGTACAACTTCCTTAAGTTTTGTCCATTAGTATACAGTTAAACCTGTCTATAGTGCCCCCTCTAAATAGTGCCTTCCTCTCTATAGTGCCCGATTATAAACATTTTACATTAAAAGTGACTTGTCTATAGCACCTTATTTTGGTGAACCCAAGAGGGGGCGCTATAGGCAGGTTTGTATATATATATATATACAAATAAAATAAAGTGAGAGATGTTACAAAGTGGGCAAAGATTGAAATTTATTTTAAAAGAAGGAGAAAAAAACAAAGTGGACAAGAGAAGAAGGGTAAAAAAATCAAGAAATGGAAGGAAGGTCTACTATAGAAGCAGATGCCAAAGATAACAAATACAGTAGAACTACTACTCTGTAAAAGACAACACCCCCAGAGCCACAGTTACTTTAGAGAGAGGTGCCATCTTAGCGGAGAGAGCAGCTAAATAGTAAAAAATGGTCAATTCAGTAAAAAAAACTTTCCTTTGTAGAAAAGTGTCCTCTAGTAGAAGTGTACTCTCATAGAGGTTCTATTGTACTATCTATTTACATAGAGTAAAAAAAAAAAAAAGGAAAATTACTTGCAACTTAACACATTGAATAGAAATTTGAAAAAAATACAATATGTATTTTTTTGTTGAAAAGTTTTCTTTTTTAATGATTTACAAAAAAAAAAAAATCATTAAAATTTGCAAACCCTACAAAAAAATTCCCTTATAGATTGAAACAGCTCCTTTATTCAGAGGGAGGTTCATCAGGGGCAAACAGTAAACAAAAAAGGAAAAAAACTTAATGAAAAAACTATCTGGAAATATCTACACTTATTAAAACTATCGATCAGAGTGGACAGGTCAAGGAAGGTGTGCTGAGCTGATGAAGTTATGGGGCTACACCAAAGATCCAAATTGTGCCTGCAACGTCCCACAATCAATGTCCCATATACTAGATGACTGCCCGCTGTACAAATTCAATGGAGGAATCTCCAATCTCCATTCTGTCACCCCGGAAGCCCTGAACTGGCTGAAGGCCTTGCCTCTCTGACTTTAATGACCGATATGTCCTCACTTCTTTTTTCTAGATTTAATTCATTTTGTCTCCTCTCTAATTGTAAATACGCTGCTGTATCGCCTCATAAGCATAAATAAATAAATCGATCAGAGTGGAACATGGAAAAAAAATCAATGAAAATTGCCAAATAGTATTATAATAAGCAAAGTGTGGAGAAAACTACTGGAAGATGACTTAGATGAGCTATGAGTGATAGTCATTAACATATCAAATTGAAGTATAGCTGTCTATATAGTCACCCTAAGTCAACTTGATGGACATTGACAACAAAAGAAGAATAAGCAAGATCTAGGAAAAATTGGATTTTCAGAATACTTTTCTATTCCTTGAGTAACTAAAGTTGCATAAGCAGGATTGTCTGAGAAAATAGAAGGAGGAAGTTCCAGAAGGAAGGAAGGGCTAAATGGCATACTCAACTGCATCGGAGGAGCCAGAGGAGGAGGAGGGGGGTTTTACCTGCTCATACTCATCGGTGATGGTCTTGGGCTCCTCGTGCCTCTGGAACCACATCATGTACTTCGTGTGGAACCTCCAGGACTGCTTCTTGAGGGCCTTGGCTGCCAGATACTGGGCCTTGGTGCCCTGCAACAACATCCTCCGTGTCTCACATTGTCATCTAGAGCTCCACAACACTCAACAGTTGGATTCTACAAGTGTGGAATTGAAGAAGAAGTTATACTGTACTAAGCCACAATTTGGATTATAAACACAAGGTAATAAGACCAAATCATACATTTGTAAGTGCAAAGTCGAACTGCTTTTCACATGTGTAGGCATGTGGTGCACTTACAGTAAAAGCAGTCGCCTTCTTCTACCCACCTCGTGTACTAGAGGGATAAGCAAAAAAAAAAAAAGGTAATAAGACCAAATCCAAATAAATAAATAGTGTGTGATGTTTCAGTAACAACGTTGTTACCGAAATGTTACACATTATTTATTTATTTGGATTTGGTCTTATTACCTTGTGTTTAGAAGTTACTAGCCGAATGACCCGGGCAACGCCCGTGTTTTACCCGATTGAATGTTTTTATTCAAATACTATTTGTTACAATTATAAATTGGCGCCTTAAATAAATGCATATATTAGTTAATAACTATAGCCTATGTGCTTTATCTGTCTATGTACTGTTGGCTTCCGTAGGCGTCTCTTACTGGGAAAAAGAAAGAGAGGATTCCATTTAGTTATTAACTAATATATGCATTTATTTAAGGAGCGACCCGCTCCAACACAATAGTTACAAAAACCAAAAAGCGAGTGGGGGGGGGGCATGATGGGGCAAAGGTGGCGTGATCGTAGCCAACCAATAGGAGAGCGCCATTCCAAAAAAAAAGCAAACGGTGACAGAGATGAAAAATGAAGAATTAAGAACGCATGACGCTCGTAACTGTATATAGAATACTGTACTGATATTAAAGTGACAAATGAATCTGCAACATAGCTTCTTTTAAATCGAAGGCCTAAAAATATAACTTACTTTTAATTTCACCGATGTTTCAAAACCCAACCATTTCCCTTTCAAATTATCTTCTTCTTCTGTCTTATCTCTACTCAATCATAATAGGGTATCAAGCTTGTAGAGCTTGTTGATGGTGTCTCCTGGGAATGAATAGAGCTTATCAATGGTATAGAGCAGGTGGGACAAGCACCAGTTCTATCCTCCCAAAGGAACAACAGTCTTTGATTTCCAGACTTAAGACTGGTCATCTACAGACAAGGACTTCCAAGAATGTATGCAAGGTTTTTCCCTTTCAAATTTTTATCATCTTTAATTCAACACCTACATTAAGTGCTGATAGCCAAATGTCCTGAAAAATATCCACTAGCAGTGAATGTTACAATAAACTGATCTATTTCCTGTGTGTTTCAAGTATTATCCAAGTGTGAAATTGAAGCCAGATGTACAGAGCGTAAAGAGCACCATCTAATGGAACAGAAATCAACTAAACGTTGATTTAACTTGATCTGTGATATTTGATCAACCCAATTTGTTGATAAATCAAGAAAAGTCAATCACATATGGGTTTCTGGCTATTGACCCATGTCAGCATAGTGTAGGCTGTACCTCTACGACTAAAAATTTTATACTAGAGGCTATCTGAGAAATTAAGAAATGGGTATATAATGCCAAATTTGCATAAATATGCTGTCCATGTGAAAAAAATATTAATATTGTTACGTGTAAGGCCTCCAAATGTTGATAAGATCCACGTTTCCTCCAAGATACAGTATCAGCCGGCGCGAGCCGCACGCAGTTCCGAGGTGTTCCGAAAAAAAAAAAAAACAACCTTCAACGCCGGGTTGAAGCCTGGCCGAACATCCTGCTGAACGTCTTTGGGTGGCCTGCGGGAAAAAGCTGCAGGGAAGAGCAACGGGAGCCTAAGTGGGTGAACCACGAAGAAGGAAGAAGCGCATCGTCGCGAAAGAACCGGTAGGGTCAAGACGCGACAATATATATATATAGATGCAAGTTTTTTGCTGAGAGGATATTGATTTATAAAATAAAGGTCACCTCTCCTATCAAAATAGATGCTAAAACTAAGAGCGATCTAGATAATAGATTATGATGAAGAGAGACGACCTTTATATATCTACAGTTAAACCTGTAGCCTCTTGAACTCACCAAAATGGGTGCTATAGACAGGTCACTTTTAATGTAAATTGCATCGTACTACGTTATTTAAAATCGGATGATATAGAGAGGTAGTGCTATAGAGAGGTTTAACTGTATATAAACAACTGGTTTGAAAGGTTGCTAGAGGAAGGTCAGGGAGAGAGCCCTCTCACCTCCATGTAGTAGAAAATGAAGAAGAGGGTCTCCGTAGAAAGGCGGTGGAAGAACTCCACATTGTCAAATCCAATGGGCGGGGTCTGGGGGTAATAGGGCGGTACAGAACAGGGGTTTCTGGGCAGATACGTCCTGGACAACACACTTCATCTATAACACTCAAGTAGGTGGAGGTGTCTCATGAAGTTATATATATTGGACTCTATGTATAGTATTACTATGTCAAACTATAATGGCCATAAATGATATACACACTTTGAACAAAAACAAATTTGAACTCATTATCACATATTTATCAAATAGGAATAGAAAAACTATTTTGTTTCCACTATTTGTTACTAATGGGTAGTGGTGGTGGTACTTATCCCAAGTACACCATGATAATCATGGTGGGTAGCTAGTGATAGCTTTTACTGTAGGTGCATCACATGAAGTTTGACTTTTGCAAGTGTGCCAGAGCCCAGTTTGGTTATTTTCTAAGGTAAATTATATCCATGGACACAACTTAAGGAAGTTATACCTTTTAGCATATATATCAGGATTCAGACAATAACTCTGAAAGATATTACAGTGACCTTTATTGAAGACACACGATATAACCAAGTGTGTATGCACTCATAGACAAAACTTAAAGAAGTTGACCTTTAAGCATATATATCAGGATTCAGACAATAACTCTGAAAGATATTACAGTGACCTTTAATGAAGATACACAAGATAATCAAGTGTGAACAGAATTGCCTCTATCTCCAAAAAAATAGATGACAGGCAACATCAAAGACATTCCACTTTCTTAAGTTATGTCCGTTAGTATATACTGGTGAAGCTGCTGAAGAGGTTCACCATACTGATGATCTCCCATTTTCCATTTGTATCATTGCAGTAGAAGATGTTTAGAAACAAATTTTTAATTATAGAAAAAGTGGTAATAAAGATGTGTATCAATTTGCAGCGATAGAGGGTGTTGTTGTTGTGTCCAACGAACAGTCTCAGATGTCTCCATGCATCTCTATCACAGCAGCAGCAATGCCCACTATGTGTAAAGCTGCTGCTCTGGGTCCATATCAATCTTCTGCGAGGCTGCGGCCATTGCTGGACATGAGAATATGTGGGTAAGTGATAGTTCCACACCAGGACAATTGTTGCATGTCCTATAGGTTCTTGTGCCATCTGGATATATTGTCATTCCTTTATAATGTTTGTTTCTTCTTATTGTAATTCTTCTCTCAGAGTTTATTTCTCATATTTGATAGAGGGTGTGCTATGATAGAAAGAGGCACGAGACAAAAGAAGTCATCAATATTATAAAGTGGCAACCAGTGCATCTAGTACAATTGGAATGTAGTTACCTGACCCTCTCGGAGTCGGCAGGATGGGGCAGGTGCCGACAAACACCGTCCAGGATGTGGAGGTCCTGGTAGTTCTGCTTGGACAGGGGGGTCTGGCCCAGGGGGGCTACCCCTAGCACCGCAGGGATGTGGGCCTCCCCCAGGGTGCCTCCATCCTTCTCTGGCAGCAGCATGTCGCTGGGGAACAGCTTATTGAGGTCTTCTGTGGGGGGCGGGGGTGCACCGATGCCTGGCGTGGTGGTGCCAGCTCCGGGGCTCTGCCACAGTTTCATCTCCCTTTAGGGCATGTTGCTCTTTATGGGAAATACTCCATATTCAAGCTATCTATTGCGGATGAAATCTATAGGAATTTTTCCCAAGCACAAGGGAAAAAAATCTTGACCATTTTCTCAGCTTTTGATTTAGTTACATTCTCTGGCAAAAAAAGTCCATCTTAAGAATATACACAGAGATAAGAAAAAAGAACATACACCTGTGAGATGAGGCCCTAAATTCATTTATGTCTAATTGCTATTCCAGCAGAACCAACCTACCATGAGAGAAGGTCTAGCTTGATTATTTTTAGATTGAATGTCCTAATGTTGTGGCAATGTTTTCTTATAAATTATAAAGATTTTTCACAATGAGTTTCTTTTTTTAAATTTGAAATGCTAGCTTTCATGCCAACATTCAACACGGGCTTAAATAAAAAACATTGACCATTTCTAACTTAGTCACAACTAGCTAGAATGTTGCTCAGAGTGAGTTTTGCTGTGTCTTGGTGGACTTGCAAGTTACCTTAGAGTTGAGGACAGGGCCATTCATGAGGAGGTTGGTCCGAGGTGGCTCCGAGTCTCCCATCAATGAGGGGGGTTCCGTGGAGTCGTGGAGGGGCGAGGGGAAGCAGGGTGGGGGTTCTGATCCCCAGCCGTTCTCCGCCGGCTTCTGTTGCTGGCAGGCTGTGGAGGCCGCCGCCACGGCGTACAGAGTCACCGGGGGCGAGGGGGGCACGACTACCGCGCTGCTGTTGACTATGGGGGAGCTGCTGCTACTGCTTTCTGATGTCAGGCTGTTGGTGCGAGAAGGCAGGGCGGGGGCCCAGCTGGTGGTGGTGCAGACGGGGAGGGGAGGGGGGGCTGTGGAGGAGGGGGCACAGCTGACAGGGGTGACGGAGGGCGTGGTACTGCTATTGTTGCTGTTGTTATTTGTTGTGCAGGTGGTAATGGTACTGGTGGTGGTGGGAGGCCCCGAACTGGCTGCTGGAGGGAGAGGGGCTGGGAGCTGGCCGTTCTGAACACACTGCAACTCTTCTTCAGCAACCCCTTGGCAAAAACTATACACAACCCCCAACCATACATTTGTAAATAGGCTAGTACTCAGGGATGGAGGGACATACTCACCTCACTGGGCTTGGAATGGTTGAGAGTGGCGGGAGGCACCGGGGAGCTAGAGTTGGAGGAGAGGGGAGAGGTGGGGGGTTCCTCCGAGTCTCCCTTGGGCCTTCCCTCCAGCCCACACCCCTCCGCCCCTCCTTGCTGTGCCAGGTGGTCTGCACCAACCACAATCCCCTTATCTAATCTCTCCTCTCACACAACACTTCACAGCAGAATCAAACAACTAAAGGGGAGATATCCAACAACACAGGCTGCAACTTACTGGAGGCTTTGAGGCCGGCGAGGTATTGTGTCATGTCTTCCAGCCCCAGGTCTGAGTAGACAAACTCATTGAACTCTGAGAAGTCTGGATCTTGGCAGGACTCAATGTAGAAATCAACATCATCTTTAATGCGGCGCACCTGCTCCGCCTCCACCGTGGAGTTGTCCAGCATGCGCAGCAGCGTCTCCAGCTGTTTGATGTGGTACCGGTGTTTCTCCAGCAGCCGTTGCAGCTCTTCTAACCGCTCCTGTTTCTACACAACATTACGGTCTGAATAAAATGTTAATAACAGACATAGTATTCAGGTAATGCTACTCTGTGTGTGCTACTTTCCTTGACAAATTTCAAGCTGTTCACTCCTTTAGTCACCTAAGTTTAGTCCATGTATTCTATATACAGTTACGAGCGTCATGCGTCATTCTTCATCTCTGTCACCATTTGCTTTTTTTTGGAATGGTGCTCTCCTATTGGTTGGCTACGATCACGTGGCTACGATGGCGCCGCCACTACGCAAGACACTTTGTTTTTTGACTTTGCCCCCCCCCCCCCCACTCGCTTTTTGGTTTTTGTAACTATTGTGTTGGAGCGGGTCGCTCCTTAAATAAATGCATATATTAGTTAATAACTAAATGGAATCCTCTCTTTCTTTTTCCCAGTAAGAGACGCCTACGGAAGCCAACAGTACATAGACAGATAAAGCACATAGGCTATAGTTATTAACTAATATATGCATTTATTTAAGGCGCCAATTTATAATTGTAACAAATAGTATTTGAATCAAAACATTCAATCAGGTAAAACACGGGCGTTGCCCGGGTCATTCGGCTAGTATAATACATCAGAGAGTAACAAGAGTCTGGAAACGCTCTGGCTTCCCTTCAGCCATGTATTAATCTTTCACATTTTAATGATAAGGCACAATTTGGATTATAGATTATAAACACAAGGTAATAAGACCAAATCCAAATAAATAAATAGTGTGTGACGTTTCGGTAACAGCGTTGTTACCATCTTCAGACAAAAGTACTGAATGAGAATTTATTTATTTGGATTTGGTCTTATTACGTTGTGTCTTTCACATTTTACTAAAGATTACCGGGGAAGGGAGCGCTCTAACAAGAGTCATGTTACCCCCTGTGAGAAGTAAAAAGATATAAATGATTGGACAGAGGAAACTCACCTCTTTGTCGTTCTTTTTTTTCTTTAGATGGGCTAGCAAAGATTCTACCTCGCTCTCAAACTGGTCTACCTGGATACTTAGGGCTTCGATGGATTGCTGCAACACACACCTCCTCTGTGAGATGTTAGGCCCGCACAATGTCTCAACACAAGTTATTAGCCAACAAAATCACATACACTAGAACACCTCTCTAAGGACAACACCTAATTGCAGAGTCAAAGTGTCCTTTAGAGAGAGATGTGTCCTCTTACTAGAGAGTTGCTAAAGACTAAAAATGGTCATTTTGCCGATGACAACTGTTCATTGTAGATAGGTTCTACTGTAATCTACAATAGTTCTTGCTAACTGACTTTGGTGAAATCACTAGAGAAAGTTCACCAGTGATGGGCCAAGATCTCCTAATATCTATTCATGATGAACTTGTGAAAAACCTTTAAAACTACAAAATATTCCTTCACGATGAGTTTCTTTTTTATTATAAGCTTGAAAGCTAGTAATTTAAAATAAAAATAAACTCATTATGAGCAAATATCTCCTAATATGTTAAGTTTAGTGGTCAAATAGATGTCTTTTATATATATTTTTTTTGCTTATCCCTAGTACAAGTGGCCATGATAATCATGGTGGGTAGAAGTAGGCGACTGCTTTTACTGTAAGTTCACCACATGTCTACACATGTGAAAAGCAGTTCGACTTTGCGCTTACAAATGTGCCAGAGCCCCGTTTGGTTACTTGCACTCGCTGGTGGGGTTGGACTTTTGCAAGAATCGGGGGCCATTGGAGCATTCTTTTTTTTTTAAACATAAAAAAGTGTCCAATGCGGGGATCTAACCCGGGTCGTAGCGGTCAAAAACCAACGGTTTAGACCATCCTTCCACCGACCCCCTTTATAAATAATAATATACAACGAACTGGCACTAATAATAATAATTTATTTTATTTTTTGGCAGCTCAAAAGAGGTCTTGATCAATATTTCTGTTGACCATCTATTATTTTAAGAAATAATGTGAATTAAAGTTAGATTACCATCACTTTTTTCTTTCTCAAAACATCAATGAAAATATATGGTATTCGAACCCAGGTCATGGCTGTCGAAAACCAACAGTTTATACCAATTATCCACCAACCCCCCAAATATTCGAGGGTCAGTGGACGAATGGTATAAACCATTGGTTTTCGAGAGCCACAACCTGGGTTCAAATTCCTTATATCAATGTAAATAATAATTTTCAAAAATCTAACCAAAGAATACTTTTTTCACTCAAGACAGGTCTCAATGTTGGCCACGGCACAAGCTCTCAGCTTATAAAGAAGACACAACCATAACAATAACAACAACAACAAAAAGAAAGGAAGAGTTGTTTGACTTACCCCTAACCAATTTGTGATCTCATCTTTCTCTTTCTGTGCGGGATCCAACTTCTGCGCGGCTCCTAGGCCTTCTTTGGAGTAGGCCTTGGTTTTGGTCTCCCGCTCTACTACCTTGAACCTTTCCATTTGCTGCAACATTACATAATATCTCACTACCCCAGTACAGCAGTCTCTCTGACACAACACCTCATTGCAGATGTTGAAATGTTCTTTAAGGAGAGTAGGTATCCTTTAAGGAATTGTCCTCTCATGGAGGTGGTTCTACTGTGATTACATTTCTTTTTTATTCTCATAGAAAAAGTTCAAATGAGTATTGCTATCTAGTCCCCCACATCTTAAATATAAATACAGTGGTACCTCGACATACGAGCGCCCCAACATACGAGTTTTTCGAGATACGAGCCGACGAGCAAGTGATTTTTTGCTTTTAGTTACGAGCGAAATTTGAGATACGAGTTCGGTGTGGAGGTTCGGAAGTTCTTTGTGGAGTGGGTAAACCTGGGTTTCGGCCCTACTTCGGCCCTGCTTCGAGATACGAGTAATTCAAGATACGAGCAAGGTTGCGGAACGAATTAAACTCTTATGTCGAGGTACCACTGTACAGTTAAACCTGTCTATAGCGCCCCCTCTTGGGACTCACCAAAATAGGGTGCTATAGACAGGTCACTTTTAATGTAAATCACATCGTAATACGTATTTAAAATCAGGTGCTATAGAGAGGGAGGCGCTATAGACAGGCTTAACTGTACTAAAGCCTGTGAAATATATTTGTAATGTTAAAAGAAAGATGTGGAATAATAATAACTCAATAATTCAATAATCTCTTGTATCAATATTGAGTAAAATTAATCAGGTCTTCAGGGAAAAGACACTTTGAAAAGACACTTTTGCCTTGAGGCCTGATTAATTTTACTCAATAACTAATTTACTTTTGGTAAACTTTTTTGAAAAGCGGAAATCAGGAAGGAAAAAAAAGAGATGGAGAATGTTTTTTTTAAATCTATATCTTGCAGGTTTACAAGACACTTTTATATAAATTTGATGATAAGACATTATAAACCATTCTCTAACGGGTAACCCCTAGTTGCTGGGCCAAAGTATACTTAAGAGAGAGGTGTCCTCTTACCAAAGAGCAGCTAACTGTTGAAAGTAAACATTTTGGCCATGAAAACTGTCCTTTATATAGAGGTGTATCCACTAGTAGAAATATCCACTCATGAAAATTCTATTATTTATAATTTTTGTTTGTTTTCTAATTTTTTCTAGTTTCATATTTTAAGCCTTCTGTAAATGAATAAAATAAGTCGTATATAAACATGTCTTTATTAAAATGAACATAATATATAATTATAAACAAATTTTAACACTACTTTTAAATTTTAAAAAATATATTTATATATAGATGGAAAATTTGCCGGGAGGAAATAAATCCATGGAAGCAATTGTCGTAGCAATGGGTAGATGACGTCAGATTCTGACGTTTATTTTGACGGGAGAGACGACCCTTGCTTCCATATTTATATATATAATTAAAAATAAAAGGGCATATCCTGACCAGGAGCACATGTGCTTTTCAGAAGGCAGAGGGCCATCTGGTGGAACAGAAATCAGTGGTACAGCCTACTCCACACTGACGAGCGCCAACAGCGCTAAACGCGTTCGTGGATAGCTTTTCTTGATTTATCAATAAATTGGGCTGGCCAAATATCAGGGAACAGACTAAATCAATGATTAGTTGATTTCTGTTCCACCAGATGGCGCTCTGCCTTCTGAAAAGCACATGTGCTCCTGGTCAGGATAGGCTTTCTTTATTTTTAATATCAACACCTGACCCACTTATCTTTTATTTTTTTCTATTGTTTTCTCATATATATATATATTACGATGTACTAAAGCGCCATCTGTTATCAAATTATAAAACTATTTCTACTGTCCTTACTGCGATGGAAAAATTAAAGGGAGGGCCTGGCTCATCAGTGGTGAACCCTCCCAGCGGTTTCGCCAGTTTAATCTACCATACCGCTGTTATATTGCATTTTTGGAACTTCCTTTTATAGGTGACTGTTGTTAAACTCTTGGAATGGGTATTTTAGAAGAACTATGGACATAAGCTTTTAGGACAGCAGAATTAAATATAATAATAAATATATAATATGTTTCGAGCAATCGCTCTTCCGCAAATATCAAATTGTGTCTTTTTATTAGAACAATAATGTTACGATGTACTAAAGCGCCATCTGTTATCAAATTATAAAACTATTTAAGAGGCGTAATATTCTTTTTTAAAATAAAACAATTTCTATAAAAGGAAGTTCCAAAAATGCAATATAACAGCGGTATGGTAGATTAAACTGGCGAAACCGCTGGGAGGGTTCACCACTGATGAGCCAGGCCCTCCCTTTAATTTTTCCATCGCAGTAAGGACAGTAGAAATTGTTTTATTTTAAAAAAGAATATTACGCCTCTTAAATAGTTTTATAATATATATATATATTTAAAATTTATTTTTACAGCCCTAATCCTGCAATCAATACAAATTGAAAGAGGGAGGAGGAGTTTGGCTAATCAGTGGTGAACTCTCCCAGTAGTTTTGTCATTTTAATCTCCAGACTGCTTCACTATTTTGTATTGGACTGAATTTTTTACATGTCCTGCCATCAACTATTGAATACAGTAAATTGGTGTTTAAAAGCACTAGAGTATTCAATAGTGAATGCAGATTATGTAAGAAACTCAGTCCAATACAATAGTGGTCTGGAAATGACAAAATCGCTGGGAGAGTTCACCAAAGATTAGCCATACCCTCCCTCTTTCAATTTTTATTTATTGCAGGATAAGGGGGCTATAGAAATAAATTTTAATTACATACAGTCATGGACAAAACTTAAGGAAATGAAAAATCTTTGATATCATTTGGTCGTCTATTTTTTTAAAGTACACAAAGGCAATTTTTTTTCACATTTGGTTATCTCACGTGTCTTCAATAAAGATCACTGTGTATCAAATATATTTCAAAGTTATTGTCTGAATACTGATATACATGCAAAAAGGTGCAACTTCCTTAAGTTTTGTCCATGAGTGTATATAGATTTTAAAAGAAAAGTAGCGTTAAAAAATGTAGGTTTATAATTTTCCGTGATAGAAAGTGCTAAGTTGAGATAACGAATTTTTATAATATAGACATTGTAATAGCACATTGTTCCTGAAAGAATCTGCATGGCAAGATAGATGTATCTGGTTTGAGAATTGTATGAAACAAATATTGTTATTTAGACAATACCTGTATAACTTATTGACAATTGGTATATATTACACTCATGAACAAAACTTGAGGAAATTTCATATTTTGATGTCGCTGTTTGTGTTTCTTTTTAAAGGGGTCAGAGATTTTTTTTTTTCACACTTGGTTATCTTTGTGTCTTCAATAAAGGTCACAGTAATATCTTTCAGAGTTATTTTCTGAATCTCAATATACATGTTAAAAGGTAAACTTCCTAAAGTTTTGTCCATGAGTGTACATTTAGCTAGATTCTGAAAAGGACTTGAACAGACACACAAAGACAAAAGAAGCATGGCACAACATTCACAATGGTGACAAATTACAGCAGAAGCAGCAGCAGAGATCCCCAACATTGAAGAAGACAAGGTTGTGTGTCCATAAGATAGATCTACATAGATTATCTCATTTTAAAAAATGAAGAGGTAGGTAGTGTGGACTACTCACGGTTTCAATAAGCTTCCTGTTCTCTACCAGCTGCCTCTTGTCTTTAATCTCACTGGAAGCCACCCAAGTCTTGATCTGGTCCCGTAACCTCTGTGCACACACCCATGTTCCAGTACATGGCACTGTAGAGATAAAGGCCTGTCTATGTTATACAGGATCCCCTAACTACATGATGGATATAAAGCTTGTTACAAGAGAAGGAATCACCAGACATCATCTTGAAGTTTACAGCGACGAGTTTCTTTTATTTGTGCTGTATTGTCAAATTATATTAACAAACAGTTATCTTATCTCGGGTTTTAGTGGGAAGAATATTGTTTTAATTTGTTAGTGAACCAATCTCTCCCGTCTTCTCATTGGACAAATGTGGCCATGTTTGTATATAAAAGGGGGCTATGGTATTGCGAGTGAGGAGGATATTTGTGTGGAGACGCGTAAAGTGTTCTTTACGTGTTTTATCCGTGTCTGGTGATCGCCTCGCATACCTGTGTAACCCCGGTCCGATCCCTACCAACGCTACAATAAAGGATAAGTACTGTTTTGTCTTTATATAACAAATCATGAGTGTTTATTTACCTCCCTTTTATTGTTGTTGTACTCCTGAGTGTACACTTTTCTGTGTGTGTTAAGTTACCCTTACTTTAGGCCCTAGTAAATTCAACTTTGTGTGTTATCCCGTAAATAGTAAATTTTGTCAGTATAATCGGCAAGCTTTCTGACTATGACATCCTTCAACAGGTTACTTGTGCCAACAAATGTTGCCTGTTGAAGGACATCATAGTCCAAAAGCTTGCAAATTATACAGCACAAATAAAAAAGAAACTTGTCGCTGTAAACTTTGATTCCTTCTTCAACATAAAGCTTGTTGCATATGAGACACAAAACTACCATTTTATCTAAACCGGTTTCTCTACATGTATCTTCAACATTAGTAAAGCTTCATGGTAAACGGCGATATATATGATCTCCTATTTCTAAATTAGTAAAGCTATTAGAAGCAGGGAAGAACCAATCAGTTGGCAAATAAAAGGAGGCACTATATATATATTTATATAGTAGAACTACTCTCCCTTGGCAGAGCTGACTGCTATAGGGCGCGTCCCCAGGTGGCGGATAGGGGAACGACCTTCAGATATGAAGGCCAGCTGCGAAACAAGCAGAATAACTCTGACGAATAAGCAGTCGCGGACCAACAGCAGCATTGTTAGAAGAGGAGTAGACCTCTTTAAAAATCCTGACTTCAACTGACCCAGTTGATAGACCTCAGCAAGGGTCCCACTCCAGGGATACGGAGGAGCTGCGTCTGTACTCATGTTAGAGTCGGCAGCAAAGGCGTCTGCTTCCATGTTAGGAACGGCCTCAAACTACAGGCAAAGTCAGACTTTCACCAAAGTGTGCCTGGATCATAATGCCATGATCAACGAAAGCTGCACCCCTATACCCCATTCCATGAGATCAGATGTTGATTTGCATGCTGCATCGCCCGTCGCGCAGAATAAACAGGGGCGCGGTCAGGACTTAGGTAGAGGGTTCTGTCCGATAAGTATAATACAGTCTCCACAAACTTCTAACTTTGCAGCTTCCAAGCAATTGAGAATTTTGCAGTGCAACATAAATGGATTGTGCTCAACAGCAACAAAAATAAAATTAGAAGAAATAATGGAAATAGCTGAAAAACAAAAGATACAAATTATAGCCTTACAGGAAACCAAATTAAATGAAAAGTACAATCTCAAATATAAAACTATAATATCCTCAGAAAAGACAGAAATAAAGAAGGGGGTGGCCTTGCATTTTTAATCAAGAATTTGTACTATGAAAACATAGCCATTAATATTCCAAACACATCAGACCTCGAAGCCCAAGGTATCAAAGTCTACCTCAGTCAAAACAAAACCATCAACATATTCAATATGTATCACCCACCAAACAATAAACTTATTGACGATGGAACAATGGCTCAATTTCTTACAGACAACACAATTATTGTAGGTGACCTTAATGCCAAACATCAACTATGGGGATGTTCCATGCCAAACCCAAGAGGCAAAATACTTTCAAACATATTTGACGACAATGCCTTCATGTGCTTAAATGATGGGAATCCCACCCACCATTCCTACAGCTATAATACTGCACAAGCACTTGATATAAGTTTCTCCAGTCCTGACATTTTCCACAAATGCAAATGGCAAATATTAAAAAGTATTGGAAGTGATCATTTGCCTATTTTGATAGAAATTAGCACCAAGACCAAAACCAGCTCAATTAAAGAAAAATTCTGGAACTTCAAAAAGGCTAATTGGAATCTTTACCAGAAAAACACCAATGAAGACTTTAGAAAAGCACCCAATAGAATAAAAGATCTGGAACAAAATTGGATATCTTTCAAAAACACCATTATTAAAGCAGCCAAAGTTTCAATACCAAGAGGTAATATTAAGAAATGGATTCCAAATTATACACACCAGGCAAAAGATATTCAAACACTTATAACTAAAAGAAATGAACTACAAAAAAAGTGCACCCAAAACCAAACAAATTGTAGAACTGAACTGAACATTGTGAATGCAAAAATAAAAAGGTTATACGTAAATATGAAAAGGGAAAAATGGAAACAAACTTGTGAAAACCTGAACCCAAGAAACCCGAATACAAAACTTTGGCATTTGGCAAAACAAATTGACAGAGCCCAGCCACAAACTGAAAACACAAATATGATTAAGAATACGGATGGTACCCCAGCAACTAATGACAAAAATGCTGCTAATCTTTTAGGTAATTCATATCAAATAAGTAGTAAAATCAAATTCGAAATAAAAGATAAGAAAGTTGAAAAAAAGGCCCGAAAGATTATTCATGACTGTAAAAATTTCACCAGCACTCATAATATTTTCCATGAAAAAATCAATATGAAAGAGCTAGATTATGCATTAGAAAACACTGACCTAAACAAGACTCCTGGGCCAGATGGAATCCATGGCCAAATGATATCAAACTTGGGCAAAAATGGCAAAGAAATACTTCTTGATATTTTCAATAACTCCTGGAAAACTGGAAAATTGCCTCAAGACTGGAAAACTGCAACAATAATTCCTATTAAAAAACTTGACAAATCTGCTGATGACCCAAAAAACTACCGACCTATCTCCCTCACAAGTATTTGCTGCAAATTAATGGAAAAAATTATACTCAGACGACTTACCTACCACCTTGACACAAGAAATCTCTTACCAGAAGAACAATATGGATTTAGGAAAGGACATGGGACAATAGACCAACTCTTATTTTTCACACAAAAGGTAAAAGATGCACAAAACAGAAAACCAACTAGCCACACCATAGCTGCTTTTTTAGACCTTACACAAGCTTTTGATAAAGTATGGAAAAACAAGTTGATTACAAAATTATACAAGTATTTCAAAATTGATGGAAAAGCTATCACTTGGATAAATGATTTCCTTAAAAATAGATACATCAGGGTCAAATATAATGGAACTCTATCTAAAACCTTCAAATTGTACCAAGGATTACCACAAGGATCAGTCCTTAGCCCAACTCTCTTCACCCTATTTATTGCAGGCATAGAAGAAAAAATTTCACATAAAACCAATATTGGACTTTTCGCTGATGACATTATTCTATGGAGCAGTAACACTAACTGGAAAAAAGCTGAAAGGGATTTGAACAAGACTCTTCTCCACCTAGAAAAATTTGCTAATAAACATAAATTAGAATTTAACCCCCAAAAATCTGAAACCTGTCTTTTTACTACCGATAAGAAACTATACAAAATAAGGCCAAAAATTATTCTGAAAGAACAACAATTACAATATAATAAACATCCTAAATATCTTGGCTACACCCTGGATCCAGAAATTAACTCCAGTAAACATATTGAAGAAGTTATTAGAAAAGGAAGAGACCGACTAAAAATCCTGAAATATATTTCAGGAAGAGAGTGGGGAGCCAATGCAACCACACTAAAATTAACTTACACGTCTCTAATTAGACCTATCCTGGAATATGGATATCAAATCTATGGTACAGCATCTGAAACAAATCTAAAATCACTGGAAAGGATACAACTAAGTGCAGCTAGAATTATTACAGGTCTTCAAAATACCTGCCCTAATGATATTGTACTTTACGAGGCAGACATTATGCCCTTAAAGGATAGAAGAAGCTACAATCTGCCAAAATATATAAACAAAATCAAGAGTTATGGAAACAAACACAGAACTTCCAATTACATACTTAATTGGGAATCCAATCTAAGACTCAAAAAAGAAGGTCCTCTCCACCTGGCCAAAAGAAATGGATTTTTAAAATATAAAGTAGAAAAAAATTATTTAGCAGAAAAAATTTCTCCATGCGAACCACCCACTACAAAATGTTATTTTTAATGAAACTTTAAATGAACCCACCAACAAACAATACCAAAATCCAGAATACTTAAAACAATTATCATTAGAAATAATTAATAACATTCCTAAAAATGCAATAACTATTTATACCGATGGTAGCAGAGATGAGTTGGGACACACTGGCAGTGGCTGTCTCATCAAAACTACAAATGGCATTGAGAAAATGAACAGAAGAAACCCAGATTTTTGCTCAGTCTTCAGATCAGAACTTATAGCCATCTATGAAGCCTTAAAATCCATCAGAAATACTAATTATCAAGATATCTGGATTCTTACTGATAGTAGAAGTGCCATACAACACTTGAGTCACACAGGGGAACTCAGAGACAAAGTAAGCAGGAACATAATTGGTTATCTCCAAAAACTCTCAAAAACCTCAAAAATTCACCTTCAATGGATACCCTCACATGTTGGAATTGAAGGCAATGAAGCTGCTGATGTTCTAGCGAAAAAAGGCACAAAAGAACCCTTGCCACAGAAAAATAAACTTACCTTTAAAGAAATAGAAACAGTAGCCAAAACAAAAATAAACAAGAACTGGAGGATCCCACCTAAGCACAGTTGGTACAGTGGAGTGAACCCAGGAGGAGCTCTGAACATCAGAAATAGACAGCATCAAACAACACTAACAAGATTTAGAACAGGCCATCTCAAGCCATTGAAGATAGAAAATAATAACAAAATCTACCCCACTTGCCCAAAATGTAGCTTGTCACCTGCAGCTCCAGAACACATTTTGGCTTGCATTAGATGCACTAAACAGGACCTTTGGGAGAGGCCGCTGCTCATCATAAAACAGCTCGAGGAGCATGAACTCATGGAATTCGTGTAATCTTTACACAAGGGGATAAGAAACAACAACAACAACAACAGAACTACTCTGTAAAGAACACCTAATTGCAGAGCAAAAGCGTCCTTGTTTAGGGAGAGGTGTCCACTTGCCAAAGAGGCACCTTTTCATTGTATTATATAATTATACAGTAAACCATAGAGAATACCAATAGGACTTTTGGTTTCTCTAGCCATGGCTCACTAAATCCCTAATACAGTAGAACCTCCCTGTAAGGGATACCTAATGGTAGACCCAAAGTGTCCTTTAGGGAAAGGTGTAGAGAGTTGCTAAATAGTAAAAATGGCAATTTTGATATTGAAAACTGTCTTTTGTAGAGAGGTATCCCCCTAGCAGGAGTGTCCTTTCATTGAGATTCTATTGTATAATAGATTTGTTTTAAGGGAAGGGCCATTTTATTCCCAGTTCTTCTTAGCAAGATTTTACGGTGTACACATGTAAATGATTCAAGTTATTAATATAGGTGTTGTGTAAGTCTTTGGCTTTAGCTCTTTAGTGATGAATTTAGTTTTATATCCTTAAAGAAGAACTTGAAAGATGAGGACAATAAGCGGGCCACAGAACTATAGAAAATACAGTAAATAGCAAAAGGTTGGGGTAACTATTCAATGGCTCTTCAGTATTTCTTAATTATTGTTCCAGCGACGCCAGAAAGAAAGATTCAGCCTGGTAAGGAGTTTATCAGATCAGGAGAGAACATGTACTTGCCAAGTAGATAGTGAGAAAGGGTTGAATAAGGAAGTGCTACTGGCACTAGTTAGATTGAGATTGCAGCAGGACAGGATGAGAGAACATAAAGGTTGGGGGACCAACAGCGCTGGGAAGTGATTGCGAGCTTCAAGGAGAAAAACATCAGTCTGGTGATCGAAGTTTGACAGTAAGGAGTCAGCGCAGGATACAGACAGGTGGATAGCCTGACTGTGCCCTGAAGTAGGTCTGGACTGTATGAAACGGATTCCTCTGTGGGAAGTGGACACCAGAACAAGTGTGTCGGTCTACAGTGCCAGTAGATCAGCCTACAAGTCGATGTCATTGGATTTATAAATATTTTTTATTCTTCCCATATTTCCGAGGAGCAACTCGCCTCTCTTTATCAAGGATGTTTGTGTAAAGAGAAACAAGTTGCCTCTCGAAATATCGGAAGAATAAAAAATATTTATAAATACAATATATGCATCTTTTATAAATATAATTGTAATTATGAATTGCTCAATCTTATCTCAATATATATATATATATATATATACCATTGAATCACTCTGTAAAGGACAACACCTAATTGCAAAGTCAAAGTATCCTCTTACCAGAGCATTGTTAAATAGTAAAAATGGAAATTATTGCAAATGAAAACTGTCTTTTATAGAGAGGTGTCCTTTAGCGTAAGTGTCTTCTCATGGAGGTTCTACTGTATATCAAAAACTTAGACTATACATCTGTGTTGTAGGTAGCAGCACATGAGGCAAGCATTGCCAATATGTAAAGTAGGCTCATTGAGTCATCTTTCTCAAAGTTTAATGATGTTGGCCTTATTTGATCTTTATGTTACAAGTTCCTAATACCTGTTACATATGCAATTCTGGGGAGAAGAAGTCCAACCACACCTCCCTGTAGTTCCCCCTGGACCCTTGGAATATTTTACCAAAATCTGGTTCATTTCCAAGGTGACTAACGTGGCAACGGTACCCATTTTCTAATGAAGAGCATTGGACAAGACAACAACAACATATGGAATTCTATAAGACATGCACATTTTTCCTAAATTATAAATTTTATTTTAAAAATGGGTTGTGTAGTGGAGAGAAAAGAATTTCATATTTGGGATTTAAGGCATCGTAAAAGTATGTACGCGCATTCGACAATAAAAAAAAATAAAAATAAAACACATAAAAAATTATAATAAAACTGTGAATGTTGAGGGAGGGTTTTTTTTATATACCTGGAGTTTCTTAATTTCCTTTTTGAGATCAGCTTCATATTTTTCCTTCTGGTTGGTATTGGTAGCATTGTGAACCTGGACGCAACACAGTGGGGGGATATGTCACTGTTTACAACACTGGTATGGTAAACTCACCTTCTGCCAGATGTCTTCAAAAGTCTCCACTCCTTCGCTCACCTTTTTTAAACATCTATCTATTTCACCTGGACGCATCAGCACATGGTCAGACAATCACTACACACTATAAACACTCATGGACAAAACTTAAGGAACTTTTAGCAGGTAAAGTTTTCAACTAGCAATAATTGTGCCCTTCGGAAGATCCTCATTGGCTACGATATTGCCTCTGCGCAAAGCTTTAACAGGTACAGTAGAACCTCCCTGTAAAGGACATTTAATTGTAGAACCAAAGTGTCCTTTAGAGAGAGGTGTCCTCTTACCGGAGAGTTGCTAAATAGTAAAAATGCTAATTTTACCTATGAAAAACTGTCCTTTATAGAGAGGTTTTCCTCTAGCGTGAGTGTCCTCTCATTGAGGTTTTACTGTATATCGGGATTCAGACAATAATTCTGAAAGATATTTGATACACAGTAACCTTTATTGACAACACAAAACATAACCAAGTGTGAACAAAATTGCCTCAATCTCAAACAAATATTTTTTGGAAATAGCATAACATATATAACGGATTTAATACAACATGCTATAATTCAACACCCCCAACTTTAATTCTATTGCATTTTTTCTAACAAATCCCAAAAATTTTATTTTTAGAAACACAAAGGTAATAGGACCAATTTCAATGGACTTGGTCATAGTACATTGTGTGTTTCTAATATATAATCCAAATTGTACCTTATCATTTATAATTTTCAATTCAACTGCCACCAGCTTTAATTCAACCTGAATATTCTGATCCCTTGGGGTGTTGAATTGAAGAAGTCAAACTGTGTATGATATATATACAGTTAAATCTGTCTATAGCGCCCCTTCTAAATAGCGTCTTCCTCTCTATAATGCCTGATTTACATTAAAAGTGACCTGTCTATAGCACCCCCTCTCTATAGCACCCTAGTTTGGTGAGTCCCAAGAGGGGACAGGTTTAACTGTATTTTTAATCCTTTTTTTTATTATTATAGATCTTCATAAAAGCAATCTAACTCATTAGAAAAAAAAAAGAAGAAGAAAAAGCACCACACCAAAGGAACTAGAGCAAATAAATAATTTTGAAGAGAGAGTTATTAAGCAGGGTTTAGCAATGTTTGGCTGCTGTGGAGTGTGGAGGTTGCCAACCAAACCTAATAAAACAGCCAAGTTGTGCCATGGACAACACATGCCTGAAACAGACATACTGTACAACATACTCTATGAGAGGACATTCACTAGAAGACACCCATCTACGAGAGACAGAGTTGTATGATGTCAAAATTACCATTTTTACTATTTAGCAACTCTCCGCTAAGAGAATACCTCTCCTTAAAGGATACTTTGCCTCTGCAACTATGTTAAACTTCAGCAAACAACACTTTAGTTTCATCTTGTGGTTTAAGATTACTCATGGGAACAGGAAGGTGACTTACTTCCAAGTTTGATAGTTAACAACAAAGATTACAAGTGTACAATAGGAGTGAGAATTCAAACATAAGTGGACATGCCACTATTCAGATACACATTGACTTTTATTGAAGACACACGAGATAATCAAGTGTGTGGACAAAATTGCCTCTCTTCTTAAATAAAATTTAAAAATAGATGACTGGCAACATCAGACTTTCCACTTCCTTTAGTTTTGTTCGTGAGTGTATAAATGGTTATCCTAGAAAAAATGTCTACTAGCAGTGGATGTTGAGATGAAATCATCTAACTGACTTCAACACTTACTATTCAACCAAACACTCTAATCCCTTGTTTGTAGTGTCAAATCAAAGAGGTTATAGACTATAAACACAAGGTATTAAGACCAAATCCAAATAATTTTATTTGGATAATAGGCCTTATCATCTAACTTTAATTCAAAACCTTTACTTTAATTCAACCAAACACTCAAATCCCTTGTTTGGGATATGAAATCAAAGAGGTTATAGACTGTATTCATAGATAAAGAGGAATTTAAATGAAATTTACAAGGGAGGGAGAGATTCCGCCACCACTATCCTATTTACACGCTCTACAAATCCTGTTTACACCACCAGCCCTGTGTAAATATGAAACCTGTGTCAACATACGGTGCTGTTCTGTCCACTCACATATACATGAGAGTGCTGGGAAAAATTGAAAAAAAAAACTTACAAAGCTGAGAAAGATCTACCTCTAATATGACAATTTACAGAGAATTATACAGTAGAACCTCACTTTAGCTGTAACCTTTCCACAAAGGACAATTTTCATTTGTAAAATTACCATTTTCACTATTTAGCAACTCTCCGGTAAGAGGACACTTCTAACTCCGCCTTTGCCTGTCCCAAGCCCGGATGAAAAAGAAGGAGGGGGAGCAGTAACAAGCTCGCTAAAAAACCTGGGCTCAGCTAGCCCAGCTGATAGTACCCTGTAAGGGCTCCTAATCCAGGGATACAGGATGAGTTTTGTACTCCATGTTAGGAGCGGCTGCACATGGCGTCTGTTCCTCATGTCAGAGGCAGCCTTTTCTTTTGGAGCTAAGTCGGCCTGCCACTGAGTAGTGCTCCCAGTCTAATGACAAAGGCAGACACATTTTACTTCACCCTTTACAAGCTTGATACCTTAATATGATAGAGTGGAGATAAGAAAGAAGAAGGACATCTCTCCCTAAAGGACACTTTGGCTTTACAATTAGGTGTTTTTTACAGGGAGGTTCTACTGTTTAATGGTGGTGCTACTTTTCTAATGAATTTAAAATATGTTTTAAATATAGAATGAAATTTTAAATACAGAAAAGAGAGAAAAAAAATCACAAAAATCATAAATTAAATTCTCTAAAAAAAATAATTTGGAAGTTTCTATATAGGTATTATATATAGAGGGGTCTTATACTTGCAAGATTTATGTATCCCATATTTTATTATTAAAAAAAAAACAACACAAAACTTAAAGGTAGGAAGAAATGGAAGGAAAAAAAAGGTACAATTTTGTTGAGCATCAATGGGTCTTTCTAAATATCTCTTTATGGAGCCCCCACACTTTAAATAGCACACACCAGGCTGTGTTTGCTCTGAGGAGGAAGGGGGGGGGGGGGGGGGGGAAACACATTTAGTAACTTTCTCTAGTGGAAACTTGAAAACTATTTATAGCTGTGTTATTGGTGATGTTGAGGAGGTTTTTTTAAGGTATTTTTACAAATGGTTCAAAGCTACAGTAAAACCTCTCCCTCTAGTTATAGAGAAGCTCAAGTCGTTTCCTTTAGAGAGAAATTTTCTTCTTGATCATTATACCAATAGTCTAGTATAGAGTAGAACTACCTCCCTGTACAGGACAACACCTAGTTGCAGAGTCAAAGTGTCCTTTAGAGAGAGGTGTCCTCTTACCGGAGAGAGTTGCTAAATAGTAAAAATACTAACTTTAGTGATAAAAATAGAGAGGTATACTCTCATGGAGGTTCTACTTTAGTAGTTAGTCTTCTCTAGTGGGAACTTGAAAAGTATTTATAGCTGTGTTATTGGTGATGTTGAGGAGGGTTTTTTTTAAAGGTATTTTTACAAATGTGTGGTTCAAAGCTACAGTAAAACCTCTTCTTCTTCTTTCTTATCTCCACTCACTCATATTAAGGTATCAAGCTTGTAAAGTTTGAGATTTTTGATGGTGTCTGCTAGGATGAGTAGAGTTCATTAATGGATGAGTTGACAACCATCATGATTGGGTGAAGTAGAATGCATCTGCCTTTGTTATTAAGACTGGGAGCACTACTCAGTAGCAGGCTGACTTAGCTCCAAGAGTTGCTAAATAATAAAAATACTAACTTTGGTGATAAAAAAAACTGTCCTTTATAGAGAGGGTGTCCTCTCATGGAGGTTCTACTTTAATGCCAGTCCATAAAGGGAAGAGTTTAACACACTGTGCAGTCAGTACACACATGTGCAGTCATGTGCAAACAACCTCTCTCCCTATTATCAGGTGATGTGATATACCTCTTTTATCATCCTCTACACAAAAACCCATCTTTTTATAGACTTCACTCATGCTGTGTTTGGTTAGTTTTTATTGTATAGACGTGAAGCTTGGACAATGGCCAAAGAAGTAGAGCGGAAATAAACTCTTTTGACATAGGGTGTGTGCTAGAAGAATCCTCAAGATCAAAATGGGAAGATGACAAACAAATTTTTAGGAGATTTTGTTGTGGAGATTCTAAATCTCTATTCAGTCTCCATCCTAATTTTTTTTCTGCTTATCCCTAGTACAAGTGGTACTGTCCATGATAATCATGGTGGGTAGAAGAAGGCGACTGCTTTTACTGTAAGTGTACCACATGTCTACACATATGAAAAGCAGTTGGACCATCCTAATATGAAAGAAGACACTAACTTGACGTTAGAGACGGCTTCTAAAGACTGATGAATCTATTATGATAAGGTACAATTTGGATTTTTTTTTTTTGCTTATTCCTAGTACACGTGGTACAATCCATGATAATCATGGTGGGTAGAAGAAGGCGACTGCTTTTACTGTAAATGCACACCACATGTCTACACATGTGAAAAGCAGTTCGACTTTGCACTTTACAAATGTGCCAGAGCCCTGTTTGTTTACTTGCACTCGCTCGTGGGGTTGGACTTTTGCAAGAATCGGGGGCCATTGGAGTTTTTCATTTTTAATCAGAAAAAAGTGGCCAATGTGGGAATCGAACCCGGGTCGTAGCAGTCGAAAACCAATGGTTTAGACTATCCTTCCACCGACCCCCTCGTGGAGATTCTAAAGCAGTTCGACCATCCTAAAATGAAAGAAGACACTAACTTGACATTAGAGAAGGCTTCTAAAGACTGATGAATCTATGATAGGGTACAATTTGGATTAAAGATTATAGCTACAAGAAAATAAGACCTAATTCTTGTAACTGATGAACCTATTATTAGGTCAAAGACATATGGACACACAGAAGGTGCAAGGAGGAACAACACTATATATACAGTCTCTTTGACAGCCCAAGGGAGCAGAGATTTCAATTAAATTAAAGTAAGTGCTTAATTAAGGTAGATGATTTCATCACAAACTTCACAGCTAGTTGATATTTTTCTAAGATATAACCAAATATATAATTTAAAAATTAATTTTATAAAATACTTGAGTCCATAATTAAAAAAAAAACAAAAAAAAAACAATCCCTTGTTACAATATTAATGTATAATACAATATGTCCAGGGTAGCCTAGTGGACATGGCATTTGCCCGGTAAGCTGAACACTGTGGGTTCGATTTCCATCCCTGGACACTTTTATTTTTCCGTTCATCATTACTCTTCACAATCCATCTCTTCATACTTCATCCTTAAGGTTAGAAATAATCGTTATTTCTCCTTAAAATAAAAAATTTGAATTTTCGTTCAAAAGAAACACATGCGGGATATTTTTCAAATGTCGTTCTACAATATTAATGTATAAATATTAGGCTTCAAAGGATAAGTTTTTTTTTTCCCTGTAAGTCTGTTGTTTTCATCTTAATTAGAAAATATTCTGTTGTTATATATTTTACTTAATAATGGGAATTAATTAAACAAGTCAATAAGTCTCCGGAGATGAGTTTCTTTTTTCTTTGTATTGCTAACTCTAGCTTTCGTAGCCCTTCTACAGGAGTACAAATTCTATATACAGTTACGAGCGTCATTCCTCATCGGCCTCTGTCACCGTTTGCTTTTTTTTTGGAATGGCGCCCTCCTATTGGTTGGCTACGGTCACGCCACCTTGCCCCCCCCCCCCCCCCCCCCCCCTCCCATCATGCCTCCCCCACTCGCTCTTTTCGTTTTTGTAACTATTGGTTTGGAGCGGGTCGCTCTTTAAATAAATGCATATATTAGTTAATAACTAAATGGAATCCTCTCTTTCCTTTTCCCAGTATGAGACGCCTACGGAAGCCAACAGTACATAGACAGATAAAGCACATAGGCTATAGTTATTAACTAACATATGCATTTATATAAGGCGCCAAATTATAATTGTAACAAATAGTATTTGAATCAAAACATTCAATCGGGTAAAACACGGGCGTTGCCCGGGTCATTCGGCTAGTATACAATAAGGGCTACAATGCCTGAAAGCTAGATTTGGCAATAAAAAGAAACTGCTATTGGGACTTTTGCTATTTTTAGGAATGTTTCATGATTAAATTTAAAATGATGGATAAAATGGTATTAATTCATTTTTTTGGACAAAGAAAAATTATATATATTATTTTAATCTAGGTGAATAAATGCAATATGAAGAAAACGAATGAAATTAGAAAATGAAGAAAAGGCTCTGAGACCCCACATTGTTTACCACTGAGTAGCTGCGGATGAAGTTAGGCTTAAATCGTCCATCATTGACGCCAATTTTATGATGCATTGTAACACTTTTAAATACTTTTAAAGTACTGAGCACATACACTAACTACGGCCACTGTTCCTCCGCATGCCGAAGTATTGTTATTTTAACAAAGAATTTATATTTAAACAAGAATTATCTAAAATGTCAAAATTTGATTTTAAAAATCGGTCGAATTATCTTTGGGTTTGAATTGACATTTGGTCGAATTAATGTTTATTATTTGATAGGCTGGAATTTATCGGATGTCAAATTGACGAGGTTATACTGTATTTTGCCCAATAAAATCCTCAATGAATGGATAAACTGGACAAAGGGAATACAATGGAACAACCTCCATGAGAAGACGCGCTAGAGTACATCTCTCTACAAAGGACAGTTTTCATTTGCAAAATTACCCTTTTTACTATTCAGCAACTCTCCGGTAAAGGGACACCTCTCCTTAAAGAACACTTTGGTTCTGCAACAAGGTATTGTCCTTTACTAAGAGATTGTTCTACTGTACTAGACTACACTGGAATAGAACAATGAGTTGGAAGGAGGCTTCACACCAGGACTGATTCATCTCTGAAATCCCTCCAAGTACACGTGGTACAGGCTATGATAATCATGGCCGGTAGAAGTTGGTGACTGCTTTTACTGTAAGTGCACCACATGTCTACACATGTGAAAAGCAGTTCGACTTTGCACTTACAAATGTGTCAGACCCCCATTTGGTTACTTGCACTAACTGGTGGGGTTGTACTTTTGCAAGAATCAGGGGCCAATGGACCTTTTTTTTTATCAGAAAAGTGCCCAATACAGTATTCGATACCTGGTCGTAGCAGTCAAAAACCAACAGTTTAGACTATCCTTCCACTGATCTCCTAAAGTAACAAAAATCAAACTGAAATTGAAAACACGAGTACTCTTCAAGTGATTGATCTTCTATAGCCTGTACTGGTGGGGATTTACCTTGAAGAATGAAGGGAGAGTTAGTAAGGATTGTGGTTTGATAATCCAACTTAGGAATGATTGATACAAAGAGAAGAGGTGATGTCTGCGAGGAGAAAGATATATATTTGGTTGGTGCCTTCATTGATCAGCTAGCTCTAAAACCGGCCAGCCACTCGTCAAAACTATTGATCACCTACAACCCCCGCACACTCTCCCCGCTGCTGCTCCTCAAGAGATTGCCTCTGAGAGAAAAAATATAATTGTATGCTGAGATTCTAGGGAAGCCCACATTCTGTTTTTTTTTATGTGAGAAATATAAAACACATCAACTATAGGACAATATTTTTAGATATTGGGGGCGAAACTACTCTAGAAATGTCTTCAATGGGACATTCGAGACTTTAATATGTAGTAATGAGCAAAAAATATCACAGCATGTTCTTAAATAGTACTGTTATCAAGTGTTATATAACAGTTGATGATAGCAGTACTATTTAAGAACATGCTGTGATAATTTTTATTCATATATTCTTTTGTCTGAAGATGGTAACAAAGCTGTTGCCGAAACATCAGACACAATTTATATGGATTAGGTCTTATTTTCTTGTAGCTTATAATCTATCATACAAATTGTGATTTATCATTTGTAAGAAGATCTTAAAAGGTCATTTCCAATGGATACAAAAAGTGTGAATTTATATTATAATTGTAATAAAGGGTTTTAATTATTTATTTTTAGCTTCTTCCCCAAGTAAACATGGCCAATACAATCATAGTAGGTGGTTAGCAATGGCCTCTTACTCTAAATGTACCATTCAGGTGGAAATCAGCTTAAATATTTTGATATTACAAGGTGTCAGAAGCCTGTTTGGTTACTCACTGGTGAGGTTGGATGAGTGGAAGAATCAGGGGCCAATGAAGAATGAAAATACAGGATTCACACAATCCCTGGCTGTAGTTGTAAAATGGAGGGGACAATTACTCAAATTATGGGTTTAATAAACATAGGAAATCTGAAACCTTAAGTAACAAGACTATATCAAAACAAATGTTTTAGATTATCCAGTAACAGTGTCGTTACCAAAACATCTTACACAATTTATTGATCTGGGTTTGATCTTTTTATCTTAGGTTTCTAGTCTATAATCAGAATTGCAATTTATCATAGGCTACATATGAGAGGCTTACTGATGAATCAGACTCTATCGCTCTCTGAGAAAAGATTTAAAATATATGTGAAAAAACCTTTGTTGGCTTTTCTTGATTTATCAAGAAAATGGGTTAACTGAATATCACGGAACATGCTAAATCGACGCTTAGTTTCTTGCATTCAATATCCATTGGAACACTGTGGAACAAGAAGTTACTTGAATTCAATACCCATTGGAACAAGTTACTTGCATTCAATATCCATTGGAACACTATGGAACATGTTTCATGCATTCAATATCCATTGGAACACTGTGGAACAAGTTACTTGCATTCAATATCCATTGGAACACTATGGAACATGTTTCATGCATTCAACACCCCCCCCATTGGAACACTGTGGAACAAGTTACTTGCATTCAATATCCATTGAAACACTGTGGAACAAGTTTCTTTCATTCAATATCCATTGGAACACGGTGCTACATGTTTCTTACATTCAATATCCATTGGAACACTGTGGAACATGTTTCTTGCATTCAATATCCATTGGAACACTGTGGAACATGTTTATTGCATTCAATATCCATTGGAACACTGTGGAGCATGTTTCTTGCATTCAATATCCATTGGAACACTGTGGAACATGTTTCTTGCATTCAATATCCATTGGAACACTGTTGAACATGTTTCTTGCATTCAATATCCATTGGAACACTGTGGAACATGTTTCTTGCATTCAATATCCATTGGAACACTGTGGAACATGTTTCTTGCATTCAATATCCATTGGAACACTGTGGTACATGTTGCTTGCATTCAATATTCATTGGAACACTGTGGTACATGTTTCTTGCATTCAATATCAATTGGAACACTGTGGTGCATGTTTCTTGCATTCAATATCCATTGGAACACTGTGTAACATAATTTTCGCATTCAATATCCATTGGAACATGTGGAATGTGTTTCTTGCATTCAATATCCATTGGAACACTGTGGAGCATGTTTCTTGAAATTAGTATCCATTGGAACACAGCGGAACATGTTTCTTTCATTCAATATCCATTGGAACACTGAGATGCATGTTTCTTGCATTCAATATCCATTGGAACACTGTGGAACATGTTTCCTTAAATTTTAATATCCATTGGAACACTGTGGAACATGTTTCTTGCATTTAATATCCATTGGAACACTGTGGTACATGTTTTATTCAATATCCATTGGAGGAGGTCGGTGGAAGGCTGGGTAAACCGTTTGGTTTTCGACCACTAGGACCCGGGTTCGATTCCCGCATTGGGCACTTTTTTCTGTCTAAAAAAAAAAAATGCTCCAATGGCCCCCGATTCTTGCAAAAGTCCAACCCCACCAGCGAGTGCAAGTAACCAAACGGGGCTCTGGCATTTGTAAGTGCAAAGTCGAACTGCTTTTCACATGTGTAGACATGTGGTGTGCTTACAGTAAAAGCAGTCGCTAACTACCCACCATGATTATCATGGCCTGTACCACGTGTACTAGGGATAAGCAAAAAAATATATATATATCCATTGGAAGATGGTGGAACATGTTTCTTTCATTCAATATCCATTGGAACACAGTGGAACGTGTTTCTTGCATTCAATATCCATTGGAATACTGTGGTACATGTTTCTTGCATTCAATATCCATTGGAACACAGTGGAACGTGTTTCTTGCATTCAATATCCATTGGAATACTGTGGTGCATGTTTCTTGCATTCAATATCCATTGGAACACTGTGGTGCATGTTTCTTGCATTCAATATCCATTGGAACATGGTGGAACATGTTTCTTTCATTCAATATCCATTGGAACACAGTGGAACATGTTTCTTGCATTCAATATCCATTGGAACACAGTGGAACGTGTTTCTTGCATTCAATATCCATTGGAATACTGTGGTACATGTTTCTTGCATTCAATATCCATTGGAATACTGTGGTACATGTTTCCTGCATTCAATATCCATTGGAACACTGTGGAACATGTTTCTTGCATTCAATATCCATTGGAACACTGTGGTACATGTTTCTTGCATTCAATATCTATTGGAACACTGTGGAACATGTTTCTTGCATTCAATATCCATTGGAACACAGTGGAACGTGTTTCTTGCATTCAATATCCATTGGAACACAGTGGTACATGTTTCTTGCATTCAATATCCATTGGAACACTGTGGAAAATGTTTCTTGCATTCAATATCCATTGGAACACTGTGGTACATGTTTCTTGCATTCAATATCCATTGGAACACTGTGGTGCATGTTTCTTGCATTCAATATCCAATGGAACACCGTGGAACAAGCTTCATGCATTCAATATCCATTGGAACACTGTGGAAAATGTTTCTTGCATTCAATATCCATTGGAACACTGTGGTGCATGTTTCTTGCATTCAATATCCATTAGAACACTGTGGTGCATGTTTCTTGCATTTAATATCCATTGGAAAACTGTGGTACATGTTTCTTGCATTCAATATCCATTGGAACACTGTGGTACATGTTTCTTGCATTCAATATCCATTGGAACACTGTGGTGCATGTTTCTTGCATTCAATATCCATTGGAACACTGTGGTGCATGTTTCTTGCATTCAATATCCATTAGAACACTGTGGTGCATGTTTCTTGCATTTAATATCCATTGGAAAACTGTGGTACATGTTTCTTGCATTCAATATCCATTGGAACACCGTGGAACATGTTTCTTGCATTCAACATCCATTGGAACACCGTGGAACATGTTTCTTGCATTCAATATCCATTGGAACACCGTGGAACATGTTTCTTGTATTCAATATCCATTGGAACACCGTGGTGCATGTTTCTTGCATTCAATATCCAATGGAACACCGTGGAACAAGCTTCATGCATTCAATATCCATTGGAACACTGTGCTACATGTTTCTTGCATTCAATATCCATTGGAACACTGTGGAACATGTTTCTTGCATTTAATATCCATTGGAAAACTGTGGTACATGTTTCTTGCATTCAATATCCGCTGGAACACTGTGGTGCATGTTTCTTGCATTCAATATCCATTGGAACACTGTGGTACATGTTTCTTGCATTCAATATCCATTGGAACACTGTGGTACATGTTTCTTGCATTCAATATCCAATGGAACACTGTGGTGCATGTTTTTTGCATTCAATATCCATTGGAACACTTTGGCGCATGTTTCTTGCATTCAATATCCATTGGAACACTGTGGTACATGTTTTTTGCATTCAATATCCATTGGAACACTGTGGTGCATGTTTCTTGCATTCAATATCCATTGGAACACTGTGGTGCATGTTTCTTGCATTTAATATCTATTGGAACACTATGGTGCATGTTTCTTGCATTTAATATCCATTGGAACACTGTGGAAAATGTTTCTTACATTCAATATCCATTGGAACACTATGGTGCATGTTTCTTGCATTCAATATCCATTGGAACACTGTGGTACATGTTTCTTGCATTCAATATCCATTGGAACACCGTGTAACATAATTCTTGCATTCAATATCCATTGGAACACTGTGGAACATGTTTCTTGCATTCAATATCCATTGGAACACTGTGGAACATGTTTCTTGCATTCAATATCCATTAGAACACTGTGGTGCATGTTTCTTGCATTCAATATCCATTGGAATACTGTGGAAAATGTTTCTTGCATTCAATATCCATTGGAACACTGTGGTGCATGTTTCTTGCATTCAATATCCATTGGAACACTGTGGTGCATGTTTCTTGCATGCAATATCCATTGGAACACTGTGGTACATGTTTCTTGCATTTAATATCCATTGGAAAACTGTGGTACATGTTTCTTGCATTCAATATCCACTGGAACACTGTGGTGCATGTTTCTTGCATTCAATATCCATTTGAACACTGTGGTACATATTTCTTGCGTTCAATATCCATTGGAACACTGTGGTGCATGTTTCTTGCATTCAATATCCATCAGAACACTGTGGTACATGTTTCTTGCATTCATTATCCATTGGAACACTGTGGTGCATGTTTCTTGCATTCAACATCCATTGGAACACTGTGGTGCATGTTTCTTGCATTCAATATCCATTGGAACACTGTGGTGCATAATTCTTGCATTCAATATCCATTGGAACACTGTGGTACATGTTTTTTGCATTCAATATCCATTGGAAAACTGTGGTGCATGTTTCTTGCATTCAATATCCATTGGAACACTGTGGTGCATGTTTCTTGCATTTAATATCCATTGGAACTTTGTGGTGCATGTTTCTTGCATTTAATATCCATTGGAACACTGTGGAAAATGTTTCTTACATTCAATATCCATTGGAACACTGTGGTGCATGTTTCTTGCATTCAATACCCATTGGAACACTGTGGTACATGTTTCTTGCATTCAATATCCATTGGAACACTGTGGTGCATGTTTCTTGCATTCAATATCCATTGGAACACTGTGGTGCATGTTTCTTGCATTCAATATCCATTGGAACACTGTGGTGCATGTTTCTTGCATTCAATATCCATTGGAATACTGTGGAAAATGTTTCTTGCATTCAATATCTATTGGAACACTGTGGTGCATGTTTCTTGCATTCAATATCCATTGGAACACTGTGGTGCATGTTTCTTGCATTCAATATCCATTGGAACACCGTGGTACATGTTTCTTGCATTCAATATCCATTGGAACACCGTGGTACATGTTTCTTGCATTCAACATCCATTGGAACACTGTGGTGCATAATTCTTGCATTCAATATCCATTGGAACACTGTGGTACATGTTTTTTGCATTCAATATCCATTGGAAAACTGTGGTGCATGTTTCTTGCATTCAATATCCATTGGAACACTGTGGTGCATGTTTCTTGCATTTAATATCCATTGGAACATTGTGGTGCATGTTTCTTGCATTTAATATCCATTGGAACACTGTGGAAAATGTTTCTTACATTCAATATCCATTGGAATACTGTGGAAAATGTTTCTTGCATTCAATATCCATTGGAACACTGTGGTACATGTTTCCTGCATTCAATATCCATTGGAACACCGTGGTACATGTTTCTTGCATTCAATATCCATTGGAACACCGTGGTACATGTTTCTTGCATTCAATATCCATTGGAACACTGTGGTACATGTTTCCTGCATTCAATATCCATTGGAACACTGTGGTACATGTTTCTTGCATTCAATATCCATTGGAACATTGTGGTACATGTTTCTTGCATTCAATATCCATTGGAACACTGTGGTGCATGTTTCTTGCATTCAATATCCATCAGAACACTGTGGTACATGTTTCTTGCATTCATTATCCATTGGAACACTGTGGTGCATGTTTCTTGCATTCAACATCCATTGGAACACTGTGGTGCATAATTCTTGCATTCAATATCCATTGGAACACTGTGGTACATGTTTTTTGCATTCAATATCCATTGGAAAACTGTGGTGCATGTTTCTTGCATTCAATATCCATTGGAACACTGTGGTGCATGTTTCTTGCATTTAATATCCATTGGAACATTGTGGTGCATGTTTCTTGCATTTAATATCCATTGGAACACTGTGGAAAATGTTTCTTACATTCAATATCCATTGGAACACTGTGGTGCATGTTTCTTGCATTCAATACCCATTGGAACACTGTGGTACATGTTTCTTGCATTCAATATCCATTGGAACACTGTGGTGCATGTTTCTTGCATTCAATATCCATTGGAACACTGTGGTGCATGTTTCTTGCATTCAATATCCATTGGAACACTGTGGTGCATGTTTCTTGCATTCAATATCCATTGGAATACTGTGGAAAATGTTTCTTGCATTCAATATCTATTGGAACACTGTGGTGCATGTTTCTTGCATTCAATATCCATTGGAACACTGTGGTGCATGTTTCTTGCATTCAATATCCATTGGAATACTGTGGAAAATGTTTCTTGCATTCAATATCCATTGGAACACTGTGGTACATGTTTCCTGCATTCAATATCCATTGGAACACTGTGGTACATGTTTCTTGTATTCAATATCCACTGGGACACTGTGGTGCATGTTTCCTGCATTCAATATCCATTGGAACACTGTGGTACATGTTTCCTGCATTCAATATCCATTGGAACACTCTGGTACATGTTTCCTGCATTCAATATCCATTGGAACACCGTGGTACATGTTTCTTGCATTCAATATCCAATGGAACACTGTGGTGCATGTTTCTTGCATTTAATATCCATTGGAACACTGTTGAACATGTTTCCTGCATTCAATATCCATTGGAACACTGTGGAACATGTTTCTTGCATTCAATATCCATTGGAACACTGTGGTACATGTTTCTTGCATTCAATATCCATTGGAACACTGTGGTACATGTTTCCTGCATTCAATATCCATTGGAACACTGTGGTACATGTTTCCTGCATTCAATATCCATTGGAACACTGTGGTACATGTTTCTTGCATTCAATATCCATTGGAACACTGTGGTACATGTTTCCTGCATTCAATATCCATTGGAACACTGTGGTACATGTTTCTTGCATTCAATATCCATTGGAACACTGTGGTACATGTTTCTTGCATTCAATATCCATTGGAACACTGTGGTACATGTTTCCTGCATTCAATATCCATTGGAACACTGTGGTACATGTTTCTTGCATTCAATATCCATTGGAACAATGTGGAACATGTTTCTTGCATTCAATATCCATTGGAACACTGTGGTACATGTTTCCTGCATTCAATATCCATTGGAACATTGTGGTACATGTTTCCTGCATTCAATATCCATTGGAACACTGTGGTACATGTTTCTTGCATTCAATATCCATTGGAACACTGTGGTACATGTTTCCTGCATTCAATATCCATTGGAACACTGTGGTACATGTTTCCTGCATTCAATATCCATTGGAACATTGTGGTACATGTTTCTTGCATTCAATATCCATTGGAACACTGTGGTACATGTTTCCTGCATTCAATATCCATTGGAACACTGTGGTACATGTTTCCTGCATTCAATATCCATTGGAACACTGTGGAACATGTTTCTTGCATTCAATATCCATTGGAATACTGTGGTACATGTTTCTTGCATTTAATATCCATTGGAACACTGTGGTGCATGTTTCTTGCATTCAATATCCATTGGAACACTGTGGTGCATGTTTCTTGCATTCAATATCCATTGGAACACTGTGGTGCATGTTTCTTGCATTCAATATCCATTGGAACATTGTGGTACATGTTTCTTGCATTCAATATCCATTGGAACACTGTGGTACATGTTTCCTGCATTCAATATCCATTGGAACACTGTGGTACATGTTTCCTGCATTTAATATCCATTGGAACACTGTGGTACATGTTTCTTGCATTCAATATCTATTGGAACACTGTGGAACATGTTTCTTGCATTCAATATCCATTGGAACACTGTGGAACATGTTTCTTGCATTCAATATCCATTGAAACACTGTGGTGCATGTTTCTTGCATTCAATATCCATTGGAACACTGTGGAACATGGTTCTTGCATTCAATTTCCATTGGAACACTGTGGAACATGGTTCTTGCATTCAATTTCCACTGGAACACTGTGGAACATGTTTCTTGCATTCAATTTCCACTGGAACACTGTGGTGAAAATGTATTTAATCTAATATATCCACTTCATTTACCAAAATATATGTGTACTTTTTTAAATTAAATAATATCCCCAATTTATATAATCTTGTACTATATTATTTCCATTGAAGCACTATGGTACATGTTTCTTGCATTCAATATCTATTGAGAGAAGCACTATGGTTCAATATACCAGCTATTGTATAGATCATTTCATTCATTATCCATTGGAACCCTGGCACAGATGCAATCTGCATTCACTACAGATGTTTTTTAGAAATATAATAATAACAAAAACACATCCATAAAATATCACTTCAAAGAGTTACATTTAGTTTGTTCCTTCAGTTAAACAAATAAAAATTCTATTTTTAACATTTTTCCAACTCCACCACCAAAGAGAATCTACCTATCCCAATGTTTTTTATTTTTTACAACAGGTAGAATTCAAACCACACTACCCAAAAGTTACTGTGTGACATTTGAGAGCTTTTATTTCCTTTTAAAATCGTCACCACACATTCCTATCATATTGTAGCAAGTGAAACAAAGAGAAAAGAAAAATCAACACAACATCTGTCTTAAATCACCATTATCATATAGCGGCATCTACCAAATAGGTAGTTCAGCCAATCATGGAACATCATTTCACCTTGTTCTGAGTAGTTCTCTTCAAATCCTTTTATATTCCAGACTTCTGTTAAATTATTGAACCAATCCTTCCATGGTCATCCTTTTATATTTGTTTTAATTACATGGTAACTATTTCCAATAGAAGTAAATTATATGCAACGTTTCAAAAACAGCATTGTTAACATCTTCAGACACAAAAGTAGGCAACAATTTACTACCATTCGACACTTTTGTCTGAACACTAGTGTTGTTAACAAAGCATCACAATTAATTTAGTTATTTATATCTTACTTATTTTTGCTGATAATCCTAAATTTGTACACCTTATCATTGATCTTAATAAACCCAACACTATATTGGTATATCTGGGACATGTACAAACCTAGCTGCAAATATTGTATGTATAAACATAAAAACGGGTATATTTTGAATTAATTCTAATTAGGAATCAGATAGGAAGGATGTTGGTAGGATACAATGTCTACAACCAGAATTGGGGGGATTGAGCCCGGTATTTACATTCACAAAACTTAAGGAAGTGGTCTTTGATGTCACCGGTCATCTATTTTTTTTTTTTTAAGGGGACAAGCAAATTTTTTTCACATTTTATGAAAGTACACCTTCAATAAAGGTCAGTCAAATATCTTTTAGATTTATTGTCTGAATCCCAATATACATGCTAAAAGGTACAACTTCCTAATTTTTTCCACGAGTGTAGTAGCTATTTTATTGTTTAAAAAGTAATACAAGGGAACCTCTTCATAGCAACAAATTTGTTAAACATCATAATTCATTTTTTACTCTTTTGTCTGATGATTGTGAAAATGTTGTTGCCGTCACACACTAATAAATTATTAGGTCTTATTTTCTTTTACCATAATTCTAAAAAAGTTATCCAAATTTTGAAGTCTCAATTGATTTCACCCTAGTTCCAACAACAACAACAACAACCAGAGTGATGCTGTAATAACAAAGAGATGTGATACAGAGTTGACTCAACGGCCCTCAAAGTCCATCCTCACTTCAGTGAGTGACACTACCCAACAAAACAGGTATCCTGGAAAACTGCATTGATGGTAGTGCACTTGCACTAAGCACAGCCACACAAATTTCTACCCACCATGATTATCAAGGCTGTTGTGGGATAAGGATGACAAACAATAAGATTCTTCTTCTTCTTTCTTATCTTCACTCAATCATATTAGGGTACCAAGTTGTGACCCTTGATGGTGTCTGTTTGACAACCATCATGACTGGGTGAAGTAGAATGCGTCTACCTTTGTCATTAAGACTGGGAGCACTACTTAGTAGCAAGCAGACTTAGCTCCAAAAGAAATGGCCGCCTCTGACATGAGGAACAGACGCCATGTGCAGCCGCTCCTAACATGGAGTACAAACGCTGCTCATCCTGTATCCCTAGATTAGGAGCCCTTACAGGGTACTATCAGCCGGGCCAGCTGAGCCCAGGTTTTTTAGCGAGCTTGTTACTGCTCCCCCTCCTCCTTTTTTATCCGGACTTGGGACCGGCAAAGGCGGAGTAAATAAGATTCTGATAGTCTCCAGTTAAAGACCGTAGCCTAAAAACATGGTTAAATCCAGTCTCTCCTGGAAGAGGTGTCTTATCAGAGACTGTCATGTCAAGACCAAGACATGAGGAGTCTTTCAACCGAAACAGATGAAAGACCACATTCAGGAGAGATTGGGTTTAACAATGCTTTCATTTATACTTTTCATATATTCAAAAATAGCCTGGTGCTCTTGGCCACCCTGAAGACAGAAAATCCACCACCCAACTAGAAAAAAGAGACCTCTCCTCCGTACCATCAAGACCCAATACCTGCAGGAATTGAAATCTAATGCTGCACATGACAGGTACAGAGCAGGAGGGACAAGCACCAATTCTGTCCTCCCAAGAGAACAACAGTCCTTGATTTCCAGACTTAAGTTTGGTCATCTACGGACAATGACTTTCCAGAATGGTTACAAGGTTTTTCCCACTATGTACTAAGTGCAATTTTCAACCTGCAACCCCAAACCACATCATTGAATGTATTGGCTCACCCATTGATTAGCTCTACTCATCCCCAGCAGACACCATCAAAAGTCTCAAGCTTTACACACTTGATACCCTAATATGATTGAGTGGAGATAAGAAAGAAGAGGAAGAAAAAAATAATGATTTTTTTTTTTAAATGGGATGGGTGAGAAGGGGTTGATGCTTTTTACCATATCATTATAAAAATGGTAAATGCTTCTTCCATCAGCCAATCATTAAAAGCATTTTGCATCAGTGGGGGTGCAAAGGGGGTGGGAAGAAATAAACATGGCAAAGCATCTTCCCAAAAAGAGAGCATTGACTCTTTAGTGCAACTTATTGAACCAGTTTGAAAAGGCCCATATAGAAATGGCCATTTATTGGCGCGGACCAAAAAATGTCTTATACAAGTGTATCAGGAGTTAAGAAACTCCACCTTTGCCGGTCCCAAGCCCGGATGAAAAAGGAGGAGGGGGAGCAGTAACAAGCTCACTAAAAAACCTGGGCTCAGCTGGCCCGGCTGATAGTACCCTGTAAGGGCTCCTAATCCAGGGATACAGGATGAGCAGCGTTTGTACTCCATGTTAGGAGCGGCTGCACATGATGTCTGTTCCTCATGTCAGAGGCGGCCATTTCTTATGAATCTAAGTCGGCCTGCCACTGAGTAGTGCTCCCAGTCTTAATGACAAAGGCAGACACATTCTACTTCACCCAATCATGATGGAAGTCTGGTCATCTACAGACAATGACTTTCCAGAATGGTTGCAAGGTTTTCCCACTATGTATTAAGTGCAATTCTCAACCTGCAACCCCAAGACATATTATTAACTGCATTGAATCATCCATTGATGAGCTCTACTCTTCCCCGGCAGACACCATCAACAAGCTTTACAAGCTTGATACCTTAGAGTGATTGAGTGGAAATAAGAAAGAAGAAGATGACGGTTGTAAATGAGATAAGAAAGGAGGTAATGATGTCATTCTACTATTTCCATCACTCAACCAATCAGCGAATCAGCTTTTTACATCAGTAGGGTAAAAGGTGGAATAAACATGGTAGCTCTGCTTCCAACGTCGCAACAAGACTACTGCAATAATCTGAATTTTAAACTGAATTGAAGCATTCAGTACTTTTGTCTGAAGATGGTAACAAATAAAGATTTTCTTTTTTTAATGGGAAAGGTGAAGGGGTTGATGTGCTTTACCATATCTTTATAAAAATGGTAAATGCTTCTTCCATCAGCCAATCATAAAAAGCATTTTGCATCAGTGGGGTGCAAAGGGCATGGGAAGAAATAAACATGGCAAAGCATCTTCCCAAAAAGAGAGCATTGACTCTTTAGTCACTGTTACCCAAACTTTACACACTATTTGGATTTAGTCTTATATTATGTTTATAATCTATAATCCAAATTGTGTTATCATAATCTTGTGATAATAATACAAAAATATTGGGAGATCTCAGGATTAGCTCCCCTATTTACTAAGTCTGATGTTGTGGGTGAAGTTACATGATAAGTGTAAACAGTTTACATGCTATGATAGGTTCATGTTAGGTCAAGTTCAGGTTTTTTATATGGGGTTAGTAATCAAGAGAGAGTTCTACTCAAATATATATATGGCTTATATTTCAAACATAAACATGAGACATTTTATAACTGCTCTAGATTGTTTAACTTTATTATGCATAATAATATATCAACAAGATATCTGTACTATTAAAATATTATAAATATATCCATTTTTTTTTTTTAAATTGGCAGTAAAAAAAATGTTGTTAAAAAAAAATTATTTTTTTTTTCCAAATTTGAAATTTATATAAATTAATTATGATGCATGTTGTAAAACTACAAATATAACATTTTTATATTAATAAAAAGTATTTTTTAAAAGTTTAACATAAGTCTTTGTGTCAATTTTGTATTAATATATATGAAATTTGAAACTTTGCATTGTATGTTATATATTTTACCTTTTAATCAATGCAATAAGTTGTCAAACATTGATTTTCTAAGGCAAAATAATTTACTATTGTTATATGGCTTAATTGTATTGAAAATTATGTTTTTAATTGATAATGTATGGATATGAGAAAAAGCTGTCTTTCAAAAACTTGTTTTTAAAAAGTATTTTTTATGTAGAAAAGGCTTAATAACTTTTGAATTAAGAATTATAATATTTATAGGTGACAAAAGTAAAATACATATGCATATATTATCAGCGTAATTTTAAACAAACCAACTATGATCTAGTAACACAACTATACTGCTATTCAAAAATAAACTATGACGTGGTGAGTTAAATAATGGCAAAATATATAAAGAGACAAATTAATTTTGTTAAATAAAGGTTGTTTAAGGTTTACATTTTGTGTATTGCAATGTATCATTTTTATTTAAGTTAGAAAACATATCAAATGAACTAGGCATAATCTATTATCGCTTTAATTGTAGGCTCACCTTGAAGTTTTCTCCGATCTGCCATGACTAAGACAACATACGAAACACTGTGTGGAACATAGTAATGCACTGAAATAATTATCTTTATAGTCGCCAACGTGTGATAAATTTTCACAACAAAATTAAGCTTTCGAGAGTAAACTAGCAAAATGGCTACAGACAGTTGTGATATAAAAAAAAATAATAAAAGGGCTTGCTTCTACGCTTATATTGTATTCCTACACCGAATTTAAATAAGTCCGTGAAATAAAATTTTATAAATAATTAAAATAATAGAATTATGTCTATTTTTTAAAGTTAAATTATTTAAATGGGTATATTTCTTTTTCTAAAATATTTTTTCCTAATATTTTGCGTAGAAATACAGAGGCAAAAAAGGCACTCGTTGCATTATGGGAAAAGAAGCTCGTCTTATTGGTCAATTGCAATTGTTTACGTTTACACAAAATAGAAACAGCTGATTTAAGTATTATAACTTAATAAAATATTTTATTAAATAAGAAAACTAATTAATTAAAGATATCCATTGTCTGCTTTATATTACTTTATTCAAACAACTAATTTTGAGTGCTAATTTCGCGACTTGAAAACCGTGTTTGGCTCGTGTTTTTAAGAATAAAACATTAAAATATTTTATATAGAGCAGATATTAGTAAAATGAGATCTAACAAAAACATATTAATAATGATTTATCCAACAAGGAAAATGAATTCGAGTTATATTCATAAAAATCAAGGTATGTTCACTGATCTGGCTTTATAATAATATTTGGATGAATTTTTAACTAAATACATAATTATGATATTAATTGCATTAATAATAACAAATATTTGGGTTTTTTTATTTTTATTATATTAAAAGCAAAATATTTTCAGATTTTAATCTAAAAAAAGTAAAAATTATTTGTTACTACATAAGTAGTCTCCCATGAATAACCACCTAAAACATATCAAAATCGAGTCACTCGTGGTAGTTATCAATCAAAGACTACCATATCAGGCATGTTATAAGAAGTCTTTCAACTGAAATGAGTCTGATGAGACTCGCCTCCAGGAGAGATCCATTTTAGCCATGTTTTTAGGCTATGGCCTTTCATGGGAGATTAAAAGAAAATAAGACCTAATCCAAATAATTTATTAGGTCTTATTTTCTTTTATTATAATCTATAATCCAAATTGTGCTTTATCATGGGAGATTACTGTATATAACTAAAGCTAATATATGCTTAAACAGTAGATCCTCTCTGTAAAGGACACCTAATTGCAGAGTCAAAGTGTCCTTTAGGGATAGGTGTCCTCTTACCGGAGAGTTACTAAATAGCAAAAATGATAATTTTGCAAATGAAAACTGTCCTTTGTGGAGAGATGTCCTCTAACGTGAGTGTTATCTCATGGAGGTTCTACTGTATATGCTTATATGTCTTTTATTATACTCATAAAGTTTTTAAAAATGCCTAATATGATAAGGTACAATTTGGATTATAGATTATAAATAAAGGTTATAAGACCATGCAAATAAATAGTGTGTGACGTTTCCATAACAACGTTGAGGCAATCATGATATTTTTTTCTCATTCAGTCTTTCATCTTATGATGATAACAACGCTGTTGTTAAATACCTAATAGGTTTTGTTCATTTTGAAAGAAAGGATGCCCTAAAAATAATTTATTTTAAAGTAATGTACTAAAATATTTCAGGTTGAAAATTTAGGATTAAGTTAAAAGAAGCAAAATTAAATTAGATTAATATTATCATTGAATATTATTATTAAAGAACTCTGTTTTCCAATCTATACGATACAGGAAAAACAACATATTGCATATGACATTGTCTAACCAAACTTAATACAGTAGAAGTAATGTTAGAGGGAACTCCGCCTTTGCCGGTCCCAAGCCCGGATGAAAAAGGAGGAGGGGGGAGCAGTAACAAGCTCACTAAAAAACCTGGGCTCAGCTGGCCCGGCTGATAGTACCCTGTAAGGGCTCCTAATCCAGGGATACAGGATGAGCAGCGTTTGTACTCCATGTTAGGAGCGGCTGCACATGGCGTCTGTTCCTCATGTCAGAGGCGGCCATTTCTTTTGGAGCTAAGTTAGCTTGCTACTAAGTAGTGCTCCAAGTCTTAATGACAAAGGCAGGCGCATTCTACTTCACCCAGTCATGATGGTTGTCGGGGGGTCGGTGGAAGGCTGGTTAAACCGTTTGGTTTACGACCACTACGACCCGGGTTCGAACCCGCATTGGACACTTTTTTCTGTTTAAAAAAAAAAAAAAATGCTCCAATGGCCCCCCGATTCTTGCAAAAGTCCAACCCCACCAGCGAGTGCAAGTAACCAAACGGGGCTCTGGCACATTTGTAAGTGCAAAGTCGAACTGCTTTCACATGTATAGACATGTGGTGCGCTTACAGTAAAAAGCAGTCGCTAACTACCCACCATGATTATCATGGCCTGTACCACGTGTACTAGGGATAAGCAAAAAAAAAAAAAAATGATGGTTGTCAAAGCTTGATACCCTGATATGATTGAGTGGAGATAAGAAAGAAGAAGACTGTTAGAGGACACTCTCATTAGAGAATCCCTCTCTACAAAGGACAGTTTCCATTGCCAAAATTACCATTTTTACTGAAAGCAGCTATCCAGTAAGAGGACACCTCTCTATAAAGGACAGTTTTCATCATTAAAATTACCATTTTAGCTAATAAACAGCTATCCAGTAAGAGGACATCTCTCTCTAAAGGACACTTTAGCTCTACAACTAGGTGGTGTGGTGTCTTGTCCACTCCATGGAAAGAGGGGATGTCATTGCCCCGTTAGTCAGCCACATTTCAGAGTTCCCTGTTCACGGTTACTGTAGTGGCTCACGACACCGTACTACAGGGCAGTCCCTTACTTGTGCTGCTTCTCCCGCCCGCCCCGTAGAAGAGGGGTTGGACCTCTGGGCAGGCTACAACTAGGCGTTGTCCTGCATCTTCTTCTTCTTCTTTCTCATCTCCACTCAATCATATTACGGTATCAAGCTTGTAAAGTTGACAACCATCATGATTGGGTGAAGTAGAATGCGTCTGCCTTTGTCATTAAGACTGGGAGCACTACTCAGTGGCAGGCCAACTTAGCTCCAAAAGAAATGGCCACCTCTGACATGAGGAACAGACGCCATGTGCAGCTGCTCCTAACATGGAGTACAAACCCTACTCATCCTGTATCCCTGGATTAGGAGCCCTTACAGGGTACTATCAGCGGGGCCACCTGAGCCCAGGTTTTTTAGTGAGCTTGTTACTGCTCCCCCTCCTTCTTTTTCATCCGGGCTTGGGACTGGCAAAGGCAGAGTTCTGTATATGTTGTCCTGTATAAAACTATTAAACGATATATATCTGCACCTGAGATAGAAGAGAACAAAAAGACCCTTAATCCAAACCTTCACTCTATCCTCAAACTTTCAATATCTGCATTTTGACCATTGTAACTCTGATAAAGATAGATAACAAATCTACTATCAGAATGACACGCTTACTTTGTTTATTTGGGGATTTTTGTTACTCTTGGGAATTATCTACAACAATTTTCTTGTTACACCATTTGTTTGTCATTTAGCAATAAAAAATGTTTTATTAAAGATAACAATTATTAACTGAATGTTTTAAAAATTTATCTGGTTTTGTACATAAGGTATTAAGACCAAATTTAAATAAATTGTGTGTGAGGTTTCAGCAACAGCGATTTATTAATTATTGAAATGTTACACACCATTTATTTAGATTTGATCTTATTACCATGTGTATCTAATCTATATTCCAAATTGTACCTTTAAACAAAACTGTAGAAAAGGCTATTAGAGAACACCTCTTCTTCTTCTTTCTTATCTCCACTCAATCATATTAAGGTATCAAGCTTGTAAAGCAGAGAACACCTTATTGTTTAAGTGGTTGATTTGACATTTATTTTCACTATTACTAGTTCCTTTTTACTACACTAGTAGTTGATAATGTGATTGTTGGGTAGTTGATAATATATGTGATTGTTGGGATGTGTAAAATGCTATTGTTGGGTAGTTGATAATGTAATTGTTTGAGTGTGTGTGTCGATAATATGTAATTGTTGGGGTTTTGATAACATGATTGTTGGGGTGTGGATAATATGATTGTTGGGTTGTTGATAATGTTATTGTTGGGTTTTTTTTTTTTTGATAACACACACATGATTGTTGGGGTGTGGATAATATGATTGTTGGGGTGTTGATAATGTAATTGTTGGGGTTTTGATAACATGATTGTTGGGGTGTGGATAATATGATTGTTGGGTAGTTGATAATGTGATTGTTGGGGTGTGTGTGTGTGTGTGGATAATATATAATATGTAATTGTTGGGGTGTGGATAATTTGATTGTTGGGTAGTTGATAATGTAATTGTTGGGTAGAGTTGATAATTTGTGATTGTTGGGGTGTGGATAATATGTGATTGTTGGGTAGTTGATAATGTGATTGTTGAGGTGTGTGTGCTGATAATATGTTATTACCAATTTTGTCATTTTTCCGCAATTCCAGCTAATGGCAATATTAATTATAATCCCTATTAAAGAAGAGAGAATCAATAAAACATACATATATGTATTCATACTAGATGTTAACCAATGTGATGGAGACATCCCAAATCAAAATTCCAAACTTGTCCAGTTTCCTCTGAGAGGAACCAAACTTGCGCATGGACACCATAAAAAATAATTAAGACACAATATATCTTAATATTGATAGTGTTCTAAAACAAACCATGGTGTGTCATGTTAACCCATGTTAACAAACAAAAAGTCTATCTAAGATTGTGATAAAGCACAATTTGAATTATAGATTATAATAAAAGAAAACAAGACCTAATCCAAATAATTTATTAGTGTGTGACGTTCGGCAACAACATTGTCACCATCATCAGACAAATCTATTCAGACATCATTTTATTATTTTGTCTGATGATGGTGACAATGTTTTTGCCGAAACGTCACACACTAATAAATTATTTGGATTAGGTCTTATTTTCTTTTATTCTATCTAAGATTGAAATACAGTAGAAACTCCCTGTAAAGGACAACACCTAATTGCTGAGCCAAAGTGTCCTTTAGGGAGAGGTGTCCTCTTACTAGAGAGTTACTAAATAGAGTAGAACCTCCTTGTGAAGGACACCTAATTGCAGAGCCAAAGTGTCCTTTAGAGAGAGGTGTCCTCTTACCGGAGAGTTGCTAAATTGTAAAAATGTCAATTTTGCAAATGAAAACTGTCCTTTGTGGAGAGGTTTCCGCTAAAGAAAGGTTCTACTGTACTTCATTAATATCATAATACACTCAAACCTCACTATAACAATAACAACAAGAAAATACACCCAATCCAAATGACCTTTTGGTAACAACACTGTTACCGAAACATCACATACTATCATTTATTTGGATTGGGTCTTATTTTCTTGTAGCTATGATCCAAATTGTTCTCTATTATATAATAACAATATAACTTGAGTCCATTTGTTATTACCACAGTTAAAACAAGTGTTACTTAAAACCTGGGACTTTATAATTCTGATGCTATAACCATGTTGTTGTTATAAAATGTTCTAAAGACGTTTCACTGTATCTAATTTAGATAAATGAGGACATAGATAATAATGAAGAGCTCTATTTACAAAATAAAAAGTCTACATGTGAAATAGAAGATAACCTCACCTTCTAGTTTCCTATTTCTGCTGTACAAGTAGAATCTACGTATATTCATGGACAAAACTTTATAAAGTGAAAAGTCTTTGATGTCTCTGGTCATCTGTTTTTTTTTTTTTTTTTTTAGGTTTTTTTTTTTTTGAAGCTCTACAAGCTTGATACCCTAATATGATTAAGTGGAGATAAGAAAGAAGAAGAGACAAACCCAGATACAAGATAATAAGACCAAATCCAAATAATTTAATAGTGTGTGACGTTTCGGTAACAGCATTGTTACCATCATCAGACAAAAGTCACACACTATTAAATTATTTGTATTAGGTCTTATTTTTCTTGTATCTATAATCCAAATTGTGCTTTATCAAGAGATAAACCCTTTCACAGGAATATATGATAAAAGGTTTTTTTGGGCATATACTCCTGTAGGAGGGTTGGTTTGGAGGGTACAATTCTTAACCTGCAACTCCAAGACACATTATTGACTGCATTGACTCATCCATTGATGAGCTCTACTCACCCCCGGCAGACACCATCAACAAGCTTTACAAGCTTGATACCTTAGTGTGATTGAGTGGAGATAATAAAGAAGAAGAAGGGTTTGTTTGAAGGGTGCAATTCTCAGCCTGCAACCCCAAGACACATTAACTCATCCATTGATGAGCTCTACTCTTCCCCGGCAGACACCATCAACAAGCTTGATACCTTAGTGTGATTGAGTGGAGATAAGAAAGAAGAAGAAGGGTTTGTTTGAAGGGTGCAATTCTCAGCCAGCAACCCCAAGACACATTATTGACTGCATTGACTCATCCATTGATGAGCTCCACTCTTCCCCAGCAGACACCATCAACAAGCTTTACAAGCTTGATACCTTAATATGATATTGAGTGGAGATAAGAAAGAAGAAGAAGGGTTGTAATACCCGAAAGCTTGAGATAATATAAAATAAAGCAAGATGCACATCCTTGGAAACCATTTTGTTCATTATTTATAAGATACAATAAATGATCCTTCGAGCCATAGGTCCGAGAAAAGTGTTCTCTCAAATTAAAATATATTTATTTATTTTTAGGTCTGACATGAGAGAAATGGGGGTGTCCCAGATACATCCATAATAATCTTGTCAATATTTCCTTTTACCTCTATTTTTACTTGTCCCATGAAAGTATCCGTACACACCCATAATGAATTGATTAGACGATAAGGCACAATTTGGATTATAGATTATAAACACAAGGTAATAAGACCAAATCATTTTTTTTTTACCTTGACTTTATTATACATTTGTAGTGTTTATAATTTATCTTTTAGATATAAACACAAAGTAATAAGACCAAATACAAATAATTAATTATTTCTATTCATGATAATGAAAATAAGAAATTCAAGAAAATAAGACCTAATCCAAATAATTTATTAGTGTGTGACGTCATTGTCACCATCATCAGACAAATCTATTCAGACATCATTTTATTCTTTTGTCTGATGATGGTGACAATGTTGTTGCCGAAACGTCACACACTAATAAATTATTTGGATTAGGTTTTATTTTATTTTATTATAATCTATAATTCAAATTGTGCTTTATCATTATTCATGATAAAATTGTGAAAAATTACAAAATATTTTCTCACAATGAGTTTCTACAACAAATTCTTGTAAGATATAGTCGATATTTTTTATTAAGCCCGTTGAAGAGTGATTATCACTTGAAAGCTAGCGTTTTGAAATAAAAAGAAACTCATTGTGAGGAAATATTTTGTAATTTTAAAATAATTATTTATTATCTATATATAATCTTCTTCTTATCTTCACTCAACCATATTAGGGTATCAAGCACATGGCATCTGTTCCTCATGTCAGAGGCGGCCATTTCTTTTGGAGCTAAGTCGGCCTGCCACTGAGTAGTGCTCCCAGTCTTAATGACAAAGGTAGATGCATTCTACTTCACCCAGAGTGGAGATAAGAAAGAAGAAGAAGAGGATATCAAGCTTGTAAAGCCTGTTGATGGTGTTTGCCGGGGATGAGTAGAGCTCATCAATGGATGAGTCAATGATGTGGTTTGGGATTGCAGGTTGAGATCTATATATAATAATTATCCAAGTTGTACCTTTAGATATAAATAATAATTTGATTCTTAAAGAAGTTATAAATTCTAAAAATTACTAATTCTACTAGAATTTCACTATCATCACCACATTACAAAATTAACAATAATTCCTGTAGAGTCCCATCAAACCACCTCTGCCATTCATGGACCATCATCACTGACCCCTAGATAGATGCCAGAATTGCTGTAATACCCAGATATTTCACACCTATACAGTCAATTCTAGGGAGTCAGTGGAAGTATGGTCTAAACCATTGATTTTCAAATGATCAAATCCCATTGGGCACTTTTTTTCTAATTAAAAAAAAATGCTCCAATGGCCCCCGGTTCTTGCAAAAGTTCAACCCCACCAGCACATGCAAGTAACCAAACAGGGCTCTGGCACATTTGTAATTGCAAATGTTAACTGCTTTTAACATTTGTAGACATGTGGTACACTTACAGTAAAAGCAGTCACTAACTATCCGCCATGCTTATCATGGCCTGTACCACGTGTAATTGATATTTTTTTAAAAAAGTCAATTCCATACAGGTTTTAGGGTCTTTGCCAATTGTCAGTAAAATATAGTTTCATTTAAATCAGTTTCCTTAGCAGTATAAAAGACCAACAATTAGGCACAATTTGGATTATAAATTAGAACTACAAGGTAATAAGACTGAATTAATCTGGTTTGAAGAAATGTTATTAACACAAGGTAATAAGACCAAATCCAAATGAATAGTGTGTGACGTTTCGGTAACAGCATTGTTACCATCTTCAGACAAAAGTACTGTATTGGAGATGGTAACAACACTGTTACTGAAATGTTACACACTATTTATTTAATTGCATTTGGTTTTATTAACTTGTGTTTATAATCTATAATCCAAATTGTGCCTTATCAAACCATATTATTGTTGAGATGTCAATTTTTATTTTCTGTTTGATTAGTGAAAAAAGAAAGAATAGAAGAAAGAGGATAGGAAGTGAAAAATGAGTACAAAGACATCCTGACTTCTCAAATGATC
>CP092879.1:53780898-53868602 GCA_030710605.1 Cordylochernes scorpioides
TTTTTGTCGAAACGTTGAGAAAATAAAAAACTCCAACTGGCCGAAGTTTTTCATATAAATAGGCAACCTCTTTACGATAACAACCTTGTTACTGAAACATCACACACTATTTATTCATTTGAAGATTTGGTCTTATTACTTTGCGAAAGCCTCACAAAAAAAAAAAAAAAAACATCGCAGAATTTTTTTTTTAATCTTTTATTTTTGCTCAATCCCCGGCACAGGTTATTTACAATTACAATGCCAGGACTGTACAAAAATAACAGGGGAGATGGAGGGAAGGAGGGAGGGGGGGTTTCTCCTAAACTTAGAGCTAATGATTGTTTCCTCATTTTTTTCATAATAATAATCCTTTTTTTTTTTTTCTTTTTTTTTAATCATTTTTTATACAAAAAAAAATAAAATAAAACAGAGGCTGTGATGGTGAAAGGGGGGGGGGGGGAGGATAAAACTGAGAGATGTACATAAGGAGGACATATTTGCATAATAACACAAGAATTGAAACAAAGATATGTCTAAAAAAAAAAAAAGGGGAGCGGAGGGAAAAAAAAAAGTAAAAGGAACAAAAATAATCATAAAATTAGAAACTTAAAAAAAAAAAAAAAACTTTATATAAAAAAATTAATAATAATATAAAGCCTAATATAGAAAAAAAAAACAAGAGATTGCTTTTTTTTAAACTTTTTTTTTCAAAATTTTTATTAAAAAATTTAAATTAAGGAGTTGGTGGTGTTTGGGGTGAAATTTGAAGAAGAAGGAAAAGGGTGAAAAAAAAAAACAGGGGGATAAAGGAAAGATAGTTTTGTCTTAACTATCACTTTTTTTTTCAAAAGTATATTTTACAATTTTTAGCAAAAAAAAAAATTTGTTTTCAACAACACATATTTATATATAATAATAATACTAATAAATTTATAAAAGTTAAAAAAAGTTTTTTTTTGCTCCTTGTCTTTTTTTTGTTGTTGGTTTTATATATATATATATATATCTTAAATAATGTTAGTTCGGATGAGAGAGGACAAAAAGAAAGAAGAAGAAGAAGAGGAGATTGGGTGGGAAAGAAAGAAATAAAGAGAGGATGGGTGGTAGGCTGCTTCGCGGAAGCCAACAAACTGTACAAGAAGGCGGCAGTGGTCAGTTCAAGTCCCTATCCTCCAGATACCGGTATTCAAATGTGAAGCCCTCCTTCTTACGCTGGCCCCACTTCTCATAATCAAAGTAGATGTAGGTACCCTGCAACATCAGAGAATGGTCACACATACACAGAGAGACAAAAAGGATAAAACATATAGAATAACGTATCTTTAGGGATATTTGACCATTTGTTCCTACCAAGGATAGAGATCCTTTATATAGGTCTAGTGTACAATGATTACTATGGTATTTATGGTGTACCTTTAGAGATATTTGACCATTTGTACCTACCAAGGATAGAATTCCTTTATATAGGTCTAGTGTACAATGGTTGCTATGGTATTTATGGTGTACCTTTAGAGATATTTGACCATTTGTACCTACCAAGGATAGAATTCCTTTATATAGGTCTAGTGTACAATGGTTGCTATGGTATTTATGGTGTACCTTTAGAGATATTTGACCATTTGTACCTACCAAGGATAGAATTCCTTTATATAGGTCTAGTGTACAATGGTTGCTATGGTATTTATGGTGTACCTTTAGAGATATTTGACCATTTGTACCTACCAAGGATAGAATTCCTTTATATAGGTCTAGTGTACAATGGTTGCTATGGTATTTATGGTGTACCTTTAGAGATATTTGACCATTTGTACCTACCAAGGATAGAATTCCTTTATATAGGTCTAGTGTACAATGGTTGCTATGGTATTTATGGTGTACCTTTAGAGATATTTGACCATTTGTACCTACCAAGGATAGAATTCCTTTATATAGGTCTAGTGTACAATGGTTGCTATGGTATTTATGGTGTACCTTTCCTGACATATGACCATTGGATATATTGGATAGTGGTCCTTTAAATAGGTTCAGTGTACAATTGTTAATATGGAATTCATGATGTCCTTTCGAAATATTTGACTATTTGTACCTTCAATTGGTTAGAGATCCTTTATATAGGTCTAGTGTCCAGAGGCAAAGTGTGCCTGTATCAAAAGTGTGCCTGTATCATGGTACCATGATCAACGAAAGCTGCCATCTCAAGCCATTGAAGATAGAAAACAATAACAAAATCTACCCCACTTGCTCAAAATGTAGCTTAGCATCTGTAGCTCCAGAACACATTTTGGCTTGCATTAGACGCACTAAACAGGACCTTTGGGAGAGGCCGTTGCTTATCATAAAACAGCTTGAGGAGCATGAACTCATGCACAAATTTGTGTAATCTTTACACAAAGGGATAAAAGAAACAACAACAATAACAACACAAAAGCTGCACCTCTATACCCCATTCCATGAAATAGCTAAAGGAGCATGAACTCATGGAATTCGTAAGGTAATAAGACCAAATCCAAATAAATAAATAGTGTGAGGTTTCAGTGACATTTGTTACCATCTTCAGACAAAAGTACTGAATGAGAAATTTTTACCACAGCATGTTTTAAATAGTTAATGTTATCAAGTGTGTAGTAAACAAGATAGCAGATAAGAAGAAGATAGTTTTCTGAGAAACATATAATATTATTCTTAGAATTAAATGTGTTTCTCAGAAAAAACTATAATATAAACAATGCTGTGGTAAAATTTCTCATTCAGTACTTTTGTCTGAAGATGGTAACAACGCTGTTACCGAAACGTCACACACTATTTATTTATTTGGATTTGGTCTTATTACCTTGTGTTTTAAAAATCTTTAATCTCTAGAGTTCGGGCACAAACACCCTTCTACAGAAGAAAACACGATACCAAAAAATTGTATTCTAGTGTAGAAGGGATGTTTGAAAGTATCCAAAATGTTTTGTTCACTTCCCTGATTAATAAATAAAACGGAGTCATCCACATATCTCTTGAAATAATATCAAAAAAGTCCTGTACTCACTTCAGATATAATTTTGCCTGTTGAAAAGCAAGAGTTCAAAAGCTCGTAGTTTTTATAATAAATAAACTCTTTGGGAGAGGCCACTGCTTATCATAAAACAGCTCGAGGAGCATGAACTCATGGAATTCGTGTAATCTTTATACAAGTGGATAAGAAACAACAACAACATAATAAACAAACTCATTGCAAAGGTTTTTTTAAAAATCTTCTTCAGATCTTTTTGTAAAAATTGCATCGCAATTTTCTTATATTTAATATCAAATTTAAACAGAAGCCACCCTCTGTATAACATTATTTCAGGCTATGGTATTACAGGGGGTAGCTATGATCTTGAAAAGTTTTTTTTTTTGCTTTTACCTAGTACACGTGGTACAGCCCATGATAATCATGGTGGGTAGAAGAAGGCGACTGCTTTTACTGTAAGTGTACCACATGTCTACACACGTGAAAAGCAGTTTGACTTTGCACTTACAAATAAATGTGCCAGAGCCCCGTTTGGTTACTTGCATTCGCTGGCGGGGGTTGGACTTTTGCAAGAATAGGGGGACACTGTAGCATTTTTTTTTTTTTTTTTTAATAAGAAAATAGTGCCCAATGCGGGTAATCGAACCCGGGTCGTAACGGTCGAAAACCAACAGTTTATACCAGCCTTCCACCGACCCCCTCTTGAAATGTTTGGCTATGGAGCAGTAACCAATCATTCAACAAGGTGCTGCTGGTGGAGACCTGGATGAATAAAGAATGGAAGGATGCATGCGTAATACAACTTTTACAATGTATTCTGGCCAAAATGTTTGGCTTCAAACACTACTGCTGCTTATTCCTCAAGTCATTTAAAAGATCTCCATTAGGTTCCATTGTCTCAGCTTTTCTATTATAGTCCTGGGGTTTTCCCAGAGGTCTTTTTTTAGAGGATTTAATACAATTCAATAGATGTTCAGGACTGACTGGCTGGGAATTGCATTTGGGGCATTTCAGGAATGTTTTTATTTTTCCATTAAATTTGACCATTTTAAGATGTCCTGTACGTAATCTTGAAATCGCCGTTTTTTTTCTTCCCTAGTAATGGTGTGGAAAGAAGATTCGTTAGAATGGGGTATACCAGGGGTGGTTTAGAGTGGATTTCCAGAGATTTTGTTTGTGGATGGAAGAATTCAAACACTTCATCAACTTAAAACATTTTTTTGGAAGAGTGAACCTATTTTAGAACTCATTTCATAGAATGTTTTAGAATCATATCGACCCATCCCTGTCTGGTCCATGGTATACTGGTTGTTACTTATTTATTTCAATATTTTGGTAAAAATACACTCATGGACAAAACTTGAGGAAGTGCAAAATCTTTGATATCGTCAGTTGTCTTTTTTTTTTTTTTAAGGAGATAGAGGCTGTTCACACTTGGTTATCTGGTGTGTCTTCAATATAGGTCACTGTGTATAAAATATCTTTCAGTTATTGTCTGAATCCCGATATACATGCTGTAAAAGGTACAACTTCTTTAAATTTTGTCCATTAGTATACAGTTAAACCTGTCTATAGCGCCCCCTCTAAATAGTGCCTTCCTCTCTATAGCGCCCGATTTTAAACATTTTACATTAAAAGTGACCTGTCTATAGCGCCCCCTCTCTATAGCACCTTATTTTGGTGAACCCAAGAGGGGGCGCTATAGGCAGGTTTAACTGTATATATATATACAAATAAAATAAAGTGAGAGATGTTATAAAGTTGGCAAAGATTTTGAAATTTATTTTAAAAGAAGGAGAAAAAAAAAACCAAGAGGACAAGAAGGGTAAAAAATCAAGAAATGGAAGAAAGGTCTACTATAGAAGCAGATGCCAAAGATAACAAATACAGTAGAACTACTTCTCTGTAAAAGACAACACCCCTAGTTTCAGAGCCACAGTTACTTTAGGGAGAGGTGCCATCTTAGCGAAGAGCAGCTAAATAGTAAAAAATGGTCAATTCAGTAAAAAAAACTTTCCTTTGTAGAGAAGTGTCCTCTAGTAGAAGTGTACTCTCATAGAGGTTCTATTGTACTATCTATTTACATAGAGTTAAAAAAAAAAAGGAAAATTACTTGCAACTTAACACATTGAATAGAAATTTGAAAACAATACAATAAGTATTTTTTTGTTGAAAAGTTTTCTTTTTTAATGATTTACAAGAAAAAAATGCAGTAAAATTTGCAAACCCTACAAAAAAATTCCCTTATAGATTGAAACAGCTCCTTTATTCAGAGGGAGGTTCATCAGGGGCAAACAGTAAACAAAAAAGGAAAAAAAAACTTAATAAAAAAACTATCCGGAAATATCTACACTTATTAAAACTATCGATCAGAGTGGACAGGTCAGGGAAGGTGTGCTGAGCTGATGAAGTTATGGGGCTACACCAAAGATCCAAATTGTGCCTGCAACGTCCCACAATCAATGTCCCATATACTAGATGACTGCCCGCTGTACAAATTCAATGGAGGAATCTCCAATCTCCATTCTGTCACCCCGGAAGCCCTGAACTGGCTGAAGGCCTTGCCTCTCTGACTTTAATGACCGATATGTCCTCACTTTTTTTTTCTAGATTTAATTCATTTTGTCTCCTCTCTAATTGTAAATACGCTGCTGTATCACCTCATAAGCATAAATAAATAAATCGATCAGAGTGGAACATGAAAAAAAAAATCAATGAAAATTGCCAAATAGTATTATAATAAGCAAAGTGTGAATAAAACTACTGGAAGATCACTTAATGAGCTGTGAGTGATAGTCATTAACAGATCAAATTGAAGTATAGTTGTCTATATAGTCACCCTAAGTCAACTTGATGGATACTGATGACAACAGAAGAATAAGCAAGATCTAGGAAAAATTGGATTTTCAGAATACTTTTCTAATCCTTGAGTAACTAAAGTTGCATAAGCAGGATTGTCTGAGAGAATAGAAGAAGGAAGTTCCAGAAGGAAGGAAGGGCTAAATGGCATACTCAACTGCATCGGAGGAGCCAGAGGAGGAGGAGGGGGGTTTTACCTGCTCATACTCATCGGTGATGGTCTTGGGCTCCTCGTGCCTCTGGAACCACATCATGTACTTCGTGTGGAACCTCCAGGACTGCTTCTTGAGGGCCTTGGCTGCCAGATACTGGGCCTTGGTGCCCTGCAACAACATCCTCTGTGTCTCACACTGAGCTCCACAACACTCAACAGTTGGATTCTACAAGTGGGGATGTGTGGAATGGAAGAAGTTATACTGTACTAAGGCACAATTTGGATAATAAACACAAGGTAATAAGACCAAATCATACATTTGTAAGTGCAAAGTCAAACTGCTTTTCACATGTGTAGGCATATGGTGCACTTACAGTAAAAGCAGTCGCCTTCTTCTACCCACCATGATTATCATGGCCTGTACCTCGTGTATTAGAGGGATAAGCAAAAAAAAGGTAATAAGACCAAATCCAAATAAATAAATAGTGTGTGATGTTTCGGTAACAATGCTGTTACCAAAATGTTACACATTATTTATTTATTTGGATTTGGTCTTATTACCTTGCGTTTAGAAGTTATACTGTACTGATATTAAAGTGACAAATGAAGCTGCAGCAACATAGCCTCTTTTAAATCGAAGGACTAAAAATACAACTTACTTTAATTTCACCAATGTTTCAAAACCCAACCATTTCCCTTACAAATTATCTTCTTCTTTCTTATCTCTACTCAACAATATCAGGGTATCAAGCTTGTAGAGCTTGTTGATGGTGTCTGCTGGGAATGAGTAGAGCTTATCAATGGTACAGAGCAGGAGGGACAAGCACCAGTTCTATCCTCCCAAAGGAACAACAGTCTTTGATTTCCAGACTTAAGACTGGTCATCTACAGACAAGGACTCCCAAGAATGTATGCAAGGTTTTTCCCTTTCAAATTTTTATCATCTTTAATTCAACACCTACATTAAGTGCTGATAACCAAATGTCCTGAAAAATATCCACTAGCAGTGAATGTTACAATAAACTGATCTATTTCCTGTGTGTTTCAAGTATTATCCAAGTGTGAAATTGAAGCCAGATGTACAGAGCGTAAAGCACCATCTAATGGAACAGAAAAATACTAAATGTTGATTTAACTTGATCTGTGATATTTGACCAACCCAATTTGGGTTTCTGGCTATTGACCCATGTCAGCATAGTGTAGGCTGTACCTCTACAACTAAAATTTTTTATCCTAGAGGCTATCTGAGAAATCAAGAAATATATATTTAAGGCCAAATTTGCATAAATATGCTGTCCATGTGAAAAAAAATATTAATATCTATATATATAAAAGTCAATTTCTGTCTGTCTCTCTGTTTCGCGATAAACTCAAAAACTACTGAACCAATTGGTACCAAATTTTGCATGTCGCTTTTTATAAACCTGAGGAAAATTTTCGGCTGCATTTTGATTAGTATTTTTGGCTATTTCTTTTTTTCATTTGAAGAACTTTTTTTTACGCGGACTAATCCGGAATGGAATGAATACCTAAATATGGCCATTTTTTTTAAAGCATCGGTGGTTCAGTGGTAGAATGCTCGCCTGCCTCGCGGGCGGCCAGGGTTCGATTCCCGGCCGATGCATTTTTTTAAAACAATTTTAAAAACTCATTTATATTATATCTTCTATATATATAAAAATGAATGTTTGTATGTTTGTTTGTTGGTTTGTATGTCCGGTATACAAATTCGCAGTAGTTCACTAATTCAAACCAAAATTTCCAAACATAGGTAAAAAAATACGGGGAAGACGATAGGCTATTTTAAAAAATATATAAATTAATTATTAAAACTATATATTATTAGTCACAAAATGATGATGACGATATTGCTGTATCATGTAAGATTATCAGATACAGAATTATATCGGGAAAAATTCCAAAAAGCAGAGACCACGGGTGAAACCAGCTCATTATTTTGTACGCAGGAACAAAATTCTAACAGAAAAACATTCATTCGAACATTTAATCGGGTAAAACCCGGGCGTTGCCCGGGTCATTCGGCTAGTATATATATATATATAGATGCAAGTTTTTTGCCGAGAGGATATTGATTTATAAAATAAAGGTCACCTCTCCTGTCAAAATAGATGCTAAAACTAAGAGCGATCTAGATAATAGATTATGATGAAGAGACGACCTTTATATATCTACACTTAAACCTGTAGCCTCTTGAACTCACAAAAATGGGTGCTATAGACAGGTCACTTTTAATGCAAATCGCATCGTACTATGTATTTAAAATCTGGTGCTATAGAGAAGGAGGCGCTATTTAGAGGGGGTGCTATAGACAGGTCACTTTTAATGTAAATCGCATCGTACTACGTTATTTAAAATCGGATGATATAGAGAGGTAGCGCTATAGAGAGGTTTAACTGTATATAAACAACTAGTTTGAAAGGTTGCTAGAGGAAGGTCAGGAAGAGAGCCCTCTCACCTCCATGTAGTAGAAAATGAAGAAGAGGGTCTCCGTAGAAAGGCGGTGGAAGAACTCCACATTGTCAAATCCAATGGGCGGGGTCTGGGGGTAATAGGGCGGTACAGAACAGGGGTTTCTGGGCAGATACGTCCTGGACAACACACTTCATCTATAACACTCAAGTAGGTGGAGGTGTCTCATGAAGTAATATATATTGGACTCTGTGTATAGTGTTTACTATGTCAAACTATAATGGCCATAAATGATATACACACTTTGAACAAAAACAAATTTGAACTCCTTATCACATATCTATCAAATAGGAATGGAAAAACTATTTAGTTTCCACTGTTACTAAAGGGTAGTGGTGGTGGTACTTATCCCAAGTACACCATGATAATCATGGTGAGTAAGTTAGTGACTGCTTTTACTGTAGATACACCACATGAAGTTTGACTTTTGCAAGTGTGCCAGAGCCCAGTTTGGCTATTTTCTAAGGTTTCTAAGGTACATCCATGGACAAAACTTAAGGAAGTTGTACCTTTTAGCATGTATATCGGGATTCAGATAATAACTCTGAAAGATATTACAGTGACCTTTAATGAAGATACACGAGATAATCAAGTGTGAACAGAATTGCCTCTATCTCCAAAAAAAATAGATGACATTCCACTTTCTTAAGTTATGTCCGTTAGTGTATACTGGTGAAGCTACTGAAGAGGTTCACCATACTGATGATCTCCCATTTTCCATTTGTATCATTGCAGTAGAAGATGTTTAGAAACAAATTTTTAATTATAGAAAAAGTGGTAATAAAGATGTGTATCAATTTGCAGCGCGATAGAGGGTGTTGTTGTTGTGTCCAACGAACAGCCTCAGATGTCTCCATGCATCTCTATCACAGCAGTCGTAATGTCCACTATGTGTAAAGCTGCTGCTCTGGGTCCATATCAATCTTCTGCAAGGCTGCGGCCATTGCTGGACATGAGAATATGTGGGTAAGTGATAGTTCCACACCAGGACAATTGTTGCATGTCCTTTAGGTTCTTGTGCCATCTGGATATATTGTCATTCCTTTATAATGTTTAGTTCTGAGTCTTGTTATTGTAATCTTCTTTCAGAGTTTATTTCTCATGAGGGTATGCTATGATAGAAAGAAGCACGAGACAAAAGAAGTAAATCAATATTATAAAGTGGCAACCAGTGCATCTAGTACAATTGGAATGTAGTTACCTGACCCTCTCGGAGTCGGCAGGATGGGGCAGGTGCCGACAAACACCGTCCAGGATGTGGAGGTCCTGGTAGTTCTGCTTGGACAGGGGGGTCTGGCCCAGGGGGGCTACCCCTAGCACCGCAGGGATGTGGGCCTCCCCCAGGGTGCCTCCATCCTTCTCTGGCAGCAGCATGTCGCTGGGGAACAGCTTATTGAGGTCTTCTGTGGGGGGCGGGGGTGCACCGATGCCTGGCGTGGTGGTGCCAGCTCCGGGGCTCTGCCACAGTTTCATCTCCCTTTAGGGCATGTTGCTCTTTATGGGAAATACTCCATATTCAAGCTATCTATTGCAGATGAAATCTATAGGAATTTTTCCCAAGCACAAGCGAAAAAATCTTGACTATTTTCTCAGCTTTTGATTTAGTTACATTCTCTGGCAAAAAAAGTCCATCTTAAGAATATACACCGAGATAAGAAAGAAGAACATACACCTGTGAGAAGAGACCCTAAATTCATTTATGTCTAATTGGTATTCCAGCAGAACCAACCTACCATGAGAGAAGGTCTAGATTGATTATTTTTAGATTGAATGCCCTAATGTTGTGGCAATGTTTTCTTATAAATTATCATGATTTTTCACAATGAGTTTCTTTTTTTAAATTTGAAATGCTAGCTTTCATGCGAACATTCAACACGGGCTTAAATAAAAACATTGACCATTTCTAACTTAGTCACAACTAGCTAGAATGTTGCTCAGAGTGAGTTTTGCTGTGTCTTGGTGGACTTGCTAGTTACCTTAGAGTTGAGGACAGGGCCATTCATGAGGAGGTTGGTCCGAGGTGGCTCCGAGTCTCCCATCAATGAGGGGGGTTCCGTGGAGTCGTGGAGGGGCGAGGGGAAGCAGGGTGGGGGTTCTGATCCCCAGCCGTTCTCCGCCGGCTTCTGTTGCTGGCAGGCTGTGGAGGCCGCCGCCACGGCGTACAGAGTCACCGGGGGCGAGGGGGGCACGACTACCGCGCTGCTGTTGACTATGGGGGAGCTGCTGCTACTGCTTTCTGATGTCAGGCTGTTGGTGCGAGAAGGCAGGGCGGGGGCCCAGCTGGTGGTGGTGCAGACGGGGAGGGGAGGGGGGGCTGTGGAGGAGGGGGCACAGCTGACAGGGGTGACGGAGGGCGTGGTACTGCTATTGTTGCTGTTGTTATTTGTTGTGCAGGTGGTAATGGTACTGGTGGTGGTGGGAGGCCCCGAACTGGCTGCTGGAGGGAGAGGGGCTGGGAGCTGGCCGTTCTGAACACACTGCAACTCTTCTTCAGCAACCCCTTGGCAAAACTATACACAACCCCCAACCATACAAAATTATAGATAAGCTAGTACTCAGGGATGGAGGGACATACTCACCTCACTGGGCTTGGAATGGTTGAGAGTGGCGGGAGGCACCGGGGAGCTAGAGTTGGAGGAGAGGGGAGAGGTGGGGGGTTCCTCCGAGTCTCCCTTGGGCCTTCCCTCCAGCCCACACCCCTCCGCCCCTCCTTGCTGTGCCAGGTGGTCTGCACCAACCACAATCCCCTTATCTAATCTCTCCTCTCACACAACACCTCACAGTAGAATCAAACAACTAAAGGGGAGATATCCAACAACACAGGCTGCAACTTACTGGAGGCTTTGAGGCCGGCGAGGTATTGTGTCATGTCTTCCAGCCCCAGGTCTGAGTAGACAAACTCATTGAACTCTGAGAAGTCTGGATCTTGGCAGGACTCAATGTAGAAATCAACATCATCTTTAATGCGGCGCACCTGCTCCGCCTCCACTGTGGAGTTGTCCAGCATGCGCAGCAGCGTCTCCAGCTGTTTGATGTGGTACCGGTGTTTCTCCAGCAGCCGCTGCAGCTCTTCTAACCGCTCCTGTTTCTACACAACATTACGGTCTGAATAAAATGTTAATAACAGACATAGTATTCAGGTAACACTACTCTGTGTGTGCTACTTTCCTTCGCAAGTTTTAGGCTGTTCACTCCTTTAGTCACCTACGTTTAGTCCATGAGTATGTAAATGTGATGAATGAGTTGCTGTCGACTTATCTGTGATGAGATCCTGTCGACTTATGTAATAAGTTGAGGTTTGGTCGACTCACTGTAATAAGATGTTGAAGAGTTTGATGTCGACTACTGACATAATGTTTAAGTCTTGGTAGCTCTTGTTGTACTGTGTTGACCAAGAGGAACAGTCAGGATGTAGAGTTTTCCAGTACCTCTCTGCACCTTGGAAGACCTTTAAAAGTTCTCACAAAATACAGGCAGTCGTGGTCGAGGCAGAGTGGAAAGCTGGGGATATCCACACAAAAAACGAAGACACAGTTGCACTAAGAAAGTTCCGTAAACAGATAAAAGTTGAGCCAGGAGCGAAAGATGGAGACATAGAAGTTTCTTACTCGTCTACATGATAGTTGAGATCGACATAAGGTACGACCAACGTGAGCTGACGCTAAGGGTGAACTAAAAAACTGTCTGAACTGTCTAGTCCCTGTAAGGTGATGATTTATAGGTTAAAGACGGGGTGACCTTATGTGACAGGGGCGTTTGAGAAAGGGCGCCTTTACCTGTCCAGGTGTGAGAGGGGTCTCTGCATTCCACCACATGTGACAGTGTGGGTGGCCTGTCGTGGGAATTGTGAATCTACCTGATTTATGAGTTCCATCTTTAGACTGTTGTTTTGGTAATACTATGCTCGATCTCTGCTTTAGCTCAACTCTTAAATCTATTACAGATTTTATTTATTTATCCACTTTGTACAAATTACATTACATAGGGTGATGTAAAGACACAGATTAATCATGCGCATAATTATTTATAGATGTGTTTCTATATACAACATGGCAATCTTGTTATAAGTTATCTACACAATATGAGGTTGTTGTTTTAAATTACCATATATATAATATTCTATATACAGTTACGAGCGTCATGCGTCATTCATCTCTGTCACCGTTTGCTTTTTTTTGGAATGGCACTCTCCTATTGGTTGGCTACAATCACGTGGCTACGATGGCGCCGCCACTACGCGAGACACTTTGTTTTTGACTTTGCCCCCCCCACTCGCTTTTTGGTTTTTGTAACTATTGTGTTGGAGCGGGTCGCTCCTTAAATAAATGCATATATTAGTTAATAACCAAATGGAATCCTCTCTTTCTTTTTCCCAGTAAGAGACGCCTACGGAAGCCAACAGTACATAGACAGATAAAGCACATAGGCTATAGTTATTAACTAATATATGCATTTATTTAAGGCGCCAATTTATAATTGTAACAAATAGTATTTGAATCAAAACATTCAATCGGGTAAAACACGGGCGTTGCCCGGGTCATTCGGCTAGTATAATACATCAGAGAGTAACAAGAGTCTGGAAACGCTCTTGCTTCCCTTCAGCCATGCATTAATCTTTTACATTTTAATGATAAGGCACAATTTGGATTATAGATTATAAATACAAGGTAATAAGACCAAATCCAAATAAATAAATAGTGTGTGACGTTTCGGTAACAGCGTTGTTACCATCTTCAGACAAAAGTACTGAATGAGAATTTATTTATTTGGATTTGGTCTTATTACCTTGTGTCTTTCACATTTTACTAAAGATTACAAGGGAAGGGAGCGCTCTAACAAGAGTCTTGTTGCCCCCTGTGAGAAGATATAAATGATTGGACCGAGGAAACTCACCTCTTTGTCGTTCTTTTTTTTCTTTAGATGGGCTAGCAAAGATTCTACCTCGCTCTCAAACTGGTCTACCTGGATACTTAGGGCTTCGATGGATTGCTGCAACACACACCTCCTCTGTGAGATGTTAGGCCAGCAATGTCTCCACACAAGTTATTAGCCAACATAATCACATACACTAGAACACCTCTCTAAGGACATCACCTAATTCCAGAGCCAAAGTGTCTTTTAGAGAGAGAGAGGTGTCCTCTTACCAGAGAGTTGCTAAAGACTAAAAATGGTCATTTTGGTGATGACAACTGTTCATTGTAGAGAGGTTCTATTGTAATCTACAATAGTTCTTGCTTACTGACTTTGGTGAAATCACTAGAGAAGGTTCACCAGTGATGGGCCAAGATCTCCTAATATCTATTCATGATGAACTTGTGAAAAACCTTTAAAATTACAAAATATTCCTTCACGATGAGTTTCTTTTTTATTATAAGCTTGAAAGCTAGTAATTTAAAATAAAAGAAACTCATTGTGAGCAAATATCTCCTAATATGTTGAGTTTAGTGGTCAAAGAGATGTCTTTTATAAATAATTATATACAACAAATTGGCACTAATAATAATGATTTATTTTTTTGCAGCTCAAAAGAGGTATTGATTAATATTTCTGTCAACCTATCTATTATTTTTTTTAAATAATGTGAATTGAAGCTAGAATACCATCACTTTTTTTCTTTGTCAAAAACATCAATGAAAATATATGGTATTCGAACCCGGGTCCTGACTGTCGAAAACCAACAGTTTATACCAATTATCCACCAACCCCCCAAATATTCGAGGTTCAGTGGATGAATGGTATAAACCGTTGGTTTTCGAGAGCCACAACCTGGGTTCAAATTCCTTATATCAATGTAAATAATAATTTTTTTGAATCTAACCAAAGTATACTTTTTCACTCAAGACAGGTCTCAATGTCAACCACAGCACAAGCTCTCAGCTTATAAAGAATACACAACCATAACAATAATGACAACAATAAAAAAAAAGAAGAAAGGATGAGTTGTTTGACTTACCCCTAACCAATTTGTGATCTCATCTTTCTCTTTCTGTGCGGGATCCAACTTCTGCGCGGCTCCTAGGCCTTCTTTGGAGTAGGCCTTGTTTTGGTCTCCCGCTCTACTACCTTGAACCTTTCCATTTGCTGCAACATTACATAATATCTCACTGCCCCAGTACAGTAGGGTCTCTCTGACACAACACCTCATTGCAGATGTTAAAATGTCCTTTAAGGAGAATAGGTATCCTTTAAGGAATTATCCTCTCATGGAGGTGGTTCTACTGTGATTACATTTCTTTTTTCAATATTCTCATAGAAAAAGTCTAAATGAGTATTGCTATCTAGTCCCCCACATCTTAAATATAAATACAGTTAAACCTGTCTATATCGACCTCTCTTGGACTCACCAAAATAGGGTGCTATAGAGAGGGGGTGCTATAGACAGGTCACTTTTAATGTAAATATTGCATTGTACTACGTATTTAAAATCGGGCGCTATAGAGAGGGAGGCGCTATTTAGAGGGGGCGCTATAGACAGGTTTAACTGTACTAAAACCTGTGAAATATATTCGTAATGTTAAAAGAAAGATGTGGAATCATGGAATTCGTGTAATCTTTACATAAGGGGGTAAGAAACAACAACAACAAGATGTGGAATACAGTGGTACCTCGACATACGAGCGCCCCAACATACGAGTTTTTCGAGATACGAGCCGACGAGCAAGTGATTTTTTGCTTTGAGTTACGAGCGAAATTCGAGATACGAGTTCGGTTCGGTAGTGTTGAAGATATTAATCTGTGATTTTAAATGGGAATTTTGTATGGGGAAATTTGCTTCGAGATACGAGTAATTCAAGATACGAGCAAGGTTGCGGAACGAATTAAACTTGTATGTCGAGGTACCACTGTATTAACAATAACTCAATAATTCAATAAAACAATCTCTTGTATCAATATTGAGTAAAATTAATCAGGTCTCCAGGGTAAAGACACTTTGAAAAGACACTTTTGCCTTGAGGCCTGATTAATTTTAATAACTAATTTACTTTTGGTAAACTTTTTTGAAAAGCGGAAATCAGGATAGATAAAAAGATATGGAGAATGCTTTTAAAAAATCCATATCTTGCAGGTTTACAAGTAACTTTTATATAAATTTTATGATAAGACATTATAAACCACTCTCTAACACGGGTAACCCCTAGTTGCTGGGCCAAAGTGTACTTAAGAGAGAGGTGTCCTCTTACCAAAGAGCAGCTAACTGGTGAAAGTAAACATTTTGGCCATGAAAACTGTCCTTTAAATAGAGGTGTATCCACTAGTAGAAATATCCACTCATGAAAATTCTATTATTTATAATTTTTGTTTGTTTTCTATTTTTTTCTAGTTTCATATTTTAAGCCTTCTGTAAATGAATAAAATAAGTCATATATAAACATGTCTTTATTAAAATGAACATAATATATAATTATAAACAAATTTTAACACTACTTTTATATTTTAAAAAATATATTTATATATATAATTAAAAATAAAAGGGCATATCCTGACCAGGAGCACATGTGCTTTTCAGAAGGCAGAGCACCATCTGGTGGAACAGAAATCAGTGGTACAGCCTACTCCACGCTGACGAGCACCAACAGCGCTAAACGCGTTTGTGGATAGCTTTTCTTGATTTATCAATAAATTGGGTTGGCCAAATAAATCAATTATTAGTTGATTTCTGTTCCACCAGATGGCGCTCTGCCTTCTGAAAAGCACATGTGCTCCTGGTCAGGATATGCCTTTTTATTTTTAATATCAACACCTGACCCACTTATCTTTTATTTTTTTCTATTGTTTTCTCATATATATATATATATATATATATATATATATATATATATATATATATATATATATATATACAGTGGTACCTCGACATACGAGCGCCCCAACATACGAGTTTTTCGAGATACGAGCCGACGAGCAAGTGATTTTTTGCTTTTAGTTAGGAGCGAAATTCGAGATACGGAGTTTCGGTTCTGTAGTGTTGAAAATATTAATCTGTGATTTTAAATGTTTCTTTTTGACCAGTACTTTTGTTTTGTTTTTGCTTTTCCTAAAATGTTTCTTTCTTCTTCTTCATTATTATTTGTTCTATATGCAAAGCTTTGTTTTTTTGAGACTTGAATAAACAAATTCAAGTTTATTATATTTTTGTGTGCTTTTAAAGTTAAAACACAACAGGTAGTAACATGCAGTCGCGCCATCACGATCAGTTAGCAGCGTGCTTCCGCTGTGATAAGTTGTGTTTTGTGTTCGCGTTTGGTGTTGCGGTATTCAATCCGTTGTCAGACATGGTGAGGCAGCAAGTTCAGATATGAAGGCAGCTGAGGATTACATAAAAACATTTTCCGATCTAATAAAAGCCCAAGGATACATCTCTCAGCAAGTCTTCAATTGTGATAAGACAGGGCTGTTCTGGAAAAAGATGCCGAATAGAACATATATAACGGCAGAGGAGAAGATGATGCCAGGCCACAAATCTATGAAGGACAGATTGACTCTAGCACTGTGCGCCAATGAGAGTGGCGACTGCAAGATCAAGCCTCTGCTCGTGTACCATTCGGAAAACCCCAGAGCATTTAAATCACATAAGATTTTGAAAGAAAAACTGCAAGTTATGTGGAGGTCGAACCCGAAGGCAAAGACCAGTGAGGATATCTAATTTATTTCTTTACATTCTCTTTTTGTTTTTGTGCAATAAATATTTGATATTTATAAATACATTTTTATTATTTAAAACCACGTAACAAAAATAACTGGGGTGACATTTTGGAGGTTGGAACGGATTAATGGTAGTTCAATTGTTTTGTATGGGGAAATTTGCTTCGAGATACGAGTAATTCAAGATACGAGCAAGGTTGCGGAACGAATTAAACTCATATGTCGAGGTACCACTGTATTTAAAATTTATTTTTACAGCCCTAATCCTGCAATCAATACAAATTGAAAGAGGGAGGGGTTTGGCTAATCAGTCGTGAACTCTCCCAGTAGTTTTGTCATTTTAATCTTCAGACTGCTTCACTATTTTGTATTGGACTGAATTTTTTACATGTCCTGCCATCAACTATTGAATACTGTAAATTGGTGTTTAAAAGCACTAGAGTATTCAATAGTGAATGCAGAGTATGTAAGAAATTCAGTCCAATACAATAGTGGTCTGGAAATGACAAAATCGCTGGGAGGGTTCACCACAGATTAGCCATACCCTCCCTCTTTCAATTTTTATTCATTGCAGGATAAGGGGGCTGTAGAAATAAATTTTAATTACATACACTCATAGACAAAACTTAAGTAAATGGAAAATCTTTGATATCATTGGTTGTCTATTTTTTCAAATACACAAAAGCAATTTTTTTTCACATTTGGTTATCTCACATGTCTTCAATTAAGATCACAGTATATCAAATATATTTCAAAGTTATTGTCTGAATACTGATATACATACTAAAAGGTGCAACTTCCTTAAGTTTTGTCCATGAGTGTATATAGAATTTAAAAGAAAAGTAGCGCATTAAAAATAAAGGTTTATAATTTTCTGTGATTAAAAAGTGCTAAGTTGAGATAACGAATTTTTATAATATAGACATTGTAATAGCACATTGTTCCTGAAGGAGTCTTCATGGCAAGATAGATGTATCTGGTTTGAGAATTGTATGAAACAAATATTGTTACTTAGAACAATACCTGTATAACTTATTGACAGTTGGTACATATTACATTCATGAACAAAACTTGAGGAAGTTTCATATTTTGATGTCGCTGTTTGTGTTTCTTTTTAAAGGAGACAGAATTTTTTTTCACACTTGGTTATCTTTGTGTCTTCAATAAAGGTCACAGTAATATCTTTCAGAGTTATTGTCTGAATCTTGATATACATGTTAAAAGGTAAACTTCCTAAAGTGTTGTCCATGAGTGTACATTAGCTAGATTCTGAAAAGGACTTGAACAGACACAAAGACAAAAGAAGCATGACACAACATTCTCTTGGTGACAAATTACAGCAGAAGCAGCAGCAGAGATCCCCAACATTGAAGAAGACAAGGTTGTGTGTGTGTGTGTCCATAAGATAGATCTACATAGATTATCTCATTTAAAAAAAATAAAGAGGTAGGTAGTGTGGACTACTCACGGTTTCAATAAGCTTCCTGTTCTCTACCAGCTGCCTCTTGTCTTTAATCTCACTGGAAGCCACCCAAGTCTTGATCTGGTCCCGTAACCTCTGTGCACACACCCATGTTCCAGTACATGGCACTGTAGAGATAAAGGCCTGTCTATGTTATACAGGATCCCCTAACTACATGATGGATATAAAGCTTGTTACAAGAGAAGGAATCACCAGACATCATCTTGAAGTTTACAGCGAAGAATTTCTTTTATTTGTGCTGTATTGTCAAATTATATTGACAAGCAGTTATCTGTTATCTTATCTCGGGTTTTAGTGGGAAGAATATTGTTTTCATTTGTTAGTGAACCAATCTCTCCTGCCTTCTTATTGGACGAATGTGGCCATGTTTGTATATATAAGGGGGCTATGGTATTGCGAGTGAGGAGGGTGGAGGATATTTGTGTGGAGACGCGTAAAGTGTTCTCTGCGTGCTTTATCCATGTCTGGTGATCTCCTCGCATACCTGTGTAACCCCCGATCCAATCCCTACCAAAGCTACAATAAAGGATAAGTACTGTTTTTTTTTTATATAGCAATTCGTGAGTTTTTTCTCCCTTTTTATTGTTGTTGTTGTACTCTTGAGTGTACACTTTTCTGTGTGTTAGTTACTATTAATTTAGGCCCTGGTAATTTGCAACTTTGTGTGTTATCCCGTAAATTTTGTCAGTATAATCGGCAAGCTTTCTGACTATGACATCCTTCAACAGGTTACTTGTGCCAACAAATGTTGCCTGTTGAAGGATGTCAAAGTTCGAAAGCTTGCCGATTATACAGCACAAATAAAAGAAACTTGTCGCCGTAAACTTTTGATTCCTTCTTCAACATAAAGCTTGTTGCATATGAGACACAAAACTACCATTTTATCTAAACAGGTTTTTCGACATGTATCTTTAACATTAGTAAAGCTACGAGAAGCAGGGAAGAACCAATCAGTTGGCAAATAAAAGGAGGCACTATATATATATATATTTATGAAAAAATAGTACAAATGTGATATTGTAATGGGATAAGGTGCATAAATTAAGAAAAAGGCATATCCTTATCGTGCAACTGAAAGTTTTTGGCCAATTCTGGAATAATTAAAAATCAACGAGAATAGTTGATATTTATTCCGATAGATGGCGCAAGCCATCAGCAACTTTCAGTTGCACGATAAGGAGATGCCTTTTTCTTAATATATATTTATATAGTAGAACTACTCTGTAAAGAACACCTAGTTGCAAAACAAAAGCATCCTTGTTTAAGGAGAAGTGTCCAGTAATCAAAGAGGCACCCTTTCAATGTATTATATAAATATAGGGTAAACCATAGAGAATACCAATAGGACTTTTGGTTCCTCTAGCCATGGCTCACTAAATCCCTAATACAGTAGAACCTCCCTGTAAGGGATACCTAATGGTAGAGCCAAAGTGTCCTTTAGGGAAAGGTGTCCTCTTACCAGAGAGTTGCTAAATAGTAAAAATGGCAATTTTGATATTGAAAACTGTCTTTTGTAGAGAGGTATCCTCTAGCAGGAGTGTCCTCTCATTGAGATTCTATTGTATAATAGATTTGTTTTAAGGGAAGGTTCATTTTATCCCCGGTTCTTCTTAGCAAGATTTAACTTTGTACACATCTAAATGATTCAAGTTAATATTATATGTGTTATGTAAGTCTTTGGCTTTAGCTCTTAAGTATTTAGTTTTATATCCTTAAAGAAGAACTTGAAAGATGAGGACAATGAGTGGGTCACAGAGCCATAGAAAAATACAGTAAATAGCAAAAGGTTGGGGTAACTAACTATTCAATGGCTCTTCAATTCAATTATTGTTCCAGCGACGCCAGAAAGAAAGATTCAGCATGGTGGCGAGTTTATCAGATCAGGGGAGAACATGTACTTGCCAAGTAGATAGTGAGAAAGGGATAAATAAGGAAGTGCTACTGGCACTAGTTGGATTGAGATTGCAGCAGGACAGGATGAGAGAACATAAAGGTTGGGGGACCAACAACGCTGGGAAGCGATTGCGAGCTTCAAGGAGAAAAACATCAGTCTGGTGATCGAAGTTTGACAGTAAGGAGTCAGTGCAGGATACAAACGGGTGGATAGCCTGACTGTGCCCTGAAGTAGGTCTGGACTGTATGAAACGGATTCCTCTGTGGGAAGTGAACACCGAAACAAGTGTGTCGGTCTACAATGCCAGTAGATCAGCCTACAAGTCGATGTCATTGGATTTATAAATATTTTTTATTCTTCCCATATTTCCGAGGGCAACTCACCTCTCTTTATCAAGGAATTTGTGTAAAGAGAAACAACAAGTTGCCTCTCGAAATATCGGGAGAATAAAAAATATTTATAAATACAATATATGCATCTTTTCTAAATATAATTGTAATTATGAATTGCTCAATCTTATCTCAATATATATATATACCATAGAACCACTCTGTAATGGACAACACCTAATTGCAAAGTCAAAGTATCCTCTTACCAGAGAATTGCTAAATAGTAAAAAATGGAAATTATTGCAAATGAAAACTGTCTTTTATAGAGAGGTGTCCTTTAGCATAGGTGTCTTCTCATGGAGGTTCTACTGTATATCAAAAATTGAGACTATACACAAATGAATGTGTTATAGGTAGCAGCACATGAGGCAAGCATTGCCAATATGTAAAGTAGGCTCATTGAGTCATCTTTCTCAAAGTTTAATGATGTTGGCCTTATTTGACCTTTATGTTACAAGTTCCTAATACCTGTTACATATGGAATTCTGAGGAGAAGAAGGTCCAACCACACCTCCCTGTAGTTCCCCCTGGACCCTTGGAATATTTTACCAAAATCTGGGTTCATTTCCAAGGTGACTAACGTGGCAACGGTATCCATTTTCTAATGAAGAGCATTGGACAAGACAACAACATATGGGATTCTATAAGACATGCACATTTTTCCTAAATTATAAATTTTATTAAAATAATGGGTTGTGTAGTGGAGAAGAGAGAAAAGAATTTCATATTTGGGATTTAGGATGTCGTAAAAGTGTGCGCGCGCATTCGACAATAAAAAAAAAAACACATTAAAAATTATAATAAAACTGAATGTTGAGGGAGGGTTTTTTATATACCTGGAGTTTCTTAATTTCCTTTTTGAGATCAGCTTCATATTTTTCCTTCTGGTTGGTATTGGTAGCATTGTGAACCTGGACGCAACACAGTGGGGGGATATGTCACTGTTTACAACAATGGGATGGTAAACTCACCTTCTGCCAGATGTCTTCAAAAGTCTCCACTCCTTCGCTCACCTTTTTTAAACATCTATCTATTTCACCTGGACACATCAGCACATGGTCAGACAATCACTACACACTTATAAACACTCATGGACAAAACTTAAGGAACTTTTAGCAGGTACAGTAAAGCTTTCAACTAGCAATAATTGTGCCTCGGAAGATCCTCATTGGCTACAATATCGCCTCTGCGCAAAGCTTTAACAGGTACAGTAGAACCTCCCTGTAAAGGACATTTAATTGCAGAACCAAAGTGTCCTTTAGGAAGAGGTGTCCTCTTACTGGAAAGTTGCTAAATAGTAAAAATGCCAATTTTACCTATGAAAACTGTCCTTTATAGAGAGGTTTTCCTCTAGCGTGAGTGTCCTCTCATTGAGGTTTTACTGTATATCGGGATTCAGACAATAACTCTGAAAGATATTTGATACACAGTAACCTTATTGACAACACAAAACATAACCAAGTGTGAACAAAATTGCCTCAATCTCAAACAAATATTTTTTGGAAATAGCATAACATATATAACGGATTTAATACAACAGGCTATAATTCAACACCCCCAACTTTAATTCTATTGCATTTTTTCTAACAAATCCCAAAAATTTTATTTTTAGATACACAAAGGTAATAGGACCAATTTCAATGGACTTGGTCATAGTACATTGTGTGTTTCTAATATATAATCCAAATTGTACCTTATCATTTATAATTTTCAATTCAACTGCCACCAGCTTTAATTCAACCTGAATATTCTGATCCTTTGGGGTGTTGTATTGAAGAAGTCAAACTGTATGATATATATACAGTTAAATCTGTCTATAGCGCCCCTTCTAAATAGCGCCTTCCTCTCTATAGTGCCTGATTTACATTAAAAATGACCTGTCTATAGCACCCTCTCTCTATAGCACCCTAGTTTGGTGAGTCCCAAGAGGGGACAAGTTTAACTGTATTTTTAATCCTTTTTTTTTTTTTTAATTATAGATCTTCATAAAAGCAATCTAACTCATTAGAAAAAAAAAAGAAGAAAAAGCACCACACCAAAGGAACTAGAGCAAATAAATAATTTTGAAGAGAGAGTTATTAAGCAGGGTTTAGCAATGTTTGGCTGCGGTGTTGTGTAGAGGTTGCCAACCAAACCTAATAAAACAGCCAAGTTGTGCCATGGACAACAGATGCCTGGGACAGACATACTGTACAACATACTCTATGAGAGGACATTCATACTAGAAGACACCCATCTACGAGGGACAGAGTTGTGTGATTGTCAAAATTTTACCATTTTTACTATTTAGCAACTCTCCGCTAAGAGGATACCTCTCCTTAAAGGATACTTTGCCTCTGCAACTATGTTAAACTTCAGCAAACAACACTTTAGTTTCATTTTGTGGTTTAAGATTACTCATGGGAACAGGAAGGTGACTTACTTCCAAGTTTGATAGTTAACAACAAAGATTACAAATGTACAATAGGAGTGAGAATTCAAACAAAAGTGGACATGCCACTATTCAGATACACATTGACCTTTACCGAAGACATACAAGATAATCAAGTGTGGACAAAATTGCCTCTCTTCTTAAATAAAATTTAAAAATAGATGACCGGCAACATCAGACTTTCCACTTCCTTTAGTTTTGTTCATTAGTGTATAAATGGTTATCCTAGAAAAAAATGTCTACTAGCAGTGGATGTTGAGGTGAAATCATTTAACCGACTTCAACACTTACTTTTATTCAACCAAACACTCTAATCCCTTGTTTGTAGCGTCAAATCAAAGAGGTTATAGACTATAAACACAAGGTATTAAGACCAAATCCAAATAATTTTATTTGGATAATAGGTTTTATCATCTAACTTTAATTCAAACCTTTACTTTAATTCAACCAAACACTCAAATCCCTTGTTGGGAGTGTCAAATCAAAGAGGTTATAGACTGTATTCATAGATAAAGAGGAATTTAAATGAAATTTACAAGGGTGGGAGAGATTCCGGCACTACTATCCTATTTACACGCTCTACAAATCCTGTTTACACCACTACCACCCCTGTGTAAATATGAAACCTTGTGTCAACATACGGTCTACTCACCTATACATGAGAGTGCTGGTAAAAAATAAAAAAACTTACAAAGCTGAGAAAGACCTACCTCTAATATGACAATATACTGAGAGAATTATAAATACAGTAGAACCTCACTTTAGTGGACACCTCTCCACAAAGGACAGTTTTCATTTGCAAAATTACCATTTTTACTATTTAGCAACTCTCCGGTAAGAGGACACCTCTAACTCCGCCTTTGCCTGTCCCAAGCCCGGATGAAAAAGGAGGAGGGGGAGCAGTAACAAGCTCACTAAAAAACCTGGGCTCAGCTAGCCCGGCTGATAGTACCCTGTAAGGGCTCCTAATCCAGGAAAACAGGATGAGTTTTGTACTCCGTTAGGAGCGGCTGCACATGGCGTCTGTTCCTCATGTCAGAGGCGGCCATTTCTTTTGGAGCTAAGTCGGCCTGCCACTGAGTAGTGCTCCCAGTCTTAATGACAAAGGCAGACGCATTTTACTTCACCCTTTACAAGCTTGATACCTTAATATGATAGAGTGGAGATAAGAAAGAAGAAGGACACCTCTCCTCAAAGGACACTTTGGCTTTGCAATTAGGTGTTTTTTACATGGAGGTTCTAGTGTATATTGGTAGTGCTACTTTTCTAATGAATTTAAAATATGTTTTAAATATAGAATGAAATTTTAAAATACAGAAAAGAGAGAAAAAAATCGGCAAAAAATTATAAATGAAATGCCCTGAAAAAAAAATATGTTGGAAGTTTCTATATAGGTATTATAGTCTTATACTAGCAAGATTTATGTATACCATATTTTATTATTAAAAAAAAAAACACAAAACGTAGGAAGAAATGGAAGGAAAAAAAGGTACAATTTTGTTGAGCATCAATGGGTCTTTCTAAATATCTCTTTATGGAGCCCCCACACTTTAAATAGCACACACCAGGCTGTGTTTGCTCTGAGGAGGAAGGAGAGGGGGGGGGGGGGGGGGGGAGAGAAACACATTTAGTAACTTTCTCTAGTGGAAACTTGAAAACTATTTATAGCTGTGTTATTGGTGATGTTGAGGAGGTTTTTTTTTTAAAGGTATTTTTACAAATGGTTCAAAGCTAGAGTAAAACCTCTAACTCTAGTTGTAGAGAAGCTTAAGTCGTTTCCTTTAGAGAGAGAAATTTTCTTCTTGATCATTATACCAATAATCTAGTATAGAGTAGAGCTAACTCCCTGTACAGGACAACACCTAGTTGCAGAGTCAAAGTGTCCTTTAGAGAGAGGTATCCTCTTACCGGAGAGAGTTGCTAAATAGTAAAAATGTTAACTTTGGTGATAAAAATAGAGAGGGTATACTCTCATAGAGGTTCTACTTTAGTAGTTAGTCTTCTCTAGTGGGAACTTGAAAAGTATTTATAGCTGTATTATTGGTGATGTTGAGAAGGTTTTTTTAAAGGTATTTTTACAAATGTGTGGTTCAAAGCTACAGTAAAACCTTCTTCTTTCTTATCTCCACTCAATCATATTAGGGTATCAAGCTTGTAAAGTTTGAGATTTTTGATGGTGTCTGCTGGGGATGAGTAGAGCTCATGGATGAGTTGACAACGATCATGATTGGGTAAAGTAGAATGCATCTGCCTTTGTCATTAAGACTGGGAGCACTACTCAGTGGCAGGCTGACTTAGCTCCAATAGTTGCTAAATAATAAAAATGCTAACTTTGGTGATAAAAAAAAACTGTCCTTTATAGAGAGGGTGTCCTCTCATGGAGGTTCTACTTTAATGCCAGTCCATAAAGGGAGGAGTTTAACACACTGTGCAGTCAGTACACACATATGTGCAGTCATGTGCAAACTCTCCCTATTATCAGGTGATGTGATATACCTCTTTTATCATCCTCTACACAAAAAACCATCTTTTTATAGACTTCACTCATGCTGTGTTTGGTTAGTTTTTATTGTATAGACGTGAAGCTTGGACAATGGCCAAAGAAGTAGAGCGGAAATAAACTCTTTTGACATAGGGTGTGTGTGCTAGAAGAATCCTCAAGATCAAAATGGGAAGATGACAAACAAATTTTTAGGAGATTTTGTTGTGGAGATTCTAAATCTCTATTCAGTCTCCATCCTAATTTTTTTTTTGCTTATCCCTAGTACACGTGGTACTGTCCATGATAATCATGGTGGGTAGAAGAAGGCGACTGCTTTTACTGTAAGTGTACCACATGTCTACACATGTGAAAAGCAGTTCGACCATCCTAATATGAAAGAAGACACTAACTTGACGTTAGAGACGGCTTCTAATGACTGATGAATCTATTATGATAAGGTACAATTTGGATTTTTTTTTTTTTGCTTATCCCTAGTACACGTGGTACAATCCATGATAATCATGGTGGGTAGAAGAAGGCGACTGCTTTTACTGTAAATGCACACCACATGTCTACACATGTGAAAAGCAGTTCGACTTTGCACTTTACAAATGTGCCAGAGCCCTGTTTATTTACTTGCACTCGCTCGTGGGGTTGCACTTTTGCAAGAATCGGGGGCCATTGGAATATTTTATTTTTAATCAGAAAGAAGTGCCCAATGCGGGAATCGAACCCGGGTCGTAGCGGTCGAAAACCAATGGTTTAGACTATCCTTCCACCAACCCCCTCGTGGAGATTCTAAAGCAAGGATAAGTCTCCATCTTAATATGAAAGAAGGCACTAACTTGATGTTGGGGAAGGCTTCTAAAGACTGATGAATCTATGATAGGGTACAATTTGGATTATAGCTACAAGAAACAAGAAAATAAGACCTAATTCTTGTAACTAATCAACCTATTATTAGGTCAAAGGCATATGGACACAGGTGCAAGGGGGAACAACACTATATATACAGTCTAACCTCTGACACCCCAAGGAATCAGAGATTTCAATTGAATTAAAGTAAGTGCTTAATCAAGTTGGATGATTTCATCACAAACTTCACAGCTAGTGGATATTTTTCTAAGATTACTAAATATATAATTTTTAAATTAGGTCCATTGAAGTCAATAAAATTGATAAGGCACAATTTGGATTATTAATATATACAGTTACGAGCGTCATCCGTTCTTAATTCTTCATCTCCTAATCATTTGTCATCTCTGTCACCGTTTGCTTTTTTTTTGGAATGGCGCCCTCCTATTGGTTGGCTACGATCACTCCACCTTTGCCCCCCATCATGCCCCCCCCACTCGCTTTTTCGTTTTTGTAACTATTGTGTTGGAGCGGGGTCGCTCCTTAAATAAATGCATATATTAGTTAATAACTAAATGGAATCCTCTCTTTCTTTTTCCCAGTAAGAGACGCCTACGGAAGCCAACAGTACATAGACAGATAAAGCACATAGGCTATAGTTATTAACTAATATATGCATTTATTTAAGGCGCCAATTTATAATTGTAACAAATAGTATTTGAATAAAAATATTCAATCGGGTAAAACACGGGCATTGCCCGGGTCATTCGGCTAGTAGATTATAAACACAAGGTAATAAGACCAAATCCAAATAAATAAATAGTGTGACGTTTTGGTACCAGCGTTGTTACCGAAACGTCACACACTATTTATTTATTTGGATTTGGTCTTATTACCTTGTGTTTATAATCTATAATCTAAATTGTGCCTTATCAAGAAAATAACACCTAATACATTTGTGGACCTAATCCATTGGATCTTATTTTCTTGTAGCTATAATCAGTAATCCAAATTGTGCTTTATCATTGATAATAATAATTGATACTATTGGGACTTTTATTTTTATTTTTTAAGAATGTTTCATGATTAAATTTAAAATGATGGATAAAATGGTATTAATTCATTTTTTTTTTGGACAAAGAAAAATTATATATATTATTTTAATCTAGGTGAATAAATGCGATAGGAAGAAAACGAATGAACTTAGAAAATGAAGAAAAGGCTCTAAGACCCCACATTGTTTACCACTGAGTAGCGGCGGATGAAGTTAGGCTTAAATCGTCCATCATTGACGCCAATTTTATGATGCATTGTAACACTTTTAAATACTTTTAAAGTACTGTGCACATACATTAACTACGGCCACTGTTCCTCCGCATGCCCAAGTATTGTTATTTTAACAAAGAATTTATATTTAAACAAGAATTATCTAAAATGCCAAAACTTGATTTTAAAAACCGGTCGAATTATCTTTGGGTTTGAATTGACATTTGGTCGAATTAACGTTTATTATTTGATAGGCTGGAATTTATCGGATGTCAAATTGACGGGGTTATACTGTATTTTGCCCAATAAAATCCTCAATGAATGAATAAACTGGACAAAGGGAATACAGTGGAACAACCTCCATGAGAAGACGCGCTAGAGTACAGATCTCTACAAAGGACAGTTTTCATTTGCAAAATTACCCTTTTTACTATTCAGCAACTCTCTGGTGAAGGAACACCTCTCCCTATAGAGCACTTTGGCTCTGTAACTAGGTATTGTACTTTACAGAGGGATTGTTCTACTGTACTAGACTCTACTGAAATAGAACAATGAGTTGGAAAGAAGCTTCACACCAGCCTTAGGACTGATTCATCTCTGAAATCCCTCCTAAATAAAGAAAAAGGCATCTCCTTATCGTGCAACTGAAAGTTGCTGATGGCTTGCGCCATCTGTCGGAATAAATATCAACTATTCTCGTTGATTTTTAATTATTCCAGAATTGGCCAAATACCCATTCTTGATTAATCAAGAAAAGCTAACCACGGACGCGTTTCGGGCTGTTGGCCCTCATCAGCGTGGTGCAAGCTGTACCTCAACGATCAAAAAATTGGTCATTAAGGCATCCTGAAAAATCATGAAACGGGTAGTTAAGGCCAGAATTGCGTGAGGACGGTACACAATGTGAAAAAATAGTACAAATGTAACATTGTACTGGGATAAGGTGCATAAATTAAGAAAAAGCACACATGTGAAAAGCAGTTCGACTTTGCACTTACAAATGTGCCAGAGCCCCGTTTGGTTACTTGCACTCGCTGGTGGGGTTGGACTTTTGCAAGAATCAGGGGTCATTGAAGCATTTTTTTTTTATCAGAAAAAAGTGCCCAATACAGTATTCGATACCAGGTCGTAGCAGTCAAAAACCAACAGTTTAAACTATCCTTCCACCGATCTCCTAAAGTAAAAAAATCAAACTGAAATTGAAAACACGAGTACTCTTCAAGTGATTGATCTTCTATAGCGTATACTGGTGGGGATTTACCTTGAAGAATGAAGGGAAAGTTAGTAAGGATTGTGGTTTGATAATCCAACTTAGGAATGATTGATACAAAGAGAAGAGGTGATGTCTGCGAGGAGAAAGATATATATTTGGTTGGTGCCTTCATTGATCAGCTAGCTCTAAAACCGGCCAGCCACTCGTCAAAACTATTGATCACCTACAACCCCCGCACACTCTCCCGCTGCTGCTCCTCAAGAGATTGCCTCTGAGAGAAAAAATATAATTGTATGCTGAGATTCTAGGGAAGCCCACATTCTGTTTATGTGAGAAATATAAAACACATCAACTATAGGACAATATTTTTAGATATTGGGGGCGAAACTACTCTAGAAATGTCTTCAATGGGACATTCGAGACTTTAATATGTAGCAATGAGCAAAAATATCACAGCATGTTCTTAAATAGTACTGTTATCAAGTGTTATATAACAGTTGATGATAGGAGTACTATTTAAGAACATGCTGTGATAATTTTTATTCATATATTCTTTTGTCTGATGATGGTAACAAAGCTGTTGCCGAAACATCAGACACAATTTATATGGATTAGGTCTTATTTTCTTGTAGCTATAATCTATCGTACAAATTGTGATTTATCATTTGTAAGAAGATCTTGAAAGATAATTTCCAATGGATACAAAAAAGTGTGAATTTATATTATAATTGTAATAAAGGGTTTAATTATTTATTTTTAGCTTTTTCCCCAAGTAAACATGGCCATTACAATCATAGTAGGTGGTTAGCAATGGCCTCTTACTCTAAATGTACCACTCATGTGGAAATCAGCTTAAATATTTTGATATTACAAGGTGTCAGAAGCCTGTTTGGTTACTCACTGGTGAGGTTGGATGAGTGTAAGAATCAGGGGCCAATGAAGAATGAAAATACAGGATTCACACAATCCCTGGCTGTGGTTGAAAAATGAAGGGGACTCAAATTATGGGTTTAATAAACATAGGAAATCTGAAACCTTAGGTAACAAGACTATATCAAAACAAATGTTTTAGATTATCCAGTAACAGTGTTGTTACCAAAACATCATACACAATTTATTGATCTGGGTTTGATCTTGTTATCTTAGGTTTCTAGTCTATAATCTGCACTTTATCATAGGCTATGTATGAGAGGCTTACTGAGTAATTAGCTCTATCTCTCTCTGAGAAAAGATTTAAAATATAGGTGAAAAAACCTTTGTTGGCTTTTCTTGATTTATCAAGAAAATGGGTTGACCAAATATAACGGAACATGCTAAATCGACGCTTAGTTTCTTGCATTCAATATCCATTGGAACACTATGGAACAAGTTACTTGAATTCAATACCCATTGGAACACTATAGAACATGTTTCATGCATTCAATATCCATTGGAACACTGTGGAACAAGTTACTTGCATTCAATATCCATTGGAACACTATGGAACATGCTTCATGCATTCAATATCCATTGGAACACTGTGGAACAAGTTACTTGCATTCAATATCCATTGGAACACTGTGGTGCATGTTTCTTGCATTCAATATCCATTGGAACACCGTGGAACATGTTTCTTGCATTCAATATCCATTGGAACACTATGGAACAAGTTTCTTGAATTCAATACCCATTGGAACACTATAGAACATGTTTCATGCATTCAATATCCATTGGAACACTGTGGAACAAGTTACTTGCATTCAATATCCATTGGAACACTATGGAACATGCTTCATGCATTCAATATCCATTGGAACACTGTGGAACAAGTTACTTGCATTCAATATCCATTGGAACACTGTGGTGCATGTTTCTTGCATTCAATATCCATTGGAACACCGTGGAACATGTTTTTTGCATTCAATATCCATTGGAACACTGTGGTGCATGTTTCTTGCATTCAATATCCATCAGAACATTGTGGTACATGTTTCTTGCATTCAATATCCATTGGAACACTGTGGTGCATGTTTCTTGCATTCAATATCCATTGGAATACTGTGGTGCATGTTTCTTGCATTCAATATCCATTGGAACACTGTGGTACATGTTTCTTGCATTCAATATCCATTGGAACACTGTAGTGCATAATTCTTGCATTCAATATCCATTGGAACACTGTGGTACATGTTTCTTGCATTCAATATCCATTGGAACACTGTGGTACATGTTTTTTTGCATTCAATATCCATTGGAACACTGTGGTACATGTTTTTTTGCATTCAATATCCATTGGAACACTGTGGTACATGTTTTTTTTGCATTCAATATCCATTGGAACACTGTGGTGCATGTTTCTTGCATTCAATATCCATTGGAACACTGTGGTGCATAATTCTTGCATTCAATATCCATTGGAACACTGTGGTACATGTTTTTTGCATTCAATATCCATTGGAACACTGTGGGGCATGTTTCTTGCATTCAATATCCATTGGAACACTGTGGTGCATTTTCTTGCATTTAATATCCATTGGAACACTGTGGTGCATGTTTCTTGCATTTAATATCCATTGGAACACTGTGGAAAATGTTTCTTACATTCAATATCCATTGGAACACTGTGGTGCATGTTTCTTGCATTCAATATCCATTGGAACACCGTGTAACATGTTTCTTGCATTCAATATCCATTGGAACACTGTGGAACATGTTTCTTGCATTCAATATCCATTGGAACACTGTGGTGCATGTTTCTTGCATTCAATATCCATTGGAACACTGTGGTGCATAATTCTTGCATTCAATATCCATTGGAACACTGTGGTGCATGTTTCTTGCATTCAATATCCATTGGAACACTGTGGTGCATGTTTCTTGCATTCAATATCCATTGGAATACTGTGGAAAATGTTTCTTGCATTCAATATCCATTGGAACACTGTGGTGCATGTTTCTTGCATTCAATATCCATTGGAACACCGTGGTACATGTTTTTTTGCATTCAATATCCATTGGAACACTGTGGTGCATGTTTCTTGCATTCAATATCCATTGGAACACTGTGGTGCATGTTTTTTGCATTCAATATCCATTGGAACACTGTGGAACATGTTTCTTGCATTCAATATCCATTGGAACACTGTGGTGCATGTTTCTTGCATTCAATATCCATTGGAACACTGTGGTGCATGTTTCTTGCATTCAATATCCATTGGAACACCGTGTAACATAATTCTTGCATTCAATATCCATTGGAACACTGTGGAACACGTTTCTTGCATTCAATATCCATTGGAACACTGTGGAACATGTTTCTTGCATTCAATATCCATTGGAACACTGTGGTGCATGTTTCTTGCATTCAATATCCATTGGAACACTGTGGTGCATGTTTCTTGCATTCAATATCCATTGGAATACTGTGGAAAATGTTTCTTGCATTCAATATCCATTGGAACACTGTGGTGCATGTTTCTTGCATTCAATATCCATTGGAACACCGTGGTACATGTTTTTTTTGCATTCAATATCCATTGGAACACTGTGGAACATGTTTCTTGTATTCAATATCCACTGGGACACTGTGGAACATGTTTCTTGTATTCAATATCCACTGGGACACTGTGGAACATGTTTCTTGTATTCAATATCCACTGGGACACTGTGGTGCATGTTTCCTGCATTCAATATCCATTGGAACACTGTGGTACATGTTTCCTGCATTCAATATCCATTGGAACACTGTGGTACATGTTTCCTGCATTCAATATCCATTGGAACACTGTGGTGCATGTTTCTTGCATTCAATATCCATTGGAACACTGTGGTGCATGTTTCCTGCATTCAATATCCATTGGAACACTGTGGTACATGTTTCCTGCATTCAATATCCATTGGAACACTGTGGTGCATGTTTCTTGCATTCAATATCCATTGGAACACTGTGGTGCATGTTTCCTGCATTCAATATCCATTGGAACACTGTGGTACATGTTTCCTGCATTCAATATCCATTGGAACACTGTGGTACATGTTTCCTGCATTCAATATCCATTGGAACACTGTGGTGCATGTTTCTTGCATTCAATATCCATTGGAACACTGTGGTGCATGTTTCCTGCATTCAATATCCATTGGAACACTGTGGTGCATGTTTCCTGCATTCAATATCCATTTGAACACTGTGGTGCATGTTTCCTGCATTCAATATCCATTGGAACACTGTGGTGCATGTTTCCTGCATTCAATATCCATTGGAACACTGTGGTGCATGTTTCCTGCATTCAATATCCATTGGAACACTGTGGTACATGTTTCTTGCATTCAATATCCATTTGAAAACTGTGGTACATGTTTCCTGCATTCAATATCCATTGGAACATTGTGGTACATGTTTCCTGCATTCAATATCCATTGGAACACTGTGGTGCATGTTTCTTGCATTCAATATCCATTGGAACACTGTGGTGCATGTTTCATGCATTCAACTTCCACTGGAACACTGTGGAACATGTTTCTTGCATTCAATTTCCACTGGAACACTGTGGAACATGTTTCTTGCATTCAATTTCCACTGGAACACTGTGATGAAAATGTATATAATCTAATATATCCACTTCATTGACCAAAATATATGTGTACTTTTTTAAATTAAATAATACCCCCAATTTATATAATATTGTACTATATAATTTCCATTGAAGCACTATGGTACATGTTTCTTGCATTCAATATCTATTGAGAGAGAGAGAAGCTCTATGGTTCAATATACCAGCTATTGTATAGATCATTTCATTCATTATCCATTGGAACCCTGGCACAGATGCAATCTGCATTCACTACAGATGTTTTTTTAGAAATATAATAATAACAAAAACGCATCCATAAAATATCACTTCAAAGAGTTACATTTAGTTTGTTCCTTCAGTTAAACAAATAAAAATTCTATTTTTAACATTTTTCCAACTCCACCACCAAAGAGCATCTACCTATCCCAATGTTTTTTTTATTTTTTACAACAGGTAGAATTCAAACCACACTACCCAAAAGTTACTGTGTGACATTTGAGAGCTTTAATTTCCTTTTAAAATCGTCACCACACATTCCTATCATATTGTAGCAAGTGAAACAAAGAGAAAAAGAAAAATCAACACAACATCTGTCTTAAATCATCATTATCATATAACGGCATCTACCAAATAGGTAGTTCAGCCAATCATGGAACCACCTTGTTCTGAGTAGTTCTCTTCAAATCCTTTTATATTCCAGACTTCTGTTAAATTATTGAAGCAATCCTTCCATGGTCATCCTCTTATATTTGTTTTAATTACATGGTAACTATTTCCAATAGAAGTAAATTATATGCAACGTTTCTAAAACAGCATTGTTAACATCTTCAGACACAAAAGTAGGCAACAATTTACTACCATTCGACACTTTTGTCTGAACACCAGTGTTGTTAACAAAGCATCACAATTAATTTAGTTATTTATATCTTACTATTTTTTGCTGATAATCCAAAAATTGTACCCCTTATCATTGATCTTATTAAACCCAACACTATATTGGTATATCTGGGACATGTACAAACCTATCTGCAAATATTTTATGTATAAACATAAAAACGGGCATATTTTGAATTAATTCTAATTAGGAATCTGATAGGAAGGATGTTGGTAGGATACAATGTCTACAACCAGAATTGGGGGGATTGAGCCCAGTATTTACATTCACAAAACTTAAGGAAGTAGTCTTTGATGTCACCGGTCATTATTTATTTTTTATTTTTTTGAAGGGGACAGGCAAATTTTTTCACATTTTGTGAAAGTACACCTTCAATAAAGGTCAGTCAAATATATTTCAGAGTTATTGTCTGAATCCCAATATACATGCTAAAAGGTACAACTTCCTAATTTTTTCCACGAGTGTAAGTAGCTATTTTATTGTTTAAAAAGTAATACAAGGGAACCTCTTCATACCAACAAATTTGTTAAACATCATAATTCATTTTTTATTCTTTTGTCTGATGATGGTGACAATGTTGTTGCCAAAACGTCACGCACTAATAAATTATTAGGTCTATTTTCTTTTATCATAATTCTAAAAAAGTTATCCAAATTTTGAAGTCTCAATTGATTTAAACCCTAGTTCCAGCAAAAACAACATCCTGAGTGATGCTGTAATAACAAAGAGATGTGATACAGAGTTGACTCAACGGCCTTCAAAGTCCATCCTCACTTCAGTGAGTGACACTACCCAACAAAACAGGTATTCTGGAAAACTGCATTGATGGTAGTGCACTTGCACTAAGCACAGCCCCACAAATTTCTACCCACCATGATTATCAAGGCTGTTGTGGGATAAGGATGACAAACAATAAGATTCTTCTTCTTCTTTCTTATCTTCACTCAATCATATTAGGGTACCAAGTTGTGACCCTTGATGGTGTCTGTTTGACAACCATCATGACTGGGTGAAGTAGAATGTGTCTGCCTTTGTCATTAAGACTGGGAGCACTACTCAGTGGCAGGCCGACTTAGCTCCAAAAGAAATGGCCGCCTCTGACATGAGGAACAGACGCCATGTGCAGCCGCTCCTAACATGGAGTACAAACGCTGCTCATCCTGTATCCCTGGATCAGGAGCCCTTACAGGGTACTATCAGCCGGGCCAGCTGAACCCAGGTTTTTTAGCAAGCTTGTTACTGCTCCTCCTCCTCCTTTTTCATCCGGGCTTGGGACCGGCAAAGGCGGAGTAAATAAGATTCTGATAGTCTCCAGTTAAAGACCGTAGCCTAAAAACATGGTTAACCCCGGCCTCTCCTGGAAGAGGTGTCAGAGACTGTCATGTCAAGACCAAGACATGAGGAGTCTTTCAACCAAAACAGATGAAAGACCACATTCAGGAGAGATTGGGTTTAACAATGCTTTCATTTATACTTTTCATATATTCAAAAATAGCCTGGTGCTCTTGGCCACCCTGAAGACAGAATATCCACCACCCAACTAGAAAAAAAGAGACCTCTCCTCCGTACCATCAAGACCCAATACCTGCAGGAATTGAAATCTAATGCTGCACATGACCGGTACAGAGCAGGAAGGACAAGCACCAATTCTGTCCTTCCAAGAGAACAACAGTCTTTGATTTCCAGACTTAAGTTTGGTCATCTACGGACAATGACTTTCCAGAATGGTTGCAAGGTTTTCCCACTATGTACTAAGTGCAATTTTCAACCTGCAACCCCAAACTACATTATTGAATGTATTGGCTCATCCATTGATTAGCTCTACTCATCCCCAGCAGACACCATCAAAGTCTCAACCTTTACACACTTGATAGCCTAATATGATTGAGTGGAGATAAGAAAGAAGAGGAAGAAAAAATAATGATTTTTTTTAAATGGGATGGGTGAGAAAGGGTTGATGCTTTACCATAATCATTATAAAAATGGTAAATGCTTCTTCCATCAGCCAATCATAAAAAGCATTTTGCATCAGTGGGGGTGCAAAGGGCGTGGGAAGAAATAAACATGGCAAAGCATCTTCCCAAAAAGAGAGCATTGACTCTTTAGTGCAACTTATTGAACCAGTTTGAAAAGGCCCATATAGAAATGGCCATTTTTTGGCGAGGACCAAAAAATGTCTTATACAAGTGTGTCAGGAGTTAAGAAACTCCACCTTTGCATCCCAAGTCTAAATGAAAAAGGAGGAGGGGGAGCAATAACAAGCTCACTAAAAAACCTGGGCTCAGCTGGCCCGGCTGATAGTACCCTGTAAGAGCTCCTAATCCAGGGATACAGGATGAGCAGCGTTTGTAATCCATGTTAGGAGCGGCTGCACATAGCGTCTGTTCCTCATGTCAGAGGCGGCCATTTCTTATGAAGCTTAAGTCGGCCTGCCACTGAGTAGTGCTCCCAGTCTTAATGACAAAGGCAGACACATTCTACTTCACCCAATCATGACGGAAGTCTGGTCATCTACAGACAATGACTTTCTAGAATGGTTGCAAGATTTTCCCACTATGTATTAAGTGCAATTCTCAACCTGCAACCCCAAGACATATTATTAACTGCATTGAATCATCCATTGATGAGCTCTACTCTTCCCCGGCAGACACCATCAACAAGCTTTACAAGCTTGATACCTTAGAGTGATTGAGTGGAAATAAGAAAGAAGAAGATGACGGTTGTAAATGAGATAAGAAAGAAGAGGAGGTAATGATGTCATTCTACTATTTCCATCACTCAACCAATCAGCGAATCAGCTTTTTACATCAGTAGGGTAAAAGATGGAATAAACATGGCAGCTCTGCTTCCAACGTCACAGCATGACTACTGCAATAATCTGAATTTTAAACTGAATTGAAGCATTCAGTACTTTTGTCTGAAGATGGTAACAAATAAAGATTTTCTTTTTTTTTTATGGAAAAGGTGAAGGGGTTGATTGATGCTTTACCATATCTTTATAAAAATGGTAAATGTTTCTTCCATGAGCCAATCATAAAAAGCATTTTGCATCAGTGGGGTGCAAAGAGCGCGGAAGAAATAAACATGGCAAAGCATCTTCCCAAAAAGAGAGCATTGACTCTTTAGTCACTGTTACCCAAACTTTACACATTATTTGGATTTAGTCTTGTATTATCTTATGTTTATAATCTATAATCCAAATTGTGTTATCATAATCTTGTGATAATAATACAAAAATATTGGGAGATCTCAGGATTAGCTCCCTTATTTACTAAGTCTGATGTTGTGGGTGAAGTTACATGATAAGTGTAAACAGTTTACAAGCTATGATAGGTTCAAGTTAGGTCAAGTTCAGGTTTTATATATGGGGTTAGTAATCAAGAGAGAGTTCTACTCAAATATATATATGGCTTATATTTCAAACATAAACATGAGACATTTTATAACTGCTCTAGATTATTTAACTTTATTATGCATAATAATATATCAACAAGATATCTGTACTATTAAAATATTATAAATATATCCATTTTTTTTTTAAATTGGCAATAAAAAAAATGTTGTTAAAAAAAATTATCTTTTTTTTTTCCAATTTTGAAATTTATATAAATTAATTATGATGCATGTTGTAAAACTACAAATATAACATTTTTATATTAATAAAAAGTATTTTAAAAACGTTTAACATAAGTCTTTGTGTCAATTTTGTATTAATATATATGAAATTTGAAACTTTGCATTGTATGTTATATATTTTACCTTTTAATCAATGCAATAAGTTGTCAAACATTGATTTTCTAAGGCAAAATAATTTACTATTGTTATATGGCTTAATTGTATTGAAAATTATGTTTTTAATTGATAATGTATGGATATGAGAAAAAGCTGTCTTTCAAAAACTTGTTTTTAAAAAGTATTTTTTATGTAGAAAAGGCTTAATAACTTTTAAATTATGAATTATAATATTTATAGGTGACAAAGGTAAAATACATATGCATATATTATCAGCGTAATTTTAAACAAACCAACTATGATCTAGTAACACAACTATACTGCTATTCAAAAATAAACTATGACGTGGTGAGTTAAATAATGGCAAAATATATAAAGAGACAAATTAATTTTGTTAAATAAAGGTTGTTTAAGGTTTACATTTTGTGTATTGCAATGTATCATTTTTATTTAAGTTAGAAAACATATCAAATGAACTAGGCATAATCTATTATCGCTTTAATTGTAGGCTCACCTTGAAGTTTTCTCCGATCTGCCATGACTAAGACAACATACGAAACACTGTGTGGAACATAGTAATGCACTGAAATAATTATCTTTATAGTCGCCAACGTGTGATAAATTTTCACAACAAAATTAAGCTTTCGAGAGTAAACTAGCAAAATGGCTACAGACAGTTGTGATATAAAAAAAAATAATAAAAGGGCTTGCTTCTACGCTTATATTGTATTCCTACACCGAATTTAAATAAGTCCGTGAAATAAAATTTTATAAATAATTAAAATAATAGAATTATGTCTATTTTTTAAAGTTAAATTATTTAAATGGGTATATTTCTTTTTCTAAAATATTTTTTCCTAATATTTTGCGTAGAAATACAGAGGCAAAAAAGGCACTCGTTGCATTATGGGAAAAGAAGCTCGTCTTATTGGTCAATTGCAATTGTTTACGTTTACACAAAATAGAAACAGCTGATTTAAGTATTATAACTTAATAAAATATTTTATTAAATAAGAAAACTAATTAATTAAAGAATTCCATTGTCTGCTTTATATTACTTTATTCAAACAACTAATTTTGAGTGTTAATTTCGCGACTTGAAAACCGTGTTTGGCTCGTGTTTTTAAGAATAAAACATTAAAATATTTTATATAGAGCAGATATTAGTAAAATGAGATCTGACAAAAACATATTAATAATGATTTATCCAACAAGGAAAATGAATTCGAGTTATATTTATAAAAATCAAGGTATGTTCACTGATCTGACTTTATAATAATATTTGGATGAATTTTTAACTAAATACATAATTATGATATTAATTGCATTAATAATAACAAATATTTGTTGTTTTTTTTTATTTATTAAAAGCAAAATATATTTAGATTTTAATCCAAAAAAGTAAAAATTATTTGTTACTACATAAGTAGTCTCCCATGAATAACCACCTAAAACATATCAAAATCTAGTCACTCGTGGTAGTTATCAATCAAAGACTACCATATCAAGTATGTTATAAGAAGTCTTTCAACTGAAATGAGTCTGATGAGACCCACCTCAAGGAGAGACCCATTTTATCCATGTTTTTAGGCTATGGCCTTTCATGGGAGATATCTTTAAAAGAAATAAGATCTAATCCAAATAATTAATTAGGTCTTATTTTCTTTAATTATAATCTATAATCCAAATTGTGCTTTATCTTGGGATATTACTGTATATAACTAAAGCTAATATATTCTTAAACAGTAAATCCTCTCTGTAAAGGACACCTAATTGCAGAGCCAAAGTGTCCTTTAGGGATAGGTGTCCTCTTACCGGAGAGTTACTAAATAGCAAAAATGATAATTTTACAAATGAAAACTGTCCTTTGTAAAGAGATGTCTTCTAATGTGAGTGTTCTCCCATGGAGGTTCTACTGTATATGCTTATGTCTTTTATTATACTCATAAAGTTTTTAAAATGCCTAATATGATAAGGTACAATTTGGATTATAGATTATAAATAAAGGTTATAAGACCATGCAAATAAATAGTGTGTGACGTTTCCATAACAACGTTGAGGCAATCATGATATTTTTTTCTCATTCAGTCTTTCATCTGATGATGATAACAACGCTGTTGTTAAATACCTAATAGGTTTTGTTCATTTTAAAAGAAAGGATGCCCTAAAAATATATTTATTTTAAAATAGTGTACTAAAATATTTCAGGTTGAAAATTTAGGATTAAGTTAAAAGAAGCAAAATTAAATTAGATTAATATTATGATTGAATATTATTATTAAGGAACTCTGTTTTCCAATCTATATGATACAGGAAAAACAACATATTGCATATGACATTGTCTAACCAAACTTAATACAGTAGAAGTAATGTTAGAGGGAACTCCGCCTTTGCCGGTCCCAAGCCCGGATGAAAAAGGAGGAGGGGGAGCGGTAACAAGCTCACTAAAAAACCTGGGCTCAGCTGGCACGGCTGATAGTACCCTGTAAGGGCTCCTAATCCAGGGATACAGGATGAGCAGCGTTTGTACTCCATGTTAGGAGCGGCTGCACTTGGCGTCTGTTCCTCATGTCAGAGGCGACCATTTCTTTTGGATCTAAATCAGCCTGTCACTGAGTAGTGCTCCCAGTCTTAATGACAAAGGCAGGCGCATTCTACTTCACCCAGTCATGATGCTTGTCTAAGCTTGATACCCTGATATGATTGAGTAGAGATAAGAAAGAAGAAGACTGTTAGAGGACACTCATTAGAGAATCCCTCTCTACAAAGGACAGTTTCCATTGCCAAAATTACCACCGTTACTGAAAGCAGCTATCCAGTAAGAGGACATCTCTCTACAAAGGACACTTTAGCTCTAAAACTAGGTGGTGGTGATGTCTTGTCCACTCCATGGAATGGGGGGTGTCATTGCCCCGTTAGTCAGCCACATTTCAGAGTTCTCTGTTCACGGTTACCGTAGCGGCTCACAACACCGTACTACAGGGCAGTCCCTCCTTACTTGTGCTGTTTCTCCTGCCCGCCACGTATAGGAGGGGTTGGACTTCTGGGCAGGCTACAACTAGGTGTTGTCCTGTATCTTCTTCTTTCTTATTTCCACTCAATCATATTACGGTATCAAGCTTGTAAAGTTGACAAGTATCATGATTGGGTGAAGTAGAATGTGTCTGCCTTTGTCATTAAGACTGGGAGCACTACTCAGTGGCAGGCCAACTTAGCTCCAAAAGAAATGGCCACCTCTGACATGAGGAGCAGACGCCATGTGCAGGCCGCTCCTAACATGGAGTACAAACACTGCTCATCCTGTATCCCTGGATTAGGAGCCCTTACAGGGTACTATCAGCTGGGCCAGCTGAGCCCAGGTTTTTTAGTGAGCTTGTTACTGCTCCCCCTCCTCCTTTTTCATCCGGGCTTGGGACCGGCAAAGGCAGAGTTCTGTATATGTTGTCCTGTATAAAACTATTAAATGATATATCTGCACTTGAGATAGAAGAGAACAAAAATACCCTTAATCCAAACCTTCCCTCTATCCTCAAACTTTCAATATCTGCATTTTGACCATTGTAACTCTGATAAAGATAGATAACAAATCTACTATCAGAATGACACGCTTACTTTGTTTATTTGGGGATTTTTGTTACTCTTGGGAATTATCTACAACAATTTTCTTGTTACACCATTTGTTTGTCATTTAGCAATAAAATGTTTTATTAAAGATAACAATTATTAACTGAATGTTTTAAAAATTTATCTGGTTTTGTACATAAGGTATTAAGACCAAATTTAAATAAATTGTGTGTGAGGTAGGTTTCAGCAACAGCGAATTATTAATTATTGAAATGTTACACACCGCATATTTGGATTTGATCTTATTACCATGTGTTTCTAATCTATATTCCAAATTGTACCTTTAAACAAAACTCTGTAGAAAAGGCTGTTAGAGAACACCTCTTCTTCTTCTTTCTTATCTCCACTCAATCATATTAAGGTATCAAGCTTGTAAAGCAGAGAACACCTTATTGTTTAAGTGGTTGATTTGACATTTATTTTCACTATTACTAGTTCCTTTTTACTACACTAGTAGTTGATAATGTGATTGTTGGATTGTGGATAATATATATATATATATTATGATTGTTTGAGTGTGTGTGTCGATAATATGTAATTGTTGGGGTTTTGATAACATGATTGTTGGGGTGTGGATAATATGATTGTTGGGTTGTTGATAATGTCATTGTTGGGTTTTTTTTTTTGATAACACACACATGATTGTTGGGGTGTGGATAATATGATTGTTGGGGTGTTGATAATGTAATTGTTGGGGTTTTGATAACATGATTGTTGGGGTGTGGATAATATGATTGTTGGGTAGTTGATAATGTGATTGTTGGGTGTGTGTGTGTGGATAATATATAATATGTAATTGTTGGGGTGTGGATAATTTGATTGTTGGGTAGTTGATAATGTAATTGTTGGGTAGAGTTGATAATATGTGATTGTTGGGGTATGGATAATATGTGATTGTTGGGTAGTTGATAATGTGATTGTTGAGGTGTGTGTGTGGATAATATATAATATGTAATTGTTGGGGTGTGGATAATTTGATTGTTGGGTAGTTGATAATGTAATTGTTGGGTAGTTGATAATTTGATTGTTGGGATGTTGATAATGTAATTGTTGGGTAGAGAGTTGATAATGTGATTGTTGAGGTGTGTGTGTGTGTGCTGATAATATGTTATTACCAATTTTGTCATTTCCGCAATTCCAGCTAATGACAATATTAACTATAATCCCTATTAAAGAAGAATCAATAAAACATACATATATGTATTCATACTAGATCATTAACCAATGTGATGGAGATGTCCCAAATCAAAATTCCAAACTTGTCCAGTTTCCTCTGAGAGGAACCAAACTTGCGCATGGACACCATAAAAAATAATTAAGACACAATATATCTTAATATTGATAGTGTTCTAAAACAAACCATGGTGTGTCTTGTTATCCCATGTTAACAAACAAAATGTCTTTATCTAGGATTGAAATACAGTAGAACCTCCCTGTAAAGGACAACACCTAATTGCAGAGCCAAAGTGTCCTTTAGGGAAAGGTGTCCTCTTACTAGAGAGTTACTAAATACAGTAGAACCTTCCTGTAAAGGACACCTAATTGCAGAGCCAAAGTGTCCTTTAGGGAGAGGTGTCCTCTTACCGGAGAGTTTCTAATTGTAAAAATGTCAATTTTGCAAATGAAAACTGTCCTTTGTAGAGAGGTTCTACTGTACTTCATTAATATCAAAATACACTCAAACCTCACTATAACAAGAAAATAAGACCCAATCTAAATAAATTAATAGTGTTTTGGTAACAACGCTGTTACCAAAACGTCACACACTATTAATTTATTTGGATTGGGTCTTATTTTCTTGTAGCTATAATCCAAATTGTGCTCTATTATATAATAATAATACTTGAGTCCATTTGTTATTACCACAGCTAAAACAAGTGTTACTTAAAACCTGGGACTTTATAATTCTGATGCTATAACCAAGTTGTTGTTATAAAATGTTATAAAGATGTTTCACTGTATCTAATTTAGATAAATGAGGACATAGATAATAATGAAGAGCTCTATTTACAAAATAAAAAGTCTACATGTGAACTAGAAGATAACCTCACCTTCTAGTTTCCTATTTCTGCTGTACAAGTAGAATCTACGTATATTCATGGACAAAACTTTATAAAGTGGAAAGTCTTTGATGTCTCTGGTCATCTTTTTTTTTTTTTTTTTTAGGTTTTTTTTTTAAGCTCTACAAGCTTGATACCCTAATATGATTGAGTGGAGATAAGAAAGAAAAAGAGACAAACCCAGATACAAGAAAATAAGACCAAATCCAAATAATGTAATAGTTTGTAACGTTTCGGTAACAGCATTGTTACCATCATCAGACAAAAGTCACACATAATTAAATTATTTGGATTTGGTCTTATTTTTCTTGTATATATAATCCAAATTGTGCTTTATCAAAAGACAAACCCTTTCACAGGAATATATGATATTTGTTTGAAGGGTGCAATTCTTAACCTGCAACCCCAAAACACATTATTGACTGTATTGACTCATCCATTGATGAGCTCTCTACTCTTCCCCGGCAGACACCATCAAAAGTCTCATGCTTTACAAGCTTGATACCTTAATATGATTGAGTGGAGATAAGAAAGAAGAAGAAGGGTTGTAATACCTGAAAGCTTGAGATAATAAAGCGAGATACACATCCTTGGAAACCATTTTGATTATTATTTATAAGATACAATAAATAATCCCTCGAGCCATAGGTCCGAGAAAAGTTCTCTCAAATTAAAATATATTTATTTATTTTTAGGTCTGACATGAGAGAAATGGGGGTGTCCCAGATACATCCATAATAATCTTGTCAATATTTCCTTTTACCTCTATTTTTACTTGTCCCATTAAAGTATCCGTACACACCCATAATGACTTGATTAGACGATAAGGCACAATTTGGATTATAGATTATAAACACAAGGTAATAAGACCAAATCCTTTTTTTTTTTTTTTACCTTGACTTTATTATACATTTGTAGTGTTTATAATTTCTCTTTTAGATATAAACACAAAGTAATAAGACCAAATTCAAATAATTAATTATTTCTATTCATGATAATTAAAATAAGAAATTCAAGAAAATAAGACCTAATCCAAATAATTTATTAGTGTGTGACGTCATTGTCACCATCATCAGACAAATCTATTCAGACATCATTTTATTCTTTTGTCTGATGATGGTGACAATGTTGTTGCCTAAACGTCACACACTAATAAATTATTTGGATTAGGTCTTCTTTTATTATAATCTATAATCCAAATTGTGCTTTATCATTATTCATGATAAAATTGTGAAAAATGTTTTAAAATTACAAAATATTTTCTCACAATGAGTTTCTACAACAAATTCTAGTAGGAATTAGTCGATATTGTTTTATTAAGCCCGTTGAAGAGCGATTATCACTTGAAAGCTAGCGTTTTGTAATAAAAAGAAACTCATTGTGAGGAAATATTTTGTAATTTTAAAATAATTATTTATTATCTATATATAATCTTCTTCTTATCTCCATTCAACCATATTAGGGTATCAAGCACATGGTGTCTGTTCCTCATGTCAGAGGCGGCCATTTCTTTTGGAGCTAAGTCAGCCTACCACTGAGTAGTGCTCCCAGTCTTAATGACAAAGGCAAACGCATTCTACTTCACCCAGAGTGGAGATAAGAAAGAAAAAGAAGAGGGTATCAAGCTTGTAAAGCTTGTTGATGGTGTTTGCCGGGGATGAGTAGAGCTCATCAATGGATGAGTCAATAGAGTCAATAATGTGGTTTGGGGGTTGCAGGTTGAGATCAATATATAATAATTTCCAAGTTGTGTGTACCTTTAGATATAAATAATAATTTGATTCTTAAAGAAGTTATAAATTCTAAAAAATACAAATTCAACTAGAATTTCACTATCCTCACCACATTACAAAATTAACAATAATTCCTGTAGAGTTCCATCAAACCACCTCTGCCATTCATGGACCATCATCACTGACCCCTAGATAGATGCCAGAATTGCTTTAATACCCAGATATTTCACACCTATACAGTCAATTCTAGGTAGTCAGTGGAAGTATGGTGTAAACCGTTGGTTTCCGACCGCTACAACCCGGGATCAAATCCCATTGGGCACTTTTTTTCTAATTAAAAAAAAAATGCTCCAATGGCCCCCGTTTCTTGCAAAAGTTCAACCCCACCAGCACATGCAAGTAACCAAACAGGGCTCTGGCACATTTGTAATTGCAAATGTTAACTGCTTTCAACATTTGTAGACATGTGGCACACTTACAGTAAAAGCAGTCACTAACTATCCGCCATGCTTATCATGGCCTGTACCACGTGTAATTGAGATTTTAAAAAAAGTCAATTCCATACAGGTTTTAGGGTCTTTGCCAATTGTCAGTAAAATATAGTTTCATTTAAATCAGTTTCCTTGGCAGTATAAAAGACCAACAATTAGGCACAGTTTGGATTATAAATTAGAACTACAAGGTAATAAGACTGAATTAATCTGGTTTGAAGAAACATTATAAACACAAGGTAATAAGACCAAATCCAAATAAATAGTGTGTGACGTTTCGGTAACAGCGTTGTTACCATCTTCAGACAAAAGTACTGTATTGGAGATGGTAACAACACTGTTACCGAAACGTCACACTATTTATTTAATTGCATTTGGTTTTATTACCTTGTGTTTATATTCTATAATCCAAATTGTGCCTTATCAAACCATATTATTGTTGAGATGTCACTTTTTTTTTTATTAGTGAAAAAAGGAAAAAGAAAGAATAGAAGAAAGAGGACAGGAAGTGAAAAATGAGTACAAAGACATCCTGACTTCTCAAATGATCATTTTGGATGACAAAGAGCCATCTTCAGAAATAAGTAATGCCAGGATTCAATACACAAGGTAATAAGACAAAAAAAAGATGGTAACAACGCTGTTACCGAAACGTCACACACTATTTATTTATTTGGATTTGGTCATATTACCTTGTGTTTATAATCTATAATCCAAATTGTGCCTTATGGCCAGGATTCACTGTTTTGTAAAATTTCTCATTCAGTATTTTTGTCGAAAGATGGTAACAATACTGTTACCGAAACGTCACACACTATTTATTTATTTGGATTTGGTTTTATCACCTTGTGTTTATAATCTATAATCCAAATTGTGCATTATCGCCAGGATTCACTGTTCATTAATGTTTGAAAAATCAGGGGAGAACCAATCAGCAAGCAAATAAACTAGACATTTTATATACATATAAAGCCATTTAGCCCAGTTTCTACAGTGATGGATATGGTGGGGTTTGTATGCACTCCAAATACCAATTTAGGTTAAAACTATGTACAGATGGATTTGCAGAGCCATTGACCCGTACGGCCTCAATTCAACCCTTGTTAGGCCTAGCTAGGGATGGGATGGTTCTCCCTTCCTGATGATTGTATAAAATGTTAATATCCTCTCACCAGAACTGGTCACTTCTTAATTTGAGTCATTATAAGAATTTAGCATGCTTTGTATAAGATCAACATAAGGTAATAAATTATAAAAAAGACATCTCCTTATCGTGCAACTGAAAGTTGCTGATGGCTTGCGCTTATTTATTCCTATAGATGGCGCAAGCCATCAGCAACTTTCAGTTGCACGATAAGGAGATGTCTTTTTTATAATTTATGCACCTTATCCCAGTACAGTATCACATTTGTACTATTTTTTCACATAGGTAATAAGACCAAATAAATAAATAATGTGTGGCGTTAAGTGATAAGGCACAATTTAGATTATGAACACAAGGTAATAAGACCAAATCCAAATAAATAAATAGTGTGTGACATTCAGTACTTTTGTCTCAAAATGGTAACAATGCTGTTACTGAAACGTTACACACTATTTATTCATTTGGATTTGGTCTTATTACCTTGTGTGTGACGTTAAGGTGACAATGTTATTACTACATTCACAGCACAGATTACATTTTGTCCTGGTTATTTCTACATGGTGAGTTGTTGGTAAGTAAGGGTGGTCCCCCTTCTAAACCTTACAGGAGGGCAACTGTTGGGTGATGTGAACTCTTAGCTAAGCATCAGGGAGATTGATGTCATCTTGATTTTGTGAAGATTGTCTTGTCTAGTTAGATTGATGGATGAATTTTGAAATATTGAAGGAATAATTTCTTGACTGGATTTTGGTGCATCTCTTCTAAATCTGGGTGGTTTGTATCCTCTTTGAGTACATTGGGATAGCTAATCTGAGATAGGCCTCAATCTGGATTGTGAAATCTGGAAATTTTACTCTGATCCCCTCACTCAATTGGTGAAGATGCAGTATAAACTGTTGATAGCTACAATCCAAAATCAAATCCCATATTAGGCACTTCTTTTCTAAATGAAAAATTGCTTCATTGGCCCTTGATTCTTGCAAAAGTCCAACACCACCAGTGAATAGATTGCGGGATAATTGCAATGACGATTAAAAAAGGTATACACCGATCAAATTAATTGCAAAAAGTTTCTTTAATATAAAATATAAAACGACTAGCTTTCAAGCGTTAGCTCATCATCAGGCCTGATGATGAGCTAACGCTTGAAAGCTAGTCGTTTTATATTTTATATTAAAGAAACTTTTTGCAATTAATTTGATCGGTGTATACCTTTTTTAATCACCAGTGAATGCAAGTAACCAAATGAGGAGTTTGGCATACTTGTAAGTGCAAAGTCAAACTGCTTTCTACTTGTGTAAGCATGTGGTACACTTACAGTAAAAGCAGTCGCTAGCTACACACCATGATTATCATGGCCTGTACTGTATATACTTGGAATAAGTAGAAGAAAAAATAACTCAATCTTGAATTGAGAATCAACAGTATATTCATCTTTATAACATAATAAGGTATAATTTTTGGATTATAGATTAGAAACACAAGGTAATACAGCAGAACCTCCCTGTAAAAGACACCTGATTGCAGAGGCAAGCTGTCCTATAGGGAGAGGTGTCCTCTTCCCGGAGAGTTGCTAAACAGTAAAAATGGTAATTTTTCAAATGAAAACTGTCATTTGTAGAGAGGTGTCTTCTAGCGCGAGTGTTCCCTTATTGAGGTTCTACTGTAACACCAAATTAATAAATAGTGTGACATTTTGGAGATAACACTGTTACCAAAACATCACACTATTTATTTATTTGGATTAGGTCTTATTACCTTGTGTATCTTCATGTTGTTGTTTTACTCTTCATTTGAAAATGGATGTCGTTGCCACGTTAGTCACCTTGGACCAGAATTTGGCCAAATATTCCAAGGGTCCAGGGGGGTGGTTGGACACCACAGGAAGGTGTGGTTGGACTTCTTCCCCCCTGTATATCTTAATAACAGTAAGATTATAAATCCTGCTTGTTATCCTTAAGAAACTGAAACTGCCCTCCTCCAAAGACCATCTTTTTGTTGGTCATTGAGGTACAGCTTGCACCACGCTGATTAGAGCCAACAGCTCGAAACGTATACCTGGTTAGCTTTTCTTGATTAATCAAGATAAGGTATTTGGCCAATTCTGCAAAAATTAAAATCAACAATTAGTTGATATTTTTCCAAAAGATGGCACAAGCCATCAGCAACTTTTATTTGCATGATCAGGAGATACCTTTTTTTAATCCTCTCCTCCTGGTGTTCTAGCATTTACACTGGACCAACTTTGCTGCCTGTGTTCACCCATTGAAATGGAGATGGCAATAGAGTCAAAACCAGGACAGGGGATTAATTTTCACATTGAGGGAAATTTTAAAATAATTCTCAACATTTCCCTCTGATTCTTGTAAACCTTTTACAGCTGATGGTCAATACAGTAGAACTACCTCTCTGTAAAGGACAACACCTAGTTGCAGAGCCAAAGTGTCTTTTAAGTTAGAGGTTTCCTATTACCAGAGAGTTGATAATTAGTAAAAATAATAATTTTGATGATAAAAAACTGACCTTTGTTGAGAGGTGTCCTTTCATGGAGGTTCTACTATAACTGGGATTCGGCAGCTTGTAAATGGGAAAAGTCTATTTGCATCTATATTGTGTAGTAATGCGACAAACTTAGTTACATATCCCCACCCACCATTATGACTATCACATGTATACTTGGGATATAAAAGAGTATAACAAGAGTTACTGTAACAATCAATAATAAACTTCCCATCTGCCATTAGAGTCATTGACCCTCCCATCTAGAAGTTCCACACCTGTTGTAATTCAAGGTTGGAAATCTTGCCAGGTATATTATCAACCAGAGTCTTGTTTGTTTGTTTTTTTTAAGATTGTTACTGCATGTGTGTTCTTTGTTAACCCTTTCTACTCCAACCAGTTCTTATACAGTAGAACCTCCCTGTAAAAGACACCTAATTGTAAAGCCAAAGTTTCCTTTAGGGAATTGTGTCCTCTTACCGGAGAATTGCTTCTTCTTCTTTCTTCTCTCCACTCAACAACAAACAACAAAACAACAAAAAGCCTTTATTCAGGGTCACTGACCCTATACAGGATTCACCAGAGGTATGCATAAGAACAAAGCAGTGAGACAAAGGAAATAACGATATATACAGAAGAAAAGGAAAAAAAAAAACAAGAAAGAGAAAGAGGGAAGCAAGAAAAACAACACAAAAAGAGTAGCAGTAAGAAAGTGAGGAGTGAGTGTCACTTGGCCTTCTTCTGAGATATGGACTTGTGGAAACCATAAAACGCCGTAGCAATATACTTATTCTGGGTCATATTGTCAATTATTGATGGAAGTGAAGCACAGAGTTGCCCAGTTTTGAGCATAAGGGTTCTTCTTTCAGAGCATAGCAATCAAAAATATAGTGAGTGATTTCATTTTTTAGTTTTGAATTACAGAAGGTACAAATCGGGTCCTCACCGCAGAGCATCTTGGTGTGGTTTTCTCTAAAAAAACTTGAAAGTATTCTAACTTGTGCGAGTAGTCTTACAACTGGGAAAGGAAAATCCCCTAAAAGGTATCCCTCCGTCATGAAAGATATGTGAATGTCTTTGTAGTGAGAGTATAGCTTAGATTTATCCATTCTTGTAAGGTCGTTTTGTATAGATTGGTCTGCCGCTGTTTTTAAGAGCCCTGTAATCGCACTCCTCAGCGTTTCAGGATCATCACAGGAAACAAGTGCAGGGGATCCATTATTGTTAAGCAGATTGGTGAGCTTTTTAATGAAACCGATGGGTGTGCCCGAGGCATTAGACAGTTCCCGTGTTCTATTAAAACACATACGCGGCAATCTGTCACTGCTCATATTCAACACCCGCAGCCAATACTTCAGGGTTAATTTTAAAGTTGTTACACTCAATGAGATACGACCGGTTTCTAATCTGATTATGTAGCCTGGAGTGTATCTGGGCAGATTCAGGAACCTACGGATAAATATGTCTTGTATACTGTCCAGTAAGTCTTTATGCTCTGTTGCCCACAATGGAGCGGCTCTTATCTCCACTCAATCATATAAGGTATCAAGCTTGTAAAGCTTGAGACTTTTGATGATGTCTGCCAGGGAAGAGTAGAGCTCATTAATGGATGAGTCAATACAGTCAATAATATGTTTTGAGGTTGCAGGTTGAGAATTGCACTTAGTGATAGAGAGATGTTAAATTGTAAAAATGGTAATTTTGCAAATGGAAACTGTCCTTTGTGGAGAGGTGTCCGCTAGCGTGGTGTCTGCTAAAGGGAGGTTCTACTGTATATGGCTGTTTGTATGTGTGCACATATCTGTAACTATATTTATTCAATGAAGATTTTTTTTTTTTTTTTGAGAAACTTTTTTTTTTTTTTGCTTATCCCTAGTACACGTGGTACAGGCCATGATAATCATGGTGGGTAGTTAGCGACTGCTTTTACTGTAAGCGCACCACATGTCTACACATGTGAAAAGCAGTTCGACTTTGCACTTACAAATGCCAGAGCCCCATTTGGTTACTTGCACTCGCTGGTGGGGTTGGACTTTTTGCAAGAATCGGGGACCATTGGAGCATTTTTTTTTTTAAACAGAAAAAAGTGCCCAATGCGGGAATCGAACCCGGGTCCTAGTGGTCGAAAACCAAACGGTTTACCCAGCCTTCCACCGACCCCCTAAAAATACAAAACATCTTAATATTTGAAACATAAGGTAATAAGAGACCAAATCCAAATAAATAAGGTGACATTATAACTAGTTAGTGTCATGCACTATTATTTATTTGGATTTGATGTATATAGTTGTTTATTTGTTTTGCATAATATTTCATTTATAAATTAATCTCATAATTTAGTCTGTGAAAATAAAACTATTGGACTGGTGACCAAACAAACTGTATATAGATGGTTTAATGTTAGGTAGTTATGATATATAATTAATTTTGATGATTATGTAATTTTGATCTTCATTGAATAAAATATATAAATCTGAAATGTGTTTTAAACTTTAATAACAAGTACAAAACAGGATTTAGTCTTATAACCTTGTATTTCTAATCTATAATCCGAATTGTACCTTATCATAGATGACACAGAATAAAGTGTTTTTTTTAAATCAAACTTGGGAATATGACATAAGTGCTGTAACCAACCTAATGTGTTTCAGATGACCCAGGTGGTGAATGTCGTTATAACCAAGTAACTAAGAGATGAAGGAAGGAGCTGCTGAGCCTGAAGATGTTCTGGCTTCAAGACATTAGAGGAGGTAGCTGGATGCTACTGGGATAAGTTAACACCAGGATGGTTCTGAAATACCATCGGCCCAGAATCAGCGTTCCGGAATGGTGACATAGCTGGTCCCTCCACCTAACATTACTTTCTCTTGCAAAAGAGTCGGTGGACGAGTGGGTAACACCCTCGATTCCCGACAGCCATGAACCGGGATTGAATCCTGCGTTAACATTTTGTTTAATATGTGAATACTCTCTCTTCAGTCCTCCCAACCTGTGACCACTAATAGGAATGAAGTCTTTGTTGTTGTTTCTTATCCCCTTGTGCAAAATTCCATGAGTCCATTGAAGTCTTTGTTGTTTCTTATCCCCTTGTGCAAAATTCCATGAGTCCAATGAAGTCTTTGTTGTTTCTTATCCCCTTGTGCAAAATTCCATGAGTCCAATGAAGTCTTTGTTGTTTCTTATCCCCTTGTGCAAAATTCCATGAGTCCAATGAAGTCTTTGTTGTTTCTTATCCCCTTGGGCAAAATTCCATGAGTCCATTGAAGATTTTGTTGTTTCTTATCCCCTTGGGCAAAATTCCATGAGTCCATTGAAGATTTTGTTGTTTCTTATCCCCTTGTGCAAAATTCCATGAGTCCATTGAAGATTTTGTTGTTTCTTAGCCCCTTGTGCAAAATTCCACGAGTCCATTGGAGATTTTGTTGTTGTTTCTTATCCCCTTGTTCAAAATTCCACGAGTCCAATGAAGTCTTTGTTGTTTCTTATCCTCTTGTGCAAAATTCCATGAGTCCATTGAAGCTTTTGTTGTTTCTTATCCCCTTGTGCAAAATTCCACGATTCCAATGAATATTTTATTGTTGTTGTTTCTTATCCCCTTGTGCAAAATTCCATGAGTCCAACGAAGCTTTTGTGAATTACAAATGAATCAATTTGCATACTTTCACCTACAAAATACAAAACATATAAGTGTGGAAATTCTTAATAAAATATCTACATTTCATTATGTTCTTTATAAAAATTTTCTGAATGCTGTTATCCCACTCTAAATTTTTTATATGGTTTTATTCACTTAAAAAAAATCTGTTATAAGAAATTTAAACTTTTTTGACGCGTATGATTCTTTTTGAAATAAAATAATTTTCTACTGCTGCCCTTTTAGTGTAATAAAATTTAAATATGATAAATAAATGCATAATGTTTAAAATGTGTTGTTTATTAATTTATTTTTTATAAAAATATATCTAGACGAAAAGACGAAATAAAAGAAGTAGAGTTTCTTTTAATAGAAATATATTAAAGCAAGCTTTCGGGCAAAAAAACCCTTCTACAGGCGTGATTACAACATCAAACTTGGCACTATAATGTAGGTACAATGGCTAAAAAGAGAATATATACATATAACTATTTACATATTTGCGGAATAAATTATTAAAGTGAGGATTTGCATTAGTTATGACTATTTTATAATTAGAGAGATATTAAGTAAATAAATAAATAAGGAATTTTTATGCTTGGAGTTTGAAACTATAGGGGAATATGCCAATGTAAACACCCGCTCACGCTTACATTGGCATATTCCCCTATAGTTTCAAACTCCAAGCATAAAAATTCCTTATTTATTTACTTAATATCTCTCTAATTATAAAATAGTCATAACTAATGCAAATCCTCACTTTAATAATTTATTCCGCAAATATGTAAATAGTTATATGTATATATTCTCTTTTTAGCCATTTAACCTGCATTATAGTGCCAAGTTTGATGTTGTAATCACGCCTGTAGAAGGGTTTTTTGCCCGAAAGCTTGCTTGGATATATTTCTATTAAAAGAAACTCTTCTTCTTTTATTTCGTCTAAATATTACCAAGAAGAATATTATAGTCGTTATCACCAAAAATATATCGTTCTGAAAATAGAGCAATCTATATTTAAATCATTAGATAATAAAAAGGTATATATTGGATTGAATATATAAAATATTTATTTGTCAATATTTCGGTTGGCTGAACGCCAACCTTTATCAAGGCATTATATTTTTGTATAAACAAACTCAGCGCCGCTTTGTGTATACAAAAATGTAATGCCTTGATATAGGTAGGCGTTCAGCCAACCGAAATATTGGCAAATAAATATTTTATTCAATCCAATATATGCCTTTTTACTATCTAATGATTTAAATATATAGGTGGGTATGTAAATATGTAATATTGAAAAGTATAACAATATAATAAGTATACAAGTACCTTTTTATAAATTACTAGACGGGTGACCATGCTTCACCCCGGGATTGACCCGTGTGCATATCTACCAGAGTGATATATATTTAGATAAGATTTTTTTTTATAATTGTTTGTTATTAGCATTATCTATTTGTTTGCATCAGCATAATTTAATCTAATCTTTCATAGAGGGCGCTGTAGAGCTAAGTAGAATAATTTGAATATATAGTTTTAATAATTGATTTATATACAGGGTGATCCAAAAGTCCCGCACTATTTTAAAAATTAATAACTCCGCGAATATTTGCGCTAGAGCAATGCGGTAAACACCATTGTATTCAGGATGCAATGGGATTTTTTATGGCAAATAATGAAAAATTCGAAATTGATTTTAGTTACAATTTTATTCGCCAGATGGCGCTCTACCAGAATCAGAGATTCAGCGGCCAAATTGTTTGATAAATTGAAAAATATAACTGATCGACACGTATTTTTCCTTTTTGAATACCAGGAAAGAACCCTAATAATATCAAATAACAAATTAATAAAACACCACTTCGCCAAAAGTATGAAGAATTGTTTAACGATTTTAAATACAATCAGAGATATGTAAAATAGGTAAATGCAAATTAAAACATGTAGGAAAATATTTATTTTTATATGAGGTTTTGTGAAATAGATTGAATGTTTGAAAAACACTGCTGATATCAATACACGAATTTTTGAAATGTTAATATAGTACCAAAAATTATGATGGCACTATTAATAGGATTTCTTGCTATAAGAAATGTGTAGTTTCTTGACTGATTGGCGACCCATGACTATTTAACTGGATATTTGTCATGATCCAACAAATGAAATATAGAGGGGAGTGACAAAATATATTTGTCGTACTTTATTCCAAATATCCTATGGGCTTGTCAAATGTTATCATTGTTTATTATACTGTACACAATTTTAAAAATGGGTCCCCTCAAATAAAAATAAATTTTAAATCGACCTTTTGCGTTGAAAAACGTGGTAGTAAAATCATTTTGTATTATTTTTTTCACAAAATTTCTAAAGTTATTGGTGTACAGAAAATATTCCTTATGCTACATGTATTTCTTATGTATGTATTTCTATGTTATCTATTATCTATTATCTATGTATTTCTTCTAATGAGCGAAAAGCGAAAAACTAAACATAAGGGGTAAAATTGTGTGTACCAGTGTTATTCGAGAAGTTATAACACTCTGGTTTGCACGACATAATATGTGAGCAAATGACAAACAAAATATTACTGTTCACAAAAAAAAAGAGTCAAGATGTGAGGACAGCATTTATTATCCCCATATCCCAACACAAAGAGCTGCAAAATATTGATAGATAATATAATACATGGCGGCTTATACAACACATGAGGTAACTGCCTTCTCTCTTGTATTAGGTCACAATCCTTGCTCAATGTGGCACCCTTCATTCTCAATCACCGCCTGCAGACGATAAATGACAGAATGGACAGCATTAAATAAAATATCTGTTAAATTGATAAAGCGTGCCATCTGATAGAAGCCTTCAACATGGCCAATGTGGTAGGCCAGCATCGATAAACACACGATTTAATGTATCCCCATAAACAAAAATCGCAAGGCGTCAAGTCTGTTGATCTTGGAGGCCACTGGTATATAAAGTGGCGACCTATCACACAATTTTCACCGAACGTATCCTTCAGCAATTGTTTGGCACCTCGGGAGATATGAGGAGGTCCTCCATCTTTCATGAATGTTATTTCGCTTAGTGCTTTTACCCTGCAATATGGGAATACCCTTTTCTCATAACGTTCACCAGTTACAAAAACGGTTTTAAAAGTTCTTCCATTGATTTTTCAAAGAAAAATGACCCAATAATAAAAGAAGTGAACCCACACAAAACTGTAACTCTAGGCTGGTAAAGTGGCATTTCTGTGAAAATCCTAGGGTTTTCTGTTGCCCAAATGCGGCTGTTTTGAATGTTAAATTCTCCGTTTAGAGAAAAGTGAGCATCATCTGTCCACAGAACATTCGACAGCCAGTTTTCATCAATATCAATTTGCCGGAAAACCCATGCAGCGAATTCTTGACGCATCTCAAAATCGCCAACTTTCAGCTCGTGAAATCTTTGCATTTTGTATGGGCACACACAATAGAGACATTAAGTGAAGCGTCTTCGGATATCACAATCATACTTCGGCGAATATAACGCCAAAAGTTCAATTCGGGGATCACCTGTCCAGGATAACAAAAGTCAGTAGGTTGAGGACATGCTAACCGACCTCGACCTTACACCGTTAAATAACGGAGAGAACACATATCTATCTAAGTCCACAGGCACAGAATCCGCAATAGACATCACAGCGATAAATTACAACATCGCACCCACAACACAATGGAAAATCCTGAGAGGTGCAATCAGTGACCACAGACCAATTTTAACAACCCTAAACTTCAAAATTGAGAATGTCCATTAGAATAAAAGAACATGGAACTTTAGGAAAGCCGACTTGAAAAAAATTCACAGAAAAGCTTGAAGAACTGTGCAAAGAAAAATTGAATTACAGAACGCTTGACAAAAGCTTGGAAAAATTCTCTTCGAACATTTAAAAAGCTGCAAAAGAGCATCGATAACTAGAGGTAGACGTAAAGACCTGTGGATACCTTACTGGAAGGACCACAACATCGAGGCAATGATTTCAGAGAGAAAGACAATATCAATGGACTTCTTAAAACAAATAAAACAGAAAGGAACTCATTGAAATTATTCACAAAATATAACAAGAAATTTGGATATTCAAACAAGAAAAATGGCAGAATTCTGCGAAAAAATGGATCCAAGAAAGGACAGCCAACACTGGAATATAATTAGAGTGTTAGAGAAAAATCAAAACCAACACCAATCCTCCAATACTCTAACCGATATGAATAGAACAGCGAGAACGAGAACAAACAGATGGCTGACATAATTGATGAATATCTTTCAAGCACTTCTATTCTCAACTATACGAATGAAGACAGGACTCTAAAAATAATATAAACCAGTTAGTTAAACAAGCAAGAAACTTCCATCAACAAGATATTTTCTCGAGAGACTTCACACTGAATGAGCTAAACTCATCAATAAAAAAATCCAAGAGGTCACCAAGAGATAATCTAATCTTTGGTCAAATGATTAAAAACTTTGAAGTCAAAGCTAATAATCAACTCCTACGAATACTGAACATTTCATGGCAAACTGGTAAACTACCAAAGAATTGGAAGATATCAATTATAGTGCCAATACTGAAGCCAAACAAAGATGCCAAGGAATACAAGAACTATCGGCCAATTGCTCTCGCCAGCATACTGTGTAAAATTCAAGAACGAATTATCCACTCTAGGCTCATAGTCTGGCTCACAAAAAATCTTACTTATATATTTGCCTTATTCTGTCTGTTTGTCTGATTGTCTGTTTGTCTGAAGCTCACGGATAGAATGCGCGCCCATTGGCTGCCAGCGAACACGTGGCCTCCTTGCCCCCCCTCTAGACAACCCTGTTATCAGCTGTGTGATACATACACCTGTCTACAGCGGCCACTCTAGACAACCCTGTTATCAGCTGAGTGATACATCCACCTGTCTATACAGACCACCCTGTCATAGCGGTCACCCTAGGCAACCCTGTTATCAGCTGTGTGATACATCCACCTGTCTATACAGACCACCCTGTCATAGCGGTCACCCTAGGCAACCCTGTTATCAGCTGTGTGATACATCCACCTGTCTATACAGACCACCCTGTCATAGCGGTCACCCTAGGCAACCCTGTTATCAGCTGTGTGATACATCCACCTGTCTATACAGACCACCCTGTCATAGCGGTCACCCTAGGCAACCCTGTTATCAGCGGAGTGATACATCCACCTGTCTATACAGACCACCCTGTCATAGCGGTCACCCTAGGCAACCCTGTTATCAGCTGAGTGATACATCCACCTGTCTATACAGACCACCCTGTCATAGCGGTCACCCTAGGCAACCCTGTTATCAGCTGTGTGATACATCCACCTGTCTATACAGACCACCCTGTCATAGCGATCACCCTAGGCAACCCTGTTATCAGCTGAGTGATACATCCACCTGTCTATACAGACCACCCTGTCATAGCGGTCACCCTAGGCAACCCTGTTATCAGCTGAGTGATACAACAACCTGTCTATACAGACCACCCTGTCATAGCGGTCACCCTAGGCAACCCTGTTATCTGCTGTGTGATACATCCACCTGTCTATACAGACCACCCTGTCATAGCGGTCACCCTAGGCAACCCTGTTATCAGCTGTGTGCTGTTATCAGCTGAGTGATACATCCACCTGTCTATACAGACCACCCTGTCATAGCGGTCACCCTAGGCAACCCTGTTATCAGCTGAGTGATACATCCACCTGTCTATACAGACCACCCTGTCATAGCGGTCACCCTAGGCAACCCTGTTATCAGCTGTGTGATACATCCACCTGTCTATACAGACCACCCTGTCATAGCGATCACCCTAGGCAACCCTGTTATCAGCTGAGTGATACATCCACCTGTCTATACAGATCACCCTGTCATAGCAGTCACCCTAGGCAACCCTGTTATCGGCTGAGTGATACAACAACCTGTCTATACAGACCACCCTGTCATAGCGGTCACCCTAGGCAACCCTGTTATCTGCTGTGTGATACATCCACCTGTCTATACAGACCACCCTGTCCTAGCGGTCACCCTGGGCAACCCTTTTATCAGCTGAGTAATACATCCACCTGTCTATAGCGGCCACTCTAGACAACCCTGTTATCATCAGTGTGATAAATTCACCTGTCTATACAGACCACCCTGTCTATAGCGGTCACTCTAGGCAACCCTGTTAACAGCAGTGTGATACATACACCTGTCTATACAGACCACCCTGACTATAGCGACCACGCTTTATGAAAATCCACAATTATAATTTTATATATTCAAGACACACACAGTTTGGGGCGGGAAGTTTCACAAGAGAGTCATCCACGGCGCCAATTTATAATTGTAACGAATAGTATTTTAATTAAAACATTTCTAAAATATATACGCACTCGGGTAAACCCCGGGCGTTGCCCGGGCCTTACGTCTAGTAATAAAATAAACCTCTACCAAACGGCCTATAGATCCCAGCACTGTACAACTGATCAACTGTTCTACTTCTGTCAATCAATAATAGATTCTTTCCGGGAAAAACCGCCAAAGAAGACCACGGCTATATTCCTTGATATGACCTCAGCTTTTGATCGAGTGTGGAGGGAGAAATTACGTGAAAAGCTGCACAACATCGGAGTAAGAGGAAAAACCTTAATCTGGATTGCAGACTTCTTAAAGGGAAGAAGGTTAAAGGTTCGGGTCAATGGAGAATTTTCCAAGGAAGGAAGAACATGGGCTGGTGTACCTCAGGGATCTGTGCTCAGTCCTCTACTCTATCTGCTATATATTAACAACATACATCCTTACCTCACTGAAGACACAAAGGTTGCCTGTTATGCAGATGATAAAGCCATATGGCACACAAGTAGCAGCATAGAAAAATCGTAAAAGATACTGAAGACATCAATGAGAGGACTGGAGAAGTGGGCAATGGAACTCCAAATGACCATAAACCCAATAAAACCAAACCTATGCGTCTTCTCCACTCCCAGGGAAAAAGGCATAAATATAACCACAAAATAAGCATAAACAAACAAATAATTGATGAAATTAGAAATCCATAATACCTAGGTGTGATACTGCAGTCCTGGATCTTTCCAGTTGGTCTCGAGGACCACGCCATCACCATCTCCTCAGCGGCGAATTACGCCTTCTACGTATTCATCGTAGATCGCAAAATGCGTGGTGTCGCTGGAGACCCACTGGCGATTCTCCACCAAACTCTGCAGCGCTGGCAGAGGCGCCATATTCATTGTACATAGTGTATATAATGCATATTATCTTTTTTTAATAGTGCAGACTGTGTATGTATTGACAAGATGTCAACAAAATTATTTTAATTATTATTTATGAGGAATTTTAATTTTCATAGCACATAATTAGCACCTCAAATAGAGCTATCAGAAAACTAAACATTCTGAGAAGGCTATGTGGAACAAATTGGGGAGCAAAACCCAGAATTCTCAGAACAACATATACCACCTTAATAAGACCGATAATGGAATATGCAACACCGGTCTGGGCTCCCTCAAGCTCATCAATAAAAGTAAGACTAGACAGTGTTCAAGCAAAAGCGGCCAAAATAATCACTGGTGCTGTTTCATCCACCAACAATGAGAAAATTCAGAGAGAATGTGTTCTAGACCTACTCGCTCGAAAGCAGAAGACAAAATAAAAACAACTTGGATCGGCACTTCGGAAACGAGGAACCAGAGGACGAGATCTCTCTGACCACTTGTGGTTTGGTGGATCCGCCCTTTTCTGAGAATGAGGTGAAACTGACGGCTTTCAAGTTCGGGAAAAGGAAATCTTCTGGTCCCGAAGGGATCAATAACACGGTCGTGAAAGCCCTGGTAAGGATGCACCCATAGCTTCTTTCCAGGTTATTCAATAAGTGCCTGGGCACTGGTACATTTCCTGAGGCATGGAAGGTTGCCCGAGTAGTGTTTCTCGAAAAGTCTGGTAGAAAGGGTAATTCTCCTAATGATTATCGTCCGCTTTCTTTACTAGTGTGTCTAGGTAAGGTCCTGGATAGCCTACTAGCTCAGCGACTGAAGCACTGGCTAGAGAGTAATGAGCTCCTTTCCTCTTTCCAACATGGTTTTAGGGAAAAGAAGTCCACAACCACAGCTCTGAACGAGGTGTTAGAGGGGGTTGAGATGGGCTTAAATACGGGTGCTTGGGTTCTTTTCGTGGCCCCGGACATTGATGGCGCGTTCTACTCCATGAGCTGGAACAAGTTGATGAGAAATTTGATGAACATGGGTTGTCCTGATAATTTGTGCAGCTTGATTCGTGACTTCCTGAGGGATAGACGGATTAGCCTCAGTTTTGGTGGGCGGAAGTTGGAAAGAAACTGTTCTAGGGGTTGCCCCCAGGGCTCTTGCTGCGGACCTATTCTGTGGAATATCCTGGTAAACACCGTTTTCCAGGAGGAGCTCCATGAGCGAGCCAGGCTGGTTCTCTATGCTGACGACCAGTTCCTCATCATTGAGACTGCTTCGAGAGCGAAGGCTGAGAAGTGTGTTGAAACTTCTCTCCAAATTTTCTCGATCTGGGCCCATGACTCTGGCCTTAAGTTCAATGTCTCCAAAACTAAAGCCCTCAGCTTTAAGCCTAGGGACATAAGAACTAAAAGGAAAGGGATCAAATGGGAACACAAGCCGGCTATCCGGATGGAAGGACGGAGGGTAGCGTTGGTCAATAGGATGACCATCCTGGGGGTGGTCATTGATGACAAGATGGGTTGGCAATACCAGGCGGAGGAGATGGTGGCGAGAGGCAGGGAGGCTGTGTGAAGGCCTGTCCTGGTTGGCCTTCAACAGGGGGGGGGGGGGGGGGGGGGAGAGAAGGAGGGTACTATTTTTAGGAACCTCTGCCTCTCCTGTGTCGAGCCAATCTTGCTATATGCTTCCGGGGCTTGGTAGCGCCGAAACAGGGATCAGAAGGTGGCAACAACTCTAGAGAGAGTGCAGAGGACAGCGGCACTCAGAATCACAGGGGGATATCGCACTACCAGCAGTGAGGCCTTTTTGGTCCTCGCTGGGCTCATTCCCCTGGGATTGAAACTAGAGGAGGAGACCATCAGACAGAGGATCTGGGAGAAAAGGGAAGATGCCCTGGGACTTTAAGCGGGGGCCCTGGAATCGAAGAGGGACACAAGGAAGCCTCCGCAGTGGTTGCCAAAGTGGAATTGGAGTCCTAGAGGGCCGACAGGGATTGGCACGGAGGTTTTCACTGATGGTAGTAAGTCTGGAACCAATACTGGAGCTGGGGTAGTGATATTCACTAATGGAGAGCTGATCTTCCAAGAAGGTTTAGCACTCAGAGTGGACGAATTGGTCTTTTCAGCCGAGCTGGTTGCGATCAGAGTAGCCCTCAGAGTGTGTGCCGAGAAGAACTTCAGCCCGGACCGCCTCTATTCAGATTGTATGTCGGCCCTCGTCGTTATCAATCTGGAGAAAGGGCAACTCGCGCATCAAATAATCCAGGAGCTGGAGATGATGACGCGGGCTCCGGAGCTCCCTTGGTTTAGGAGACACAGCCTCATCGAAGGTAATGAGTTCGCAGACAGGATCGCTAAGGCAGGATGCTTTAGAGGTAGATCACTGAGGACCCCAGTGACCAAGAAAGAAGTTTATAGGAGGATCAGGGGTCACGTCCAGGACTTATGGTTGGACAGATGGAGGAACAGTGTGAAGGGGAGACAGGTATTCAATGGGGTAACAACACCCAAGTACCTCTGTAAGGTAATGTCCCACAAACGCATTAGGATAGTTCGGGACATGGTCTCTTCCCCAAGTCTCCACAGATTTAAAATTAAGAGAAACCCTGATTGCGTCTATGGAGAAAGGGATGTGAATGCACGCCACTACGTCTCGGATTGTCCAAGGGTAGTGGGTGTGCAGTAAGAGAGAAGGAGGGCGAGGGGCGCGATCGAGAGTAAGCAGCTGATAAATCACAGCAAGCTTCTTGAGAAAGCCCACGACGTGGCAGCTGAGCTTTTCCTCAGCTGTGAGTGAACAGAGTCGACCGGGGGCTGCCTCCCCGCGGTCCCTGCTGGACACAGTAGATAGTTTCCTATTTTGCTGTGATTAAAGGCCACCGGTATAGAAATCCTTCCAGACACGTTGTCTGGGAGGTGGTGTTTCCAGGCACAATGTCCAAGCACTAGCTTGGATACCGTTACTTGGCTTATGAGTTGAACAGAATAGCAGCGAAGGGCATGCTTCGCATGCCGGCTTGTGGACTGAAAGGTCTGGGTGGCCATCTGCTTCTAGGGTGTACCAACTGTGCTTAGGTGGGATCCTCCAGTTCTTGTTTATTTTGGCTACTGTTTCTATTTCTTTAAAAGTAAGTTTATTTTTCTGTAGCAAGGGTTCTTTTGTGCCTTTTTTCGCTAGCGCATCAGCAGCTTCATTGTCTTCAATGCTAACATGTAAGGGTATCCATTGAAGGTGAATTTTTGAGGTATTGAGAGTTTTTGGAGATAACCAATTATGTTCCTGCTTACTTTGTCTCTAAGTTCCCCTGTGTGACTCAAGTGTTGTATGGCACTTCTACTATGAGTAAGAATCCATATATCGTGATGTTTAGTATTTCTGATGGATTTTAAGACTTCATAGATGGCTATAAGTTCTGATCTGAAGATTGAGCAAATATCTGGGTTTCTTCTGTTCATTTTCTCATTGCCATTTGTGGTTTTAATGAGAGAGCCACTGCCAGTGTGTCCCAACTCGTCTCTGCTACCATCGGTATAGATAGTTATTGCATTTTTAGGAATTTTATTAATTATTTCTAATGATAATTGTATTAAGTATTCTGGATTTTGGTATTGTTTGTTGGTGGGTTCTTTTAAAGTGGCATTAAAAATAACATTTTGTTAATGGTTCGCATGTAGATATTTTTTCAGCTGAATAATATTTTTCCACTTTATATTCTAAAAATCCATTTCTTTTGGCCAGGTGGAGAGGGCCTTCTTTTTTGAGTCTTATATTGGGTTCCCAAATAAGTATGTAATTGAAGGTTCTGTGTTTATTTTCATAACTCTTGATTTTGTTTATATATTTTGGCAGATTGTAGCTTATTCTATCCTTTAAGGGCATAATGTCTGCCTCGCAAAGTACAATATTATTAGGGCAGGTATTTCGAAGACCTGTAATAATTCTAGGTGCATTTAGTTGTATCCTTTCCAGTGTTTTTAGATTTGTTTCAGATGCTGTACCATAGATTTGATATCCATATTCCAAGATAGGTCTCATTAGAGATGTGTAAGTTAATTTTAGTGTTGTTGCTTCAGCTCTCCACTCTTCCTGAAATATATTTCAAGATTTTTAGGCGGTCTCTTCCTTTTCTAACAACTCCTTCAATATGTTTACTGGAGTTAATTTCTGGATCCAGGGTGTAGCCGAGATATTTAGGATGTTTATTATATTGCAATTGATGTTCTTTCAGAATAATATTTGGTCTTATTTTGTATAGTTTCTTATCGGTAGTAAAAAGACAGGTTTCAGATTTTTGGGGGTTAAATTCTAATTTATGTTTATTAGCAAATTTTTCTAGGTGGAGAATAGTCTTGTTCAAATCTCTTTCAGCTTTTTTCCAGTTAGTGTTGCTGCTCCATAGAATAATGTCATCAGCGAAAAGTCCAATATTGGTTTTATGTGAAAATTTGTCTTCTATGCCTGCAATAAATAGGGTGAAGAGAGTTGGGCTAAGGACTGATCCTTGTGGTAATCCTTGGTACAATTTGAAGGTTTTAGATAGAGTGCCATTATATTTTACCCTGATGTATATATTTTTAAGGGAATCATTTATCCAAGTGATAGGTTTTCCATCAATTTTGAAATGTTTGTATAATTTTGTAATTAACTTGTTTTTCCATACCTTATCAAAAGCTTGCGTAAGGTCTACAAAGCAGCTATGGTGTGGTTAGTTGGCTTTTTGTTTTGTGCATCTTTTACCTTTTGTGTGAAAAATAAGAGTTGGACTATTGTCCCATGTCCTTTCCTAAATCCATATTGTTCTTCTGGTAAGAGATTTCTTGTGTCGGGGTGGTAGGTGAGTCGTCTGAGTATAATTTTTTCCATTAATTTGCAGCAAATATTTGTAAGGGAGATAGGTCGGTAGTTTTTTTGGGTCATCAGCAGATTAGTCAAGTTTTTTAATGGGAATTATTGTTGCATTTTTACAGTCTTGAGGCAATTTTCCAGTTTTCCAGGAGTTATTGAAAATATTAAGAAGTCTTTCTTTGCCAATTTTGCCCAAGTTTGATATCATTCCGCCATGGATTCCATCTGGCCCAGGAGTCTTGTTTAGGTCAGTGTTTTCTAATGCATAAGCTAGCTCTTTCATATTGATTTTTTTCATGGAAAATATTATGAGTGCTGGTGACATTTTTACAGTCATGAATAATCTTTCGGGCCTTTTTTCAACCTTGATTTTACTACTTATTTGATATGAATTACCTAAAAGATTGGCAGCAATTTTGTCATTAGTTGCTGGTGTACCATCTGTATTCTCAATCATATTTGTGTTTTCAGTTTGTGGCTGGACTCTGTCAATTTGTTTTGCCAAATTCCAAAGTTTTGTATTTGGGTTTCTTGGGTTCAGGTTTTCACAAGTTTGTTTCCATTTTTCCCTTTTCACATTTACGTATAATCTTTTTATTTTTGCAATCACAATGTTCAGTTCATTTCTACAATTTGTTTGGTTTTGGGTGCACTTTTTTGTAGTTCATTTCTTTTAGTTATAAGTGTTTGAATATTTTTTGCCTGGTGTGTATAATTTGGAATTCATTTCTTAATATAACCTCTTGGTATTGAAACTTTGGCTGCTTTAATAATGGTGTTTTCGAAAGATATCATATTAGCCTTTTTGAAGTTCCATAATTTTTCATAATTGAGCTAGTTTTGGTCTTAGTGCTAATTTCTATCAAATTAGGCAAATGATCACTTTAAAAACCTTTTAATATTTGCTATTTGCATTTGTGGAAAATGTTAGGGTAGTAAAAACTTATATCAAGGGCTTGTGCAGTATTATAGCTGTAGGAATGATGGGTAGGATTCCCATCATTTAAGCACATGAAGGCATTGTCGTCAAATATGTTTGATAGTATTTTGCCTCTTGGGTTTGGCGTAGAACATCCCCATAGTTGATGTTTGGCATTAAGGTCACCTAAAATAATAATGTTGTCTGTAAGAAATTGAGCCATTGTTCCATCGTCAATAAATGTATTGTTTGGAGGGTGATACATATTGTATATTTTGATGGCTTTGTTTTGATTGAGGTAGACTTTGATACCTTGGGTTTCGAGGTCTAATGTGTTTGGAATATTAACGGCTATGTCCTCATAGTACAAATTATTGATTAAAAATGCTAGGCCACGCCCTTTAACAGCATATACAGATGGATCTTCAGACCTCACCCTGAGTAATGGAGGGGCCGGAATTAACATAATACTGCAAGATGGAACAAACATCAAAATCAAAGAAGGAGCAGGACAGATTTCGTCAAACTTCACTTGTGAACTGACAGCTATCTGGAAAGCCCTTGATGTATGCCTTAACCAACCATCCCTGCATCAAGCAGAAGGAATTTTAATATACAGCGACTCCATATCCGCTCTAGAAGCAATTCAGAAGGGCAATACTAAAATCACACAGAAAATACACTCGTTACTTACCCAACTGGAACCATTGGAGAATAACTGCATTCTACATTGGATCCCTGCCCATGCTGGGATCGGGAGTAATGAAATGGCATTTGAATTGGCAAAGGAAGCCAGAAAGTTGAGCCAAAGGAAAGAACAAATGTCATTATTTGACGCTGATTCTTTGTCAGAATACAAGATAATTAAACAAAAAAAATAAGAAAAGATCAAAATGCTAAATAAACTCCGAGAGAAAAATGACAAAAACTATAACAAGACTTAGAACAAAACACTATAAAGGAATGACAATACATCCAGATGGCACAAGAACCTATAGGGCATGCAACAATTGTCCTGGTGTGGAACTTACACCTACCCACATATTCTCATGTCCAGCAATGGCCGCAGCCTTGCAGAAATTTGACATAGACCCAGAGCAGCAGCTTTACACACCCAAGATAGTGGATATTGCTGCTGATGTGATGGAGATGCATGGTACATCTGAGGCTCTTTATTGGACACGACAACAACAACGGCATTCCAGAGTAAAATAAATTATCAGAGATAGATACATATTTTTCAAATGAATTAAAATAAATATAATCGATACTGAGTGAGAGTTGAATTAAAAATATTAGAAATTTATTATCTTCGGAAACAAACCGTATCTAAAATATCAATTTTCTTTTTGCTACATGTTTTAATTTGCATTTACCTATTTTACATATCTCTGATTGTATTTGAAAATCGTTAACCAATTCTTCATACTTTTGGCGAAGTGGTGTTTTATTAATTTGTTATTTGATATTATTAGGGTTCTTTCCTGGTATTCAAAAAGGAAAAATACGTGTCGATCAGTTATATTTTTCAATTTATCAAACAATTTGGCCGCTGAATCTCTGATTCTGGTAGAGCGCCATCTGGCGAATGAAATTGTAACTAAAATCAATTTCGAATTTTACATTATTTGCCATAAAAAATCCCATTGCATCCTGAACACAATGGTGTTTACCGCATTGCTCTAGCGCGAATATTCGCGGAGTTATTAATTTTTAAAGTTGTGCGGGACTTTTGGATCACCCTGTATTTTTTTAAAATAGCCTATCGTCTTCCCCGTATTTTTTTACCTATGTATGGAAATTTTGGTTTGAATTAGTGAACTACTGCGAATTTGTATACCGGACATACAAACAAACAAACATTGATTTATATATAGATAGATATGGAAAATAGAACAAAGGAAAGAATGTGAAAATAGTACAAAACAGAAATTGTACTCAGATAAGGTGAATAATCAAACAATATACATATATTTCTATGAACTATTGTATAAGGGCAGAGATACCTGAAAGCTCGAGATCACATTTAATAAAGATAAAGAATCTCATCTCCAAAACCTTGTAGCATTTGTTTGATTAATATCCAGGAGATTTATATGAATTGATAAGGTGAATAATTTAAGAAAAAGGTATTTTCTGATCGTGCAACTAGAAGTTGCTGATGACTTGTGCCATCTGTCAGGATAAATATCAACTAATTGTTGATTAACTGTCTTGAAGAATAGGATATGTAGGCTCTAGATGATGTTGCCCATAGTGGATTGTCTGTTCTCAGTCTTTTCCCATCGTTCTCTTTCCTCTATGCTGCTAGATAGACTAGAACTTCCCATGTCTTCTTCTGTCTTATCTCCACTACATCATATAAAGGTATCAAGCTTGTAGAGCTTGGGATGGGGTCTGCTGGGAATGAGTAGAGCTCATCAATGGATAAGTCTTCTTCTTTCTTATCTCCATACTGGGTGAAATAGAATGTGTCTGCCTTTGTCATTAAGACTGGGAGCACTACTCAGTGGCAGGCCGACTTAGCTCCAAAATAAATGGCAGCCTCTGACATGAGGAACAGACACCATGTGCAGCCACTCCTAACATGCAGTACAAACGCTGCTCATCCTGTATCCCTGGATTAGGAGCCCTTACAGGGTACTATCAGCCGGGCCAGCTGAGCCCAGGTTTTTTAGTGAGCTTGTTACTGCTCCCCCTCCTCCTTTTTCATCCGGGCTTGGGACCGGCAAGGGTGGAGTTAGGATATATGGATAAGTCAATACTGCCAATGTCTTCTAAACCATATGACTACTCCTGGAGGTGGTCTCTTTATCAGAAGCTTGTGGCTTTGTCACCGACCTGAGGCTGCTAGTTTGCAGAATGGTCAATAGATGGTATCTAGCTTTGACATCTATTTTGACGGGAGAGGCGACCTTTGTCTTTTTTTTTTTTGCTTATCCCTAGTACACGTGGTACAGGCTATGATAATCATGGTGGGTAGAAGGGGACTGCTTTTACTGTAAGTGCACCACATGTCTACACATGTGAAAAGCAGTTCAACTTTACACTTACAAATGTGCCAAAGCCCCGTTTGGTTACTTGCACCACGCTGATGAGGGCCAAAAGCCTGAAACGCGTCCGTGGTTAACTTTTCTTGATTAATCAAGAATAGGTAATTGGCCAATTCTAGAATAATACTTGCACTCGCTGGTGGGGTTGGACTTTTGCAAGAATCAGGGGCCATTGGAGCATTTTTTTTTAATCAGAAAAAAGTGCCCAATGTGGGAATCGAAGCCGGGTCTTAGCGGTCGACTAAACCAATGGTTTAGACCATCCTTCCACCGACTCCCCTTTGTCTTTATCTATCTAAATGTTTATAGTTTTTATTTAAATTGTCAAGGCAGTATGCCATTTAGGGAACTGAAGTTTATTGAGTCAATAGCCGAGCATCTTGTGGATGGCGGGGTACCGTTGCCGCACAGGTCTGCACCGCTCCTTGTCAATGACCAGAGTGTTCTGCTTGACAGCGGCCTCGGCCTCCAGGCCACGCCGGGTCTCCAGCAAGTTATCCAGTCCAGCCTCAGCCTGCTCCAGGTTCCTCTGGAGCTTGTGGACTGTGGAAGACAGCTCCCGTAGCTCCCTCAGCAGCCTGCCCACACAGATTCCATTGGAGATATACAACAAACTCAAACATAAGGTAATAAGACCAAATCCAAATAAATAAATAGTGTGTGACATTTCGGTAACAACGTTGTTACCGAAACGTCACACACTATTTATTTATTTGGATTTGGTCTTATTACCTTATGTTTATAATCTATATTCCAAATTGTGTCTTATCAAACTCAAACATGCATTTACAAATGTGCCAGAGCCCCGTTTGATTACTTGCACTCACTGGTGGGGTTGGACTTTTGCAAGAACTGGGGGGGCCATGTATGAGAAATTTAACTGTGCAGCATAAATCAAATTTTTCTACTGTCGTTACTGGTGATATATTGAGAGGGCCTATCTCATCAGTGTTCTACCCTCCCAGCAGTAGTTTCTCCAGTTTATCGCACACTATACCACACTTAGGGGGTTGGTGGAAGGGTTGTCTAAACCATTGGTTTTCGACCGCTACAACCCGGGATCGCTTCCCGCAGTGAGTACTTTTTTCTAATTAAAAAAAATATATATGCTCCAATGGCCCCCCGATTCTTGCAAAAGTCCAACCCCACCATTGAGTGCAAGTAATCAAACAGGGCTTTGGCACATTTGTAGATGCAAAAGTCGAACTGCTTTTCACATGTGTAGACTTCTACCCACCATGATTATCATGACATGTACCACGTGTACTAGGAATAATTGAAACTACCACACTTATTTTTATTATTATCCCTAAAACTTGGTACAGGCCATGATAATCATGGTGGGTATATGTTGACAACTGCTTTTACTGTAAATGCACCCTAACGCACAATTTGAATTATGTTGTTGTTTCTTATCCCCTTGTGTAAATATTTTTATACGAATTCCATTGGGTTATATATTAGAAACACAAGGTAATAAGGTCAAATCTAAATAAATAAATTTATTATTATAATTTATTTAGATTTGGTCTTATTACCTTGTGTTTTAAATTAGAAAATGTGCCCATTGCAGGATTTGATCCCAGGTCATAGCGGTCAAAAACTAATGATTAATGCCACTCATACACCGACCCCCATAACTTGTTTTGAACTGGCCCAACCTCTGATGAACAACTAAATTCAGATAATGCAGATTTTTTTTTTTTGTGCAATGATCTTCAATGGGAGGTTCTATTGTAGGAGTAGAAATGCATTTTTGTTTCTACACAAGTTCCTACAAGAGCTTGTCCAACAAGTCATAAAAATAGATTTAAAGACTTGAAGAAAAAAAAAAGAATGAGAGAGTTGAAAGAAGGAAGGAAACCACTCACGAATGTTGGGCAAGATCCTTGCACAGTTCCACATTGGGGCGTTGGTTGCGGTTGTGCAACCGAGTCTGGGCTTTTTTCAAGGCTGCCTCTTTCTCCAGGAGTTCCTGACGGAGGAAGTTGATGGTCTCTTCAGCCTGTGCAATGTCCTTGGCCACCTAGGGTCATACCATAATAACTTCATAATGGGGCCACCAAACACAAATGTTAGTAGAAAAGACAAGGTAATAAGACCAAATCCAATTAAATAAATAGTGTGACGTTTCGATAACAGCGTTGTTACCATCTTCAAACAAAAGTACTGAATGTACTGTACTGAATGTACATTCAGTACTTTTGTCTGAAGATGGTAACAACTCTGTTACCGAAACGTCACACATTATTTATTTAATTGGATTTGGTCTTATTACCTTATGTTTATAATCAATCTATAATCCAAATTGTGCATTATCGTTAGTAGAAAAGGAAACTTCAAAATAAAAGACACTTCAGTTAGAAAATTTATTTTCTTGACGTTTGCAACAAAAATCATTTGACCTCATCAGGAATAAAATGAAATCATTTATCCTGACAAGGACAAAAAGATTTTTGTTTTTCAAATGTTGATAAAATAATTTTCTGGCAAAAGTGTATTTTATTTTAAAGAACTATGAAAATGCTGACCAGGATATTTCTATCTTCAAGATAGAAAAGGAAACGAGTAAATTGAAGCAATAACAGAGCTGACAGGGTTTCTCTCTGACAGTCCAAGGAGTGTCTGTATTGAAATGGCAAATAAATGCCTTTCGTCAATCTGTTTCCATCTTTTTTTTTTTTTTTCTTATCCCTAGTACACGTAATACAGGCCATGATAATCATGGTGGGTAGTTAGGGACTGCTTTTTACTGTAAGCGCACCCCATGTCTACACATGTGAAAAGCAGTTCGACTTTGCTCTTACAAATGTGCCAGAGCTCCGTTTGGTTACTTGCACTCGCTGGTGGGGTTGGACTTTTGCAAGAATCTTGGACCATTGGAGCATTTTTTTTTTTAACAGAAAAAGGTTTCCAATGCGGGAATCGAACCCGGGTTGTAGTGGTCGAAAACCAAACGGTTTAACCAGCCTTCCACCGACCCCCCCGTTTCCATCTTAATAGGGTTCACCATAGGCTATATCTATGGAGCATAAGCAACAAGAGGAAACTATGTGCTAGGCTCAATTTGTTTGTTTTGATGAACAACAGTCAAATATAAATAAAAGACAATTCCCTGAGGGAAGAGTTTCTTTTGTTCTTATCAGAACAATACAAGCAAGAGGGTCGGTGGAAGGGTGGTCTAAACCGTTGGACTGCTACAACCCGGGATTGAATCCCGCATTGGACACTTTTTTCTGATTTGAAAAAAAAAAAAAAGCTCCAATGGCCCTTAATTCTTTCAAAACTCCAACCCCACCAGCAAGTGCAAGTAACCAATTGGGGCTCTGGCACATTTATAAGTGCAAAGTTGAACTGCTTTTCACATATGTAGACATATGGTGCACTTACAATAAAAGCAGTCACCAACTTCTACTCACCATGATTATCATAGTGGCCTGTACCACGTGTACTTGAGATAAGCAAAAAAAAATGACAATACAAGCTTTCAGGTGTAACTGCCCTTCTACAGGTCGAAGGGCACCTCTTGTATTGTCGTGATAAGAACAAAGAAAACTCTTCCCTCACCGAATTGTCTTTTATTTATAATTTTACTGAAAGGATTACAGAAAATTGACATGGACCCAGAACAGCAGCTTTATACACCCAAGATAGTGGACATTGTGACTGCTGTGATAGAGATGCATAGAGATATCTGAGGCTCTTCATTGGACACGACAACAACAACTGAAAATTGACATGGACCCAGAGCAGCAGCTTTATGCACCCAAGATAGTGGACATTGCTGCTGCTGTTATAGAGATGTATGGAGACATCTAAGGCTCTTCATTGGACACGACAACAACAACTGAAAGGATTATAATATTAGCAGTCAGAACAGTAGAACCTCCCTGTAAAGGACAACACCTAATTGCAGAGCCAAAGTGTTCTTTAGGGAGAGATGTCCTCTTACCGGAGAGTTTTTAAATAGTAAAAATGGTAATTTTTAAAATGAAAACTGTCCTTTGTAGAGACCAGTGTTGGGCATTAAAAAATTATTTTTCAATTAAATTGAAGTGCAATTAACAATTAATTAATTGTTTATTAGAAAAGTGCAATTAACAATTAATTAATTGTTAATTGTATGAATACAATTAGCAATTAATTAATTGTTAATTGTGAAAATTACAATTAACAATTAATCAATTGTTAATCTTTAATAAATCATTTTAATTAATATTTGCCCAACACTGGTAGAGACCAGTAGAACCATCCTGTAAAGGACAACACCTAATTGCAGAGCCAATGTGTCCTTTAGGGAGAGTTTCTAAATAGTAAAAATGGTAATTTTTCAAATGAAAACTGTTCTTTGTGGAGAGGTATCCACTAGCGGGGTGTCTGCTAAAGGGAGGTAATATAACAAACTAGAACCTTTCACAATAAACTGTGCTGCTGGAGGAGAGGGGGGGAATCAAAGAGTCGGGTAGAAAAGAAATCAACCATAGAAATTCTTAGGTCATTGTAAAAGAAGAAATTGACATCTCAACCAGAAAAAAGAGTCTTATTTCCATCAAGGTTTTGGTGAGTATCATTCAACTTCATATTTTAGGGTTCTTAGAAATCAATTCTCTTCTTATCAGCTATCTTATTTACACACTTGACAATTGACAATTAAAATAATTTTATTGACATCTTATCAATACATGCAAAAGTGCACAGTTTTACATTCTTGTTTTACACACTTGATAACATATTTCTTGAAAAAAGACACCTCGGCCAGTATAAATCTTGATAACAGTACTAACTATTTAAGAACAGGTTGCGATATATTGTTCTCATTAAGTACTTTTGTCTGAGGATGAGGTAACAATGCTGTTACTGATACATCACACACTGTTTATTTATTTGTATTTTTTGTGTGTTTCTAAAGGTATAATCTTTATTTAGCTCCTGGATAGTTCTGGGTCCAATTGAGCTCATTCCATGGTATTTACAATAGACTGTTCTAACAAGTTATAATCCATGGAAAAATATCTTAATCAATGGTGCCAAGTTGGTTTCAGGTAGGAGGTAATGGAAGCAAATGGCCTAGAGGTCTATATACCACTAACCCCACCATTGTCAGACTTGAGGAGAGTGGACTTCTGGCTTAGCAACCAAGGAGATCACCATGGCAGAAACACCACTAAGAATGAAAATACACTAATGGACAAAACTTAAGGAAGTGGAAAGTCTTTGATGTTGCTGGTTGTCCTTTTTTTTTTTTAAGGAGACATAGGCAATTTTGTTCACACTTGGTAATCTCATGTGTCTTTAATCAAGTTCACAATGTATCAAATATCTTTCAGAGTTATTGTCTGAATCCTGATATACATGCTGAAAGGTACAACTTCCTTAAGTTTTGTCCATGAGTGTATATATACCCCACCAATCACCAATGCCAGATATGAGGAGGGTGAACTTGAGTAACCGAGGAGATGGCAGAAACACCACTAAGAACAGAAATACAACATCCCAGATCATGGCACACACGGAGAGAGACTCACCAGATCCAGGTGCTGCGTGAGGCGGTAGAGACAGTCAGCAGTCTCTGTGATCCTGCGGGACAAAGCACAGTCCACGGCATCCGCTTGGTTGCGCAAGGATGCAGACATTCCATTCAGGAATTGCTCCAGGCAGCAGCGCAGGTTGGAGGAGGCACAGATCTCCTGTCTGGCAGCGTTCAGATTGTCCTTGCAGAAGTCCTCCCAGGACTTGAGAGTGGACCACCTGTGGACAGACCAATCAATGTACTCACAGATAGAGCATTCTACCATTTGACACAAGAATCTGGGTTACATCTTACATTGAAGGTAGCATCTTTTAATAAATGAGTCACCACATCATTGACTGTATTGGCTCATCCATTAATGAGATCTACTCATCCCCAGCAGACCCCATCAACAAGCTCTACAGCTCTATAGAGCTTGGAACTAACTCTGGGGCTCTCCTATAGTGTGTCTGTTGCCACATGGTTAGTGGGATCTCTCTAATCATATGTCAGCATCTTCCTACTAGTTAGCTTGTAAACATATTTTATTAAGATTTACTCAGTCCACATTTCTATTCAGATATAAGATATATTGTAGCATAGTTTTTTTGCTCTTATGTTAATTTACATAATTTTAGGCTTTGCATTTTGTTAGATATGTTTGCATAGATTGGTTTAAATTGTAATTGCTATATAAATTTGTGTATCTTTAATTTTAGGGTAGGAGACCATTTTTTGGTACCAAAGAATAAAGCTTTTTTTTTCTACTTCCCTAGACAATATATAGTGTGTGGGGCTAAAACAAGGTGGTAGCTTGTAGAGATACAGATTGTAGAGTTTATTTTAATGTGGGGGGTTGAGTAAACAAAAAATAATCCTAGTACAAATTTAAAGATTCAGTATGTTCACTAGCATATTTAAGGATGTTATAATTCTCTGGTGTAGAGAGACCAAAAAAGAGCCAAAGGTTTGAGCAAATATATTTAAATATTTATACAATTCTAAGCCTTGGGGATGACCCATCACAGCCATGACTTAATGGTCAGAACAGAATCACATGGTGGTGCTACAATACCTATCTACTACCAGCCGTCAATCCTACTTCACCCCACATACATAGTAGATAAATAGAAAAATCTAGAGATGTTTTTTATTATTATTATTATCCCTAGTACACATGGTACAGGCCATGATAATCATGATGGGTAGAAGTTGGTGACTGCTTTTATTGTAAGTGTACCACATGTTTACACATGTGAAAAGGAGTTGGATTTTTGCACTTACAAATGTGCCAGTTTGATCACTTGCACTCACTGGTAGGTTTGGACTTTTGAAAGGATTGGGGATCATAGGAGCATTTCTTTTTTTAATTAGAAAAAAAGTGCCCAATGCGGGATTCGATCCCGGGTCAAAGCGGTAGAAAACTAATGGTGTATACCACCCTTCCACTGACATCCACTACAGAGATATAGTAGCAAAGAGTGGGTAAATAAATAGAAAACTCCACAGAGATATAGCAGCAAGGAGTGGGTAGATAGAAAATTGTACAGATGTAGCAGCAAAGAGTGGGTGAATAAATACAAAATTGTAGAGAAGAGATGAAGACCAACCTCTCCGGCAGACTCTCCTGCCCAGGGTAGAAGGCAATCCCACCAGTGGAGCAGTCGGTGAGATGGCCAGCCTTGGTGTCTATCTCATAGGCCTCCGTCTTGTCACTCCAGTCAAACTCCAGGCACTTCTTGATTTGCATGTTCTTCCTGGACACACTCCTTACTTACTCAGTACACTAAACCAGTCACAATTTATTAATTAAGGGGAACAAAGCCATCCTAAAATTACCTGTAGCTCAAATTAAGAGAGAAATAACTAAACTCAGCAACTACCCCCACCACTAGTTCAGAACCAACCTCCCACCCTGGGTAGTGAAAGACACCATTAGTACAGCAGCAACAACAAAAACTGGGAGAACTTTAGAGTTCCAATCTCCCACGCAAGGATTACACCAGGAGGTTTAGAAGTCCATCTGAAACCTTTGACATTTGATGAGAAAACTTTCCCACTCCACACTCATAAACCCAGCCTTACCTTAACACAACCTTAAATACATCTGATCAAACAGAAAGGAGATCTTCCTGAAACCTAAAGAGGTTTTCAGAAAATAGAAAAATAGGCACAACCTCCGAAAACTTTTTTTTCCCTTTCTTATAAAATAAGAAAAAAAAAGGAAAGAAGCTTTCAGGCATGCCCTTTATTCAGCTCAATAGTCAACTAGAATAATGTGATGATAAAAATAATTTTAATACAGTTGTTTATACTGGGGCCAAAGAAAGATAAACAACCAAAAAATATATTCCATTATTTAAATAAAGAAGAAAGCGTTTCACTCTCAACCTACATAAGTCATCCTCATCATCAAATTACACAACATGGGCTGCAGATTTTATAGTGTTGTCTTAAGTCTATATGAAGCCATCTCAAAGGGGAGATTTATTGCATACCTTTATGTTTTGGGTAATCTGCAGATTTACTGTGGAAGTTGAAACATACCATGGTTACACATAACCTTCCTCTACTCAGGTACCTTCAAGCAATATTCCATTGTAGTGTGCCACTCATGTATTGTATATATACAGTTAAACCTGTCTATAGCGCCCCTTCTTGAGACTCATTAAAATAGGGTGCTATAGAGAGGTCACTTTTAGTGTAAATCGCATCGTACTACGTATTTAAAATCGGGCGCTATAGAGAGGGAGGTGCTATTTAGAGGGGGCGCTATAGACAGGTTTAACTGTATATATATATTGTTTAAAACAGCACAAATAGAAACTATCCACGGAATCAGTTGGGGAAAATGTCAGGAAGACACATACCTGATCTGTCCCTCCACTTCTGCCAGGTTCTTCTGGACCTGACACTGGAAATCCTTGATCATCTGTTCTTCCTGGCACACACCATATTGGAGGAAGATTTAGAACAGGCCATCTCAAGCTATTGAAGATAGAAAATAATAATAAAATCTACCCCACTTTCCCAAAATGTAGCTTGGCACCTGCAGCTCCAGAACATATTTTGGCTTGCATTAGATGTATTAAAAGGACCTTTGGGAGAGGCTGCTGCTTATCATAAAACAGCTCGAGGAGCATGAACTCATGGAATTTGTGTAATCTTTACACAAGGAGATAAGAAACAACATATTCGAGGAAGAGACTACTGCTAGGTACTTCCCTAGACATAAGCTGGTCTACAGTCAATTCCTCTTTTAATGGGTACAAATATCCACCAAGATGTGGGTTCATCCAAGTCTCAAAGAAGCAGCCAGAAAATATATTTATTACATAACTTTTAGTTTAATTTCAAATGTCGTTCTACAATCATAAGCCGCATTATATTGTATTATAAATTACTTTATATAATATTTACAAATGGAAAAATATGTCCAGGGTAGCCTAGTGGACATGGCATCTGCCCAGTAAGCGAAACACTGTGGGATTGATTCCCATCCCTGGACATTTTTACTTTTCCGTTTATCATTACTCTCCACAATTCATCCTATCATACTTCATCCCTAAGGTTAGAAATTAATCGTTATTTCTCCTTAAAATAAAATTTTGATTTTTCATTCAAAAGAAACACATGCGGGAAAATTTCAAATGTCGTTCTACCACTTTTAGTGTTGAAAAATACAGTAGAACTTCTCTTTGTAAAGAACACCTTGTTGCAGAGGAAAAGTGTCATCTCATGGAGGTTCTACTGTACATGGATTTACTGTGGAAAATGTGATATACTGTGGTGGCTGAACCCTAATTTTCCCAGTTGAATCTGGAGTGTCATCAATAACTACTGGAGACCACACATTAGAAAGCTATGAAAGTTAACTAGAGGTTATACTCCTAATTGCTACTGTTGAAGGTCATGTTAGCCCAAACGCTAGAGAAATAAAATTGTGCAAGAAACTTAGCCCTGAATGCTTTTTTTCTATTGTTAAATTAACTTGAAATTCTTTTAAATTCTTTTTTTTTTTTTTGCAGATTCAATAATTATTTAAAACCTATTATTCCGCAAAATTTGTCTTTTTACATAATATTCCATCATTTGACAAAGGAAGCCAATGGTTACACATCACCTATTCCTTACACCTGGCAGCTGCTCTACAGTACAGATCTATCTCACCCTATATTCCTACACATGACACTCCAGAGCTGTTTAATTACCTTGAGGAGATTACACTGGACCTCATCCTCCACCACATCAGAGCCAATGCGCTGCCTGCGCAAGTTGAGACATTCCTGCGTCACATTCAGGGCATTCTGGAGGTTCTCCAGAGCCACTTCCAGCCGCCGTTTCTGGGCTGTGAGCTTGTGTATCTCAGAAGTGATGCAATCCAGGTGTTTAGAAATCTCTGAGCGGGCATCTGCGAGGGTCTTTGCGCGGTTGGCCAGCTCATTGGTGGTCTCATCCTGCAGACATTTGGTCAGAGCGGCGCACTGCTTGGCCTCACAGGTGGCATTCTCCCGCAACCTGGAGAACCAACCCCACACACAACTGCAGTGAGAGCAATGGGCAGATTCCAAATTGAAACCAGAGTCCAAATATTTCTTTTTTTCTTACAGAGTCTCAAACACTACAGCTTCATTTACCTACAGAGTATAGAATTTCCATTATAATTAAAGATTCTGACATGTAAAAAAAATATGGTTAACATCAAAGAAGTGAAAAAAGATAAATCAATATAAAATATTGATGAGATAGGAATGTAAGGTTCAGTGGGTTTATTTGGGGGAGTGCTCTATCCTGGTGGACCACTGTCACTAGGTCTGTCTAATGCTGGGTTCATAGTTTGGTACTGGAAGATCATTGAGTTCCGGGTCTCATTGAGCCGGTTGTAGCTGAGACAGGACATGTTAAATAATCTTCTGTCACAGTGTATCCCTATCGAAAGACTAAACTTTTAGCCGCGAAAACAGTGGTCAACTGTCAAATATAATAATACCCGTCATCTCTGTGGTTCCATTTCTGATTAAGTTAAAATAAATAATAAAGAATAAACAAAAATAGAATAGTTTTTCCTGTTACATGTTTGTGGTCAATTGGTTACTTGTAGACACACAACAATATACAGTAAAATCTCTTCACTTTAACCAACTTTATTTCAACACTCAACTCCACCCTTGCCGGTCCCAAGCTCGGATGAAAAAGGAGGAGGGGGAGCAGTAACATGCTCACTAGAAAACCTGGGCTCAGCTGGCCCGGCTGATAGTACCCTGTAAGGGCTCCTGATCCAGGGATACAGGATGAGCCTGTACTCCATGTTAGGAGCGGCTGCACATGGCATCTGTTCCTCATGTCAGAGGTGACCATTTCTTTTGGAGCTAAGTCGGCTTGCCACTGAGTAGTGCTCCCAGTCTTAATGACAAAGGCAGACGCATTCTACTTAACCCAGTATGGAGATAAGAAAGAAGAAGAAGATTTCAACACTTACTTTAAACCAACCAAATTTTTGTTCAGTTCCTGATGATTCATTGACGCGCTGTCACCCTCCTCTTGAGGGAATGTAAGAACTAAATAAAAAAATTAGTTGATGTAGTCATATATATTTTTCCAAACAAACCTCCAACCAACAATGATAAGGTACAATTAGGATTATAGATTATAAACACAAGGTAATAAGATCAAATCTAAATAAATAAATAGTGTGTGATTCATTCAGTACTTTTGTGTAAAGATGGTAACAACGCTGTTACCGAAACCTCACACACTATTTATTTATTTGGATTTGGTCTTATTACCTTGTGTTTAGATCCAACCACAAATGATCTTTGAAACAAAGATAGTTGTAGTTAGACAAATCTAGTGGTTCCCAAGCTTTGTGACATGTTCCTTGTGAAACACACTGGAGTACAAGTAGTGTGGAACTCACTTGTGCCAGTCACACCGGGCAGTGTTGGAGTGGCAGTACCACTTGTAGTTGTTGCGGTGCCACTCCTCCTGGCTGTAGATCTGGGGACAAGAGGTATCCTCCATCTGACGGTCTACACCCACATTCTTCCTAAACCTCATTACAACATAACTGGTACAATAAGGTAACAACACTAATATTAATAAAAATTGTGATGTTTCAGTAACAATTTCAGGAATACAACAGTAACCTCCACTTTAAACAGGGAAATAGCGAGAGATGAAATGATAGAGACCATTTGAATGTCTTGATTCTCCTCATTCAATTGTTACATGGTGGTTGGTAGAGAAATGGTATACACTCATGGACAAAACTTATGGAATCTGTACCTTTAACATGTATATATCAGGATTCAGACAATAACTCTGAAATATATTACAGTGACCTTTATTGAAGACACAATAGATAACCAAGTGTGAACAAAATTGCCATTGTCTCCTTCTTATTAAAAAAAAAATTAAAAAATAGACAACCGGCGACATCAAAGACTTCGCTTCCTTTAGTTTTGTCCATGAGTGTATGTCAGGTACACTAAGATATATATTTCCTCAGATCATGTCACAGGTGCACCAAGAAATTCTCAGATCATGTCACAGGTGCACCAAGAAATTCTCAGATCATGTCACAGGTGTGCACCAAGAATTTCTCAGATCATGTCACAGGTGCACCAAGAATTTCTCAGATCATGTCACAGGTGCACCAAGAATTACTCAGATCATGTCACAGGTGCACCAAGAGGTCAGAAGTACACCGACCTATTCTCAAATCATACACACTGTGCACACTGGCCGGACAAAGATTATCTCAGAGTAGATACCAAGTTCTCCAACCTTTTCTTAAAACTGCTTCACCCACCTTTGATCATAGCTGAAGCCTGATGCACCAGCATGTTCTCAGACACAGAATCCCTCCACATTATTCAAGAGTAGGAGAGAGAGAGTGAAGGTGATTGAGGAATGAGGGCAAGTCAATGCTTTGTTGGAATTCTGTGGAGTTGCCATGGTGATCTCAAGGAATATGGGTCAACAACTCCATGGCATTCTCCCCTACCTTCCCCATCTCTCCATTTTTTAACACATCTTTATTTTTTAATATCAGAATCATTTCATCATATAATTTGATATGGTCTATGTACTAAGTGTCAACCTGCAACCCCAAAACACATTATTGACTGTATTGACTCATCCATTGATGAGCTCTACTCATCCCCAGCAGACACCATCAAAAGTCTCAAGCTTTACAAGCTTGATACCTTAATATGATTGAGTGGAGATAAGAAAGAAGAAGATTTGATATGGTACAATTTGGTTTATAGATTATAAATAAAAGGTAATAAGACCAAATAAATAAATAGTGTGTGACATGATGGTAATAGCATTGTTACCATCATCAGACAAAAGTACTGAATGACCATTTACTGAATGGCATTATTTATTTATTTGGATTTGGTCTTATTACCTTGTACATGTTATAATATGAATAGAGTAGGGCTCTCCATTTTATAGGAACTTGTATGCATTATTCAAAAAAAGACTTTCATATACAGGAAAATTCATTTAAAGTAGGTATTCACAAACCTTGAAAAATGCTGTAATTAGGCATTAGTCAAACCATGCAGTAACAATAGCACTTGGGTCTTAGATTTTCATAACCAAGTTGTTAAAGCACAATTTGGATTATAGATTATAATTTTTAAAAAATTAGTCCTAATCCAAATAATTTATTAGTGTGTGACATTTCGGCAACAACATTGTCACCATCATCAGACAAAAGTACTGAATGCACATTACGTATATGAACGCTGTTACCGAAACGTCACACACTATTTATTTATTTGGATTAGGTCTTATTTTCTTTTAATAACCAAGTTGTTGTTATAACCACAGTTTAAACAATGGGGGTTTATTAAAAGTTGTGACTTTAGAATTATGAGATGTTATAAACATATTGGTGTTATAAAGGAGGCTGTTATAAGGAGAGTCCACAATAGGAGGAATTGTCGGATGACATTGCTAAGAAGAGACCAAAGGTAAAAGTGACAAGTTGCTTTATAGAAGAGGAACAAGCCTGGTGAGTTTTCAGACAATAACATTCTTCAATATGCTGGCTGTAATATGGATACAAGAAACTAGAGGAGAAAGAAAATATATATTTATTTCTCCCCTGGGGGGTCAGTGGAAGGCTGGTTAAACCGTTTGGTTTACGACCACTACGACCAGAGTTCGAACCCGCATTGGACACTTTTTCTGTTTAAAAAAAAAAAATGCTCCAATGGCCCCCCGATTCTTGCAAAAGTCCAACCCCACCAGCGAGTGCAAGTAACCAAACGGGGCTCTGGCACATTTGTAAGTGCAAAGTCGAACTGCTTTCACATGTGTAGACATGTGGTGCGCTTACAGTAAAAAGCAGTCGCTAACTTCCCACCATGATTATCATGGCCTGTACCACGTGTACTAGGGATAAGCAAAAAAATATATATATATTACACCCTGTTGAAGGTGGTTATTGTTTGAAAGCTCACCAAGTTCATACCTCTTCTATAAAGAAACTCGGTGTATTTTCTTAGAGTCCACTATAAAACAAGGTAATAGGACCAAATCCAAATAAATAAATAGTGTGTGACCCCAGCATTGTTACCATCTTCAGACAAAAGTACTGAATCCACAGTATTATAGTATCTAGTATATAGTATCTAGTATATAGTATCTCATTCAGTACTTTTGTCTGAAGATGGTAACAACGCTGTTACCGAAACGTCACACACTATTTATTTATTTGGATTTGGTCTTATTACCTTGTTTTATAATCTATAATCCAAATTGTGCCTTATCAATTAGAGTCCACTATATTTACAAAAAATTAAATATGCTAAAAAGTTTTGTTTCTTTAATAAAACCCTTTTCTTGAATCAACACGAGAAGCTGAAACCATCATGTTAGCGGTTGTCATTGAGATACATCCTGCTAATGAAAGTAAACAGTCTGAATGTGGTTGGCTTTTCTTGTTAATTCACAAAAAGGTAGAAGGTAAATATCCAATAGTGAAAAAATTCAATGTTTATCTGATGTCTGCAGTAAGTTCTGTGATTAGCAATGGTTAGATGCATGATAAGATCATGCTCTTTATTCATGATTTATCATTAGGATGTATACATGGTGTTTTTTTCCTTACCTTATGGCACTTACCTTTGGTCATCATCAGTTGTTGCTAATGCTACAAACTTGTTGACTCCTTCCTCCAGTTACTGTAGCTTGCAAGCATTAAAGGAGATTCTACATATTTCTTACAGTCAACTCTCAAGTCTTTCATTGTTCCATTCTTCTTCCACTTGTGGTAAAAGTGTAACTTGTCACCATCTTGTCATTTGTATCCACAGCCAGATAGCTGACACTGTCTCCCAACTTGTTGAAAAGAACATACTTCCTTCTGTCCATTGGTAGAGATCTTAAATGACTCCCTAGCATTACATCTGAGACTGGCAGCTTTCAGGAATTCTTAGTAACTCCGCCTTTGCCGGTCCCAAGCCCAGATGAAAAAGGAGGAGGGGGAGCAGTAACAAACTCGTTAAAAAAACTGGCCAGGCTAATAGTACCCTTAAGGGCTCCTAATCCAGGGATATAGGATAAGCAGCGCTTGTACTCCATGTCAGGAGCGGCTGCACATGGCGTCTGTTCCTCATGTCAGAGGCGTCCATTTCTTTTGGAGCTAAGTCGGCCTGCTACTGAGTAGTGTTCCCAGTCTTAATGACAAAGGCATTCTACTTCACCCAGTCATGATGGTTGTCAAGTCTCTACAAGCTTGATACCCTAATATGATTGAGTGGAGATAAGAAAGAAGGAGATTCAGTGGGTGTTGTGACTTTACCAAAGCTGGTGTTGTTACATCAACGTGAGTCTGCTAGTTTGCAGAGACGATCAATAGATGGCACTTAGATTTGCATCTATTTTAACAGGTGTCCATTTATTTTATAGTTCAATATTTCCTCTCAGTCAAATTTCCACATCTCTGTGCAGGCATATTTATAGTATAAACAATACTTAAAATTATACCGCATAAGTTTCTTTTCTATGAAAAATCAATATTTATTTTAAAGAGAAATATTTACTATTTCTAACTTTTTTGAATGAAGTATGAGAGGGTGAAAATATGAAGAGTAATGGCGAACGGGAAAAATAAAAGTGTCCAGGGGCGGGAATTTTATTTTTCCCGCTCGCCATTACTCTTCATATTTTCACCCTCTCATACTTCATTCAAAAAAGTTAGAAATAGTAAATATTTCTCTTTAAAATAAATATTAATTTTTCATAGAAAAGAAACTTATGCGGTATAATTTTAAGTATTGTTTATAATCACACGCCGCAGTCCTTTATAATATTTATAGTATGTACAGTCAATTATTCTTTTTGAGATAAACAGTGATGGCATTACCTTATACTACAGTCTACTGGTTTGATAGTCTTCTTCTTTCTTATCTCCACTCAATCATATTAGGGTATCAAGTTGTGACCCTTAATGGTGTCTGTTTGACAACCATCATGACATGGGTGAAGTAGAATGTGTCTGCCTTTGTCATTAAGACTGGGAACACTACTCAGTAGCAAGCTGAATTAGCTCCAAAAGAAATTGACGGTTTGAAAGTAATTAGCAACAATGTAATGCATGCATGTGGTATGTAGTTAGACTATACTTAAAGATGCTTAAATCTTATTTGGATGCTCAAACATAAAGTGGTGAGTTTAAACTATATTTCTTAAAGCCACTTTTTTTTTTCCATTGTGAGATAAATGGTTTTGTAATACAAACATGGGATTAAATTGAATATTGCTAAAAAGGAGTTGTTTCAAAATAGTCTTTACACATGGGTAAATATACTAACTATAAACCCTCATAATTCTCATCATTTTATTTTTATAAAAAAAAAGTATGAAGGGCAGTTTTGGAATTCATATCGAGGCGAGTTATTTTAACCCTTAACTGGACGGGTGGATTTTTCTTACGTAACTGGACGGGTTGGGTAGATTCAACCCACCTATGTAACTTTATGAAATTAGCGCTAAATAATGATTGAAATCAATATTTAAAAAAATTATTTAATTAATATATAGTTAATATACAGATTTTGACATTTAAAAATTCTTAATATAATCTATTTACAGTTTTCAAAAATTATAAAGAAATGTTAACGCAAACGCTTAGTTGACATACAGAGCAAAGGATTTTTATTTTTTACTGTGCTTTTTGATGGACATTTGTAGCACCTTTTTGGAGTATCATATTGTTGTGGTATCGTAGATTCACTTGGTTTACTTGAACCATCATTCTTCTTGAATTGTTGTCTGTAATTGCAGTGGGAGAGAATCGAGATTATGTGTGGCCAGGTGTTCAACAGTCAATGCTCTCCCAAGATCAACAATAAAATGACTCCTTTCTTTTTTACCTTTTTTATCAATCTGATTACCGATTTTCTTTTTTTTTTCTTTTTTTGCAACATAGGAGACTAAAGTGGGTGTTCCAGAGAAACCAAAAATAGAGGTTCCTGATTCTCTATTAGGGTGCGGTTGAAATTATGTAAATCTAAGGTTTGTTCTTTCTCATCGTTCCTAAATATGTAAGGCCATGTTCTTTCAACTTATCAACTAATTCTATACTGAAGTAAATCAATTGTCTGCTGGAATATTTCTTCCAAAGTGTGGTCGACTAATCTATAAAATATAACATATATATTTTGGGTTGGAAGGGATAGTTCTCTCTGTTGACTTGATTGATTATTCTACTTATCCAAAGAAAGAAGTGTTATTTTATAAAAAGGAAGCTAAAAATAGCGAAAGATAGAGAATCAAGTATGAGCCACGAGCTAACACTGACACGAAAAATTCTCACGCTTCTGGACGGGCTGGGCGGAATCCGCCCACACTTGCAAATTTAACCCCCCTCCCAAAACTGAAATTTATAAACGATGGATGGAAAATGTTTGTATCACTATAAAATTAGAATACATGAAAGCTGGTAGCTCTAGGTAAACGAAAAATATATTTTATTCCTATATTTAATTTATGCATGGGCAGAATCTACCCAACCCGTCCAGTTAAGGGTTAAATACTTAAAGTTTTCATCCAACAATGGGTACACGAATAGAAATAATTGTTTCTGAATTATTCAACAAATAAATTATATCACTTTTTTGTTGTTGTTATTATGTTAGTTTTCGATTTCAATTTTTAAATATTTAGTGTGTATTATATGTTTGATAATATTCGTTTCTCTAAACTTGTATTTTGGTTTAAATTTTTTGCTTTGCATAGCTATAGGTTTGTAAAATTATGTGTGAAAAGAATTAGTACTCTTCAAAGGTACAAAATGTCAAAGATTGAATGTTGTTAGTCTTTATATTAATGCTCTCTCTATAAACTTACATTAATTTAAATTTGTAAATAACAATTTAAAATCAATATATAAAGTTGCTTTTCGAACCAAAACTAAAATTGGCGGCTGTTAATCGGTGGCTAAATTAAAAAAAAAAAAATTAAATCGTTTTAAAAAGACAAAGCACTGTTCATTAAAATATTTTATTACAAAATTATGGAAAACATATAATTTTTTGTCTATTTACTCGTCATAAAATTAATTTATTATCTTTTGTTCATGAAACTTTGAACAAAGGCATTTTTATTCATGATG
>CP092879.1:53868702-53879890 GCA_030710605.1 Cordylochernes scorpioides
TTTGTAATTATCAGGCTTCTTTCTTCCGAGAATTCTGTACGAATTCCTCAACATTGCCATTGTTGGGGAAAAAAACTGTACAATAAGCAAGGTCCACACTCAAGGCGAATTGTAACTGATCCAGACGTCCTTTCAGAGAAGGTTTCGTATAATATGTTTATAACTGTTTCTGTTTAAAAATGTAAATCGACGCAATTATTCCTAGCCGGGATATCTCGTTTTATGTGTTGAAATAAATAAATCGATAAAGCTTCGTCTGGTGTGAATATTCTCTCTCTCTCTTTTTATTACAATACCGTATTTTAATTATATATATACAAATATCTTCAGCAAGGAAGGCTTCCCCACCTTGAGAGAGTCCTCCTCCAGACAAGGTCTTCTTGTACACTATTGTAACATACAAAATTGTGTATTTTAATTTTACTTTAAATGTATTATTTACTGTTCACTAGGAGTCAATGAAGTTGTTGATTGTTAATTTTTTCCTCGAATCTATAATTTCTCCTAATAATTTTCAATGGAATTTTTTAAAAATCCTAGGTAGTTGGCGTTCTGTGCTCCAAGAACCTGGCTTATCTCTCTCTATATATTTCTATTTTAAATTTTAAAATAATGGAGGTTCGGTGGACGAGAGATATAAACCGTTGGTTTTCTATAGCAACGACCCGGGATCGAATCCCCCATTGGGAACTTTTTTTTCTAAAAAATAATGCTTCAATGGCCTCCGATTCTTGTAAAAGTTCAACCCCACCAGTGAGTGCGAGTAACCAAAGTGGAGCTCTGGCATTTGTAAGTTCAAAAGTAGAACATGCTTACTACATATGTAGCCATGTGGTGTACTTACAGTAATAGCAGTCGCTAACTACTACCCACCATGATTATCATGGCCTGTACCACGTGTGTGTACACATTAGGGATAATAATAATAATTAGTTAATTAAAAAGTAAAATAGGTTTCTATAAATATTAAAATTTTGAAAGCATGCTTAGTTCATCAGTGGTAAACTATCTCAACAGTTTGGTTCATTTAATGTATCAGATGTATTGTGTGGTGGTTTGTTCTTCTTATGTACTTTTAGGTTTGCTTTGATATATGGCACACAGTATTTTTATCTAAAATAAAAAATATATACAGTAGAACCTCCCTGTAAGAGACACCTAATTTCAGAGCCAAAGTGTCCTTTAGGGAGAGCTGTCCTCTTACCGGAGAGTTACTAAATTATAAAAATGGTAATTTTGGTGATGAAAACTGTCCTTTATAGAGAGGTGTCCGCTAAAGGGAGGTTCTACTGTATATTGTTATTGCACAGTGTTATAAATTTATAGAGGGAAAGTTTCTCTAGCTTCAACTCTGATATTTAACCAAATAAATTAAATAAACACTGGATTATACAGCGTTACCACTACTCACATCCTACGTTTGAAAGTATTAAATACTTAGAACATTATACAGCCCGTTCTACAACGGTCTATAATGACACCCAGTTCTAAGCCGTGTTAAAGTTTTACCTTAATATAGCTAAAATAATTGAATGTGAGACTCTATGTTTCACTAAGAGATAATAAACTATCTTTACCTAATATAAATAAATATAGGAAAATCACAGATTATAAAGTTATAGTCTTTTCTATATACTCATATTCATATACACTCATGGACACAAAACTTAAGGAAGTGAAAAGTCTTTGTAGTGCCGCCGGTCGTCTGTTTTTTTTTTTTTTTTTTTTTTTTTTGAAGAAGACAGAGGTAATTTTGATCACACTTGGTTATCTCGTGTAACTTCAATAAAGGTCATTGTAATATATTTTAGAGTTATTGTCTGAATTCCGATATACATGCTGAAAGGTACAACTTACTTAAGTTTTGTCCATGAGTGTATCTTTCAGAGTTATTGTCTGAATCCCGATATAAATGGCAAAAGGTACAACTTTCTTAATTTTCGTCCATGAGTGTATCTTTCAGAGTTATTGTCTGAATCCCGATATAAATGGTAAAAGGTACAACTTCCTTAAGTTTCGTCCATGAGTGTATCTTTCAGAGTTATTGTCTGAATCCCGATATACATGCTAAAAGGTACAACTTCCTTAAGTTTCGTCCATGAGTGTATCTTTCAGAGTTATTGTCTGAATCCCGATATACATGCTAAAAGGTACAACTTCCTTAAGTTTCGTCCATGAGTGTATATACAGTTATATTATATACAGTCCATACAGTTGTAGTTCTATCAATTTTTTGATGACATTAGTCATCATACATATTTATTTTTCTTTAGGTCATGTATAAAAGCGTTTTAAAAATATTTAAATTTGACCATTTTAGCATTTTCAACTTGCTTACTCGCGATGAGAATTCAATTATTTGGAACACATTTTAATTGGGTGGTCATATTTTAAATAACTATGATCCATTTGATTAAAATATGTATAATTAGTTGATATAGAAGCAGCTTATTTTAAAACAATAAAACCTGAAATTTTGAGTGTGAAGACTTGTAACTATTTATTATACAAGTATAGATGACATATATAATGCATTTTTAAATTATTATTATTCCTAGTACACGTGGTACAGGCCATGATAATCATGGTGGGTAGAAGAAGGCGACTGCTTTTACTGTAAGTGCACCACATGTCTACACATCTGAAAAGCAGTTCGACTTGCACTTACAAATGTGCCAGAGCCCCGTTTTGTTTACTTGCACTTGCTGGTGTGGTTGGACTTTTGCAAGAATCGGGGGCCATTGGAGCATTTTTTTTTTTTAATCCGAAAAAAGTGCCCAATGCGGGATTCGATCATGGGTCGTCGCGGTCGAAAACCAACGGTTTAGATCACCCTTTCACCGACCCCCTATATGATGAATATAAATATATACATGGTGATATTTGAAGTATCTTATTTAATTATACATATACAGCTTTATAATAAGACCACAGATCTTATACAGATTCATCGTAGGAGGGAAGCACAAGTAGAGCTCCTTAACTCCAGGCAGCACAGAACCCATAATATAATAGATAAATTAATATTTTTAAGCTCGATTCTGAGATAATTTTAGGATTTCTTCATCCTTTTATGTCATGAACAATCGCTGAAAAAAACAAAGTCACAACTCCCAACAGTTTCAAAGTTAAAAGCTTGTATCTCAGTTAGACATTATATAAGTGATTATTTTGAAAATAGAGCAATCCATAAATAAATCTTTAATTAAAAAGGCATATATTGGATCAAAATATCATTTATTTTACCAATATTTCAGTTGGCTGAACGCCAACCTTTATCAAGGTATTATACCATATTTAATGTGTGTCAACAACAAACTCAGCGCCCAAACACACCCATATTTTACAAATTTTATTTTGTCCATAGTATAAATTTATATATCAATTTTTTTTTTCCCCATTGAATTTAACAAAATATTTTTAAAAACTTAATTCTGTTGACGTTATGTGGCGCTGAGTTTGTTGTTGACACACATTAAAAATAATACCTTGATAAAGGTTGGCGCTCAGCCAACTGAAATATTGGTAAAATAAAGGATATTTTGATCCAATATATGCCTTTTTAATTATAGGTGATTATATAAATGTTTTTGTTCTATGTCATCTCTTGGCTACTTCTGGTATATCTCTTATTCATTTATTTTATACTTGTCTCTATTTCTTGACTACTTATTTTACACTACCTTTTTACTTTTTTATTCCATTGTTGCGTATATCAGCCTGAAAAACACCTACAACATCCTCCAATAGAAGGCGCTTTGGCCAATTTCTGGTCTGCGACTAGTGTGGGAATCGCCGACTGCTGTGGTCCTGTTTCCTGGGGCAAATGTTTGTAAATAATTGTTGATATTGGTTCTGGGATGTAAATTACTGTAAATACCAGTTAATTGATATTTGAGTTCTTATGTAATGTGTATTAAAGATGACAATAAAAAGGAGGAATGTTAGAAGTCTTGGTACCGGTTGCTGTTGTGACTCTCTCTCCAACATCACTGTAGCTACTCTTCTGGTAAGTCTCTCGTGTCCCCCCACCAGTGGTAAGGCCGAGGGATACTACCAGAGAGAAAGGAGATCCACCTGAGTGGTAGTTCTCAGAGGGTCTTTGAATGATCTTCAGGGTAGAGCTGAAAAGGTGAGGCAACAGAGCCTGGGTAGGTGATCCAGGAGGAAGCGGCGTCGTCGCGAGGAACCGGAGGGGACACGCGACAATATTCTTGTCTACTATTCATCTCGTATTTCTTGGCTACTTCATTTAAACTACCTTTCTAATTTTTTATCCTTCTTGTCTACTATATATGTCTATATTACTTGGCGACTTCTTTTAAACTATTTATTTACTTGTCTATTATTTGTATATTTCTTACATACTTTTTTAAACTACCTTTTTACTTTTTTATACTCTTCTTGTCTACTATTTGCCTCTTTCTTGGCTTCTTCATTTAAACTTGTCTACTATTTATCTATCTTTGCATACTTCTTGTCACAATTTATTGTTTTTATCTTCTATTTTTATTGTCTACTAGCGGACGTACCCGGCTTCGCCCGGGTTTTACCCGAGTAAAGGTTTGTCTAACGAATCTCTCGATAAAGTAAACATTTTTTCCCGGTCCCTTGAAAAATACTCGATAAGTTGAATAAAATCAATATTAATTGGTTCCCACGGTAATTGGAAGTTAAAGGAATAGTATCTTGCCTTGGAATTGTATCATTATTCTTGTCTCAAATAAATTGCCGTGTCATCCTGAATTTTGTCTTTCCTAATTTTCTACATTACAAAATCATCGTATCATCATGATAACATTTAGAGCAGATTGTTGAATTATAACAGATAAATTAGAATATTTATCTTGATTATTTTTAGGCGAAAAGTTATTTCAAAAATTTTATTTGCTAGAAACCTTCCCAGTACTATACTAAATAACTTCCCAAAGTTTCATGGCGTTCCAATGAGTGCTTTGGTCAGGCATAAAGGACAGACAGACACACATGCATTCATTTTTTATATATATATAGATAAACCAAAAATTTCTTAAATTTCTATTTGAAGTCTAACTCTCTAAATAATATCTTTGAAAAATCAATTTTAAAAAACGGCCTAAGTTCAGGCTTGAAGGCAGCTCGAAGCGGTAACTTTCACATAAACACATCTCCCTAGAATTCTTGGGCCTCTCAAGACCTGAATAGAGGATATGGTTGGTAACAAGTAAGTAAAGAATGTTGTGTGCTTACAAAGAAACGACGTTCCAAGCACCCATGGATAAATGGTTATCTTAAACGGCCATATTTTCTACAAGTCCTTCATCAGCAACTCAACCATTGACGGCACAATTGCATAACACGTCACTTCAGACGTTGAATCACCGTGTGGTTTCCCGACTTCCTGGGGGGACGCTAGACCTTGAGGCCATTCAATACCATCTCCCCACCGGGGTATTGTCCTATTGTCCAGGTGTGGACCTGTCTGGCCAAAACAACCTGTTTGTGACCTTCAACTTGTCTAGCTGGGGTACACACAACCGTTTTTTTACTTATTCCAAATACACATGACCATGAAAATCATGATAGGTAGATGCTCGCCACTGATTCTACAGTAATGTAAGTGCATATACAGTTCAAATTTTGCACTTATAGATTATCATATCATCTTTTAGTTAATTGTATTCTTTGTTAAAGTTCGACTTTGTGAAAGAATTTGAGGCTTTTAATGCAAATTTTAATATATTTAAGACTTAGAAATGTGTGTAAAATAGAGTTGATTTAGGGAATGTGTATATGATGTTAGAGCAAAGATTATACACTCATGGACAAAACTTAAGGAAGTGAAATGTCTTTGATGTCGCCGCCGGTCGTCTGTTTTTTTTTTTTTTTTTTTGTATATCATGGCCGAAATTTTGTTCTGGTTATCTCGTGTGTCTTCAATAAAGGTTTCTGTGTGTCAAATATCTTTCAGAGTTATTGTCTGAATTCCGATATATATGATAAAAGGTACATGTCTATGAGTAAAGATAGAGGTTGTCTGGCCGGCATTCACATTTATATGAAAAATAGACACTTCGGCCAGTTAGAGTTTTTTTATTTTCTCAACGTTTCGGCAAAAATATTTTGGCTTCGTCAGGAGAAGTAAATAAAAATAAAGCATTTGGCAAGGCGTTAAAAATTGTTCTGAGGTTGCAAGGGCGTTCTCACGTGATTTTTCGAATTGACTCGCGCTTTAGATGTACTAAATTCGAAAAATCACGTGAGAACGCCCTTGCAACCTCAGAACAATTTTTAACGTCTTGCTAAATGCTTTTTTAAAAATTTACTTCTCCTGACAAAGCAAAAGAGTTTTGTCGAAACGTTGAGAACATAAAAAAAAACTCTAACTGGCCGAAGTGTCTATTTTTCATAGAAATGTCTATGAGTGTGAATGAGAGTATATTTTATTTGACCATGGCGGATAGAATGTGTTAGAGACTTCAGTACGCTCCAGGAGTCCGGGTTACGCACAGTTAGCGGCCATAATGGACGGGATGTCGACGAAAAGGTTTTTTGACAGGTCTTAACTAATAGGAGCCATTTAGGCTGTTAAAGAACCTTTTGATCAAAACCTGTTAAAAGGTTTAATAAAAGATACACATTACTCTTGTTATTATCCTGGATATATAGTCCTGGGTCTTTCCAGTTGATCTCGAGGACATCACCATTTCCTCAGCGGCGAATTACGCGATCTACGTATTCTTCGTAGAACACGAAATACCTGGTGTCGCTGGAGACCCACTGGCGATTCTCCACCAAACTCTGCAGCGCTGGCAGAGGCGTCATATTTATTGTACATAGTGTATATAATGCATATTTTTAAAATAGTGCAGACTGTGCACTTTGCATGTATTGACAAGATGTCAATAAAATTATTTTAATTGTCAATTGTCTTGTTATTATCTTAGATATTTTAGATATACTTCTTATAGAATAAAAGAGACACTTTGGTTATAGTAAATGTTTTTATTTTCTCAACGTTTTGGGCTCAAAAACCATATACTTTGGTTAGTAGCCCGTAAAGCAATGTTCTCTCTTTTCTCAACGTTTCGACAAGAATCTTTTGTCCTTGTCAAGAAAAATAAAAAAAAAGCACTTTGTAAGGCATTATTTTTATTATAAAATAAATAAAGCTTCCAGGGTTAAGTTTCTTTTTCAACTTTTTATTTTCAAGCTTTCGGACTTGTCAGTCCTTCAACAGGAGTTATTCACGATTATAAATTGATAATATATACTATTTTTATATGCACATTATTATTTATATCATAAAAAAGGGCGTACCTGGATCTGTAAAAAAAAAACATACAAACAATATTTTTCTTTACAGATCCAGGTGTACGCCCTTTTATATAATCTTAATTTACGGATCGTCTTTTGACTTAAACTATTATTTATATGTTTTAAATATTAATGATATTGAAAGGACGAGAAAATATATATTACATTCTTTGTATGTTATAAACAATTTTTGAAAATATACGTGCATGGTGGATGATACGTACTGGTAGAATGATATCTCGAGATTTCAAATTAAATTTAATAAATTCGTGAACTATTGTGGTATATAGAAGACTTCCTACATCTATGGGGTAGTATTTGTCCATATTGTAAAGATTTTTGTCGAAACGTTTATAAAATTAAAAAATTCTATATACAGTTACGAGTGTCATTCTTCGTCGCCTCTGTCACGGTTTGCTTTTTTTTTTTTGGAATGGCGCCCTCCTATTGGTCGGCTACGATCACGCCACCTTTGCCCCCCCCTCCCCCACTCGCATTTTCGTTTCTGTAACTATTGTGTTGGAGCGGGTCGCTCCTTAAATAAATGCATATATTAGTTAATAACCAAATGGAATCCTCTCTTTCCTTTTCCCAATAAGAGACGCCTACGGAAGCCAACAGTACATAGACAGATAAAGCACATAGGCTATAGTTATTAACTAACATATGCATTTATTTAAGGCGCCAAATTATAATTGTAACAAATAGTATTTGAATCAAAACATTCAATCGGGTAAAACACGGGCGTTGCCCGGGTCATTCGGCTAGTCTATATATATTAGTCAAAGTGTCTCTTTAATTCTAAGAATTATGAATGTACCGGTCAGGCAACCTCTATCTACAAGATTATTTTAGACCGTACAGAATGTTATTTGGTAGCTCTGGTTCTCATGGACAAACATCTACAACTATCAGGCACCATATCAATCATTTTCTTTATACCATTTCAGTAGTTACACATTTGTTTAGTAGTACATATTTTAAAATTGACACGGCATTTCTAGAAAATTATTCGAAATCTTTCTAATTAGCTTGAAAACTTTCTTTACATTATAAGAAAAAGGCATCTCTTTTTCGTGGAACTGAAAGTTGCTGATGGCTTGCGCCATCTGTCGGAATAAATATCAACTATTAGTTGATTTTTAATTATTCCAGAATTGGCCAAATACCCATTCTTGATTAATCAAGAAAAGCTAACCATGTACGCATTTCGGGATAATTAAAAAAATCAATGAATTGTTTATATTTATTCCGACAGATGGCGCAAGCCATCAGCAACTTCCAGTTGCACGATAAGGAGATGCCTTTTTCTTAATATATTCACCTTATCCCAGTACAATTTTTCCACACTTTCTTCACATTGCCTTGAAGCGTTTAAGGCATCTCTCTTTAACTTACGCTTGCATTAGTTGGTTGTGTTTGCAGCAAACATTTCTGGATGTAAAACAAAAATGGTTCGATATGAAACCATAATAGATAATTATTTTTTTTAGTTTTTTTTTTCGAACACCAAGAATGTACAATATCGTTTTATAAACAAATGTTTAAAAATGTAACGTATTTGCGTTTTTATAACTCCGACTATATATATATATGTCATAATATATACTCGTCAAGGAATAATAAAGCCAGCCTACAGACAACCCAGAGAGAGAGACGAGAATGTAAAGTCCGGTCACTTAAGATACCAGCGACATTCCAAGGGGCGACCACTGGGGCCCGTCATACCTTGGGACTTTTAAAACAGTTGGGGATTGTGCCGGGCCCGTCTCTCCTTCTCTCCTTCTGGTTGTCTGGGTTTCTCTTCCAACTTGTGGTGTGATTATTTCTCTTTCCACCTTATTATACCACGTATACTAAAAATAAAAAAGGCATATCCTGACCTGGCTCACATGAGCATTTTATATTTTGATTGTTTTTCACACACACACACCGAGGCGAGTGGCCACGCTTTTTCGAGCTCCGCCGTTTTCCGCCTCTGGCAATATAAAAGCGATGCCAAGTGTCTCGAAAAATATATTAGCTGAAACCCCTTTAGAAGCTGCATGTGTGCCCGAAAGGCCCAGCTTCGAGCCTAAAGCTTGTGCAGAGATTTCTGCAAAAATTTATTTTCAAGATCAATTCTCTTATGAAATGAAGGAAACTGAAAAGTATGCAAATTCGCCTGCTGGCGAGAGATATGCAAATTTTGCCGCGTCGGACAGCATCGTGACAAAGACACCTTCAATTTGCGCAGTAAATTCCCGAAAGATCTGGGCGGACATATTGGGGAACGAGGATGCGGAAGACCAGGACGGCTACACCGTGGTGCAAAGGAAGAAGAGGCGTCGTGACTCGGGAGAACCAATCATCACAGCGGCGCAGTCCAACACCGCTGGAACCATCAGAGCTACTCGTCGAGGGCGACCGTCTAGAAAGTGGACACCGCGTAGCAGGGAGTAAAGGCCACGAGAGCACACATCGCGGAAGCCGGACGCGGCAGGTGTCCACTCAGGAGCAGTGCGTCTACATAGAGCACTGCCCTGACTTTGCGCCTTCCCACTACCTGCAGGAGGTATATAAAATGGTCGGAGGGGCCAGAAACATCATCCAGCTCACCAGGATGAATGGCCACGTCCTGGTGGGTCTTACAAGCAAGACCCTTGCGGAACCTCTCATTGACGAGGGCCTTAAAATCGAGGGCGTGATCCTCAGGACCTTCCGTAAAAGGTCGGAGAAACTCGCCATCGGAAATATCCATTTCTACGTGGAGGATGCCGTCATCATCGACGTCTTGCGGCCTTATGGGCGCGTTACCTCCATCGCCCCCAAGTAACTCAAAGCTGGGGAGTATGGCTACACTGACACTACCGTGAGGCCTACATCCTCCTTCACGACGGCATAAAAATGGAGAGGCTGCCCACCCGCCTGGACATAAAGACTAAAGGCAACACCTTGCCAGCTTTCCTGACCTTCGGAATAAGATGCTCCAAATGAAACAACCAAGGTCACCGCAGAGAAAACTGCCCAATGCTTGCTAGGCAGACCATCGGCCCCAAGCAAGCATCATCGCCCTCCCCCACTGATGTCCCATCACCGACCGTGCCTCAGCTGCCCAGCCAGCCAGCACCCGCGCCTTCTGCACCAGCACCCCCTACTCCATCTGTGGAGGTACCAAGTAATGGTCCCGCGGCTCACACTTCGCCCCATCGCCTTACCGTGCCTCAGCCTGCTGAACTAGCGCCCGCTTCTCCCCATGAGGAAGAATCAGCTCCAGCTGTTGTAGCCCCTCCGCTTCCACTACCTTCCCGACGACCCATGAGCTCCAGACCGCTCCTGCACCCATTGAGACTTCTACCCCTATGAACGAGATTGTCGAGAACAACTAATCGAGATTTTCGACCAACTGAGCGATGTAGCTTTCCTGGGCCCCCTATCTAATCCACCGTTTTGCCAGGAATGGGTCATGTTCGCATGCCTTTACAGCGATGATAGAAAGGATCTTGTCATGGTTCTCTCGCCTGAACTCAAGATAATTCTCTCCAAATTCCTCAACATTGTCATTGAGCATGTTGGGCACAAGAACTCAAGAATTGGCAAGGGCCTGTTCAAACTCAACGCGGCTTTAAGCTCCTGATTGGATCCAGACGTCCCTTCACAGGAGGTTCGTCTGGTGTAAATATTTTCCTCTCTTTTTGCTGTTGATTAGTTATCCATAAACTTGGTTTTTATCTGTAATTGTCAAATACATATGTGGTAATTACCACATCAAAATCTAGAGAGGTAAAAACGAACATTTTTAAAAATTCTACTTCTGTTTTAATTTTGGGCTGAGGGTTTGGTATTCTGTACTGAGATCAGTGTCAACTGTAATATAGGATTGATATATACTTGTGTTTAGAAAACGTCTATA